>JAJKFL010000012.1:27204464-27666964 GCA_021186555.1 Reticulitermes speratus
CTAGCGCCGAGGTTAAAGAAAGAGTAGAGCTATACCTCTGCTCCCCCTCTGGACCCTCTGGGTGAACTTTAACTTTACCTTCATTCCCAAGTAATTGAATTTTGCCACAGTTTGAAAGGTTTATTGCCTATTGAGAATTAATTTTCTTCTGGATAAAATATAAAAATATAAAATGACGACGTTTCGGAAGCTGGTTTTTCTTCCGTCTTCAGGTGAAGGGAGGGGAGGCACCTACTGCCAGTGATTGAGATTAACTCGGTCTAAGGGACCCATCTCAGTAGGTGTTCTCCCCCTTCACCTGAAGACGGAAGAAGAACCAGCTTCCGAAACGTCGTCATTTTATATTTTGATATTTTATCGGACGATGGACAAAGTCCAGAAGACAATTAATTCTCAATGTTCTGTACCATCGTCAGAGCCTTTTAGAATTTGTTTATTGCCTGTCTTTATGATTTAATTTTGTCCTGTATTAAGTGTACGAGACATAACACACACTTCGACTTCTGAGCATTTATTCCTAATCTCCATACTGGCGACTAACAAAGCTTTATGTCATAAACAATGATAATAATAATAATAATAATAATAATATTAGTGTGCCCCTGTCATCACGGCATGGCGCGTCCTCGGGTTGCGGATGGAGGAACGGCCTCCGGATATGGAGGGTAGCTGCGAATATGCAGCCGCGGACAGCCGACAAGGGGTGGTCCTCCAGCTTGGGAATTGGGCGAGGTGCTAACAACTCCTCACCGTAAAAAATTACCATGTTACGAAACACTACAAAGAGGAGCCTGAATAGGTCAGGGTCACTTATGTTGCACTGGATTGATATGGCTCAGGATAGGGACAGGTGGCGGGCTCTTGTGAGTGCGGTAATGAATCTTCGGGTTCCATAAAACGCGGGGAATTTCTTGACTAGCTGACGACCTGTTAGCTTGTCAAGAAGGACTCTGCTCCATGGAGTTAATTAGTTAATATCAATAGATTTTTAGGACTAGAATCTTACTCGACCTAGGCGCCAGAAACTAGGTACGCCACTAGATAAAAACGAGAATTTATCTAACATTACGTTACTTGTTCCGTACATTCTTTTTGATTAAAACTGTCTGAGTAAGACTTACTTTAATTTACGTAACACTTTTCGGGAATTTCTGACAATCAGCCACACCCAAGTTCACATTGCCTAGAGCTACTACGCACAAACGGAATGCTACGTTTATGTCGCAGGACCTAAATTAGATGTCGCACAGTCTTCATATAGCCTTGACAAACTGGGAATTTTGTGTACAGTGTCACGATCACAGGTTTATATATTGTTCCTTAAGGAAGCAGACACTACTAAAGAGGAATAATCAATAGACAATGTTTTTCACCAACTAAATGCACTTGTTATAAAAACACTAAAATATTCTAAAACTGTTTGATAAAAAGAAGTAAGACGATGAAAAAGTAAGATTGTAAGTAAGATAAAGTGAGATATCTTGTAAGTAAGATAAAGTGAGATATCTTGTAAGTAAGATAAAGTGAGATATCTTGTAAGTAAGATAAAGTGAGATATCTTGTAAGTAAGATAAAGTGAGATATCTTGTAAGTAAGATAAAGTGAGATATCTTGTAAGTAAGATAAAGTGAGATATCTTGTAAGTAAGATAAAGTGAGATATCTTGTAAGTAAGATAAAGTGAGATATCTTGTAAGTAAGATAAAGTGAGATATCTTGTAAGTAAGATAAAGTGAGATATCTTGTAAGTAAGATAAAGTGAGATATCTTGTAAGTAAGATAAAGTGAGATATATTGTAAGTAAGATAAAGTGAGATATCTTGTAAGTAAGATAAAGTGAGATAAGACATTGACCTATACCTCTACAGAGGATTAACATATGTACGTGTTTTGAGAACAGTCAGTTGTGACCCCCTGAGGATGGCTCATTGGTGAGCCGAAATATGTCGGGGCTTTTTATCAAACAGTTTTAGAATATTTTAGTGTTTTTATAACAAGTGCATTTAGTTGGTGAAAAAAATTGTCTATACTCGAAAAATGCACGGTGAAAATAGAATAAAGGACTAATCAATGTTTAATGATATTCCAATTAATCGGAGAATCAATAAACTAGCATTGATTGAACAATACAAAGGGATAATGTTACCAAAATTTAAAGAGGAGTTGGTAATTTGGATGGAGCTGGCTTGGGGGAGGACTGACGGAGGGGTTTTGTTTTGTTGTGGAGGTGAGTCTTGGTGTTCAGTATTAGAGAGAAGTTCCTTCACTGGTTGAACGAAGCTGACTGAAAGGGTGGGTGAAAGAATGTGGGAATGAAAGAAGATAGAAAACTGGGCGGACGATTTTGTGTGTGAGATGCTGTAGAATAATGGCCTTTTATGGCTCTCATACTTCTGAACACTCCCTTGACAGCCTGAAGGTTCTGAAACGTTTATTGTCATGCAAAATAGAGAGAAATAACCTGAGCTAGAATTGCATGTCGGTTGAAAATCAAATGTTCTTCATTGTGAAGGAGGCAGTAGAATGGGAAAAATTGGAAGAAAATTGAGAGAGTATTGAATAGTCTGAAATTTCTCGATACACAAGATGCAGTCAAGTTCATTTCTGTCCTATTCCGTTGCAATAATGAGATTTACAAACTCCGAGCGAACTCATCAACACACGCTAAATCATTTACGTACGTAACTCAACCGGGTCCTCAAGAGAAACCGTTGAGTTCTGCTTTTGCTAGCTGTCGATGATTAATTTTGTTTTAACACGCAGTTCCACACTTTCTCCTCCCTGCCTTGTTAGCAGCACCTACACTTTGACTCGTATTTCCTTACAGTTTCTGTTTCTTGCTGTGTTTTGCTGATGTTGCTGTAGTTCCACAAAATTGCAGTGGTGCCACTGGTATCGAACCCAGATAGACACAGATGTATCTGTATGTAACGCCGTACGGTCTGGTAACCCACTGCAGGTGTCACGGGTCATGCTAGAAGGGCACAACGTCGGTACCCTTTCGCGGTATCGAACTGCTAGGGTACCCGGTAGCCTGTCGCTACCACCGAATGTATTTTCCTTAATTAAGCGGATTGCATTAGGTAGCTCCTTTCCTGATTCACTTTCTACCTCCGGCTCTCTGAGGCGTTGGTTTGGAAGCGGAGGGTGTCGAGATTAACTGCCTTACTGTAATAACACACACTGAAATATCCTATACATATATTACAAAGGAACATGGATATCATATCTGGGGATGGTGATTCTAACGACTGATTCGGCCACTGAGCTAATAATTCTTCCTGCCGCCTTGGAGAAATAAAATGCTCCGAAATTCGTTTACTATAATATTCGTAATAATTTTCCTGTCATATGCCCATTAAATTGTCACACCAAACCACTTACCTACTTCTGTTAATATATCAACCAATTCATTCATTCTGTTGTCTGTCTTACGACAGGTCCGTAGCCACTTCCAAAGCTAGTTCTCCATTGAGTGCGATCTAGTGCTTCCCTTTCAGTTTCCAGTATCTTCTCTTTTCCTTAAGGTCATCCAGTAGCTACTTATGTCTTCTCCCTCGTCTTCCGTCATTTCTATCCTTTCTTCTAACTTTCCTTCAATCACGTGTTTCAGAAGGCAGTTTCTGCGCAAGATATGACCAATCCATTAGCCTTTCTTCTTTTTATTGTATGTAGGACATTCCTCTCCTCTTTGACTCTGAGTAATACTTCTTCATTTCTTACGCGATCGGTCCAACTGATCTTCTCCATTCTTCTCCAGCACCACATTTCAAAACTTTCCAGATACTTCTGATCCATTTTCCGAAGTGTCCATGTTTCAGCACCATACAAAGCTATGCTCCAAATGTAGCACTTCACTAGTTTCTTGCTTAAATTTAATTCCAGTTTGCTGGTGAAAAGATTTTTCTTCTTGTTGAAAGCTGCTTTTGCCATGGCAATTCTGGATTTAATTTCACGTGTACACTTGCATCATTTGTTATCATGCTGCCTAAATAATTGAAATATTCCACATTCTCCAATTGTTATTGATCTATCATAATTTTCATTGGGGATGGTTGCCTTGAGATTCTCATTACTTTAGTTTTTTCCCACATTCATTTCCATTCCATAGCGTCTTCGAATTTCAGTCAGTCTATCAACCATGCCCTGTAGCACCTTTTCTTCCCTAGCCAGTAGCACAAGGTCATCTGCATATTTCACAGTGCAAGTTATTGTCCTCCTATTTTGAAGTCTCCAAACCCTTCAAGAGCTTCCTTGGTAAGGTACTCGCTGTATAAGTTGAACACAATCGGTGACAAACAGCAACCTTGTCTAATTCCTTTCCAGTCTTCACACTTTTCGTCTCCCCTTGGTCCAGTCGTATTTTGACACTCTGTTCCATGTACAATTTGCTGATCAATCTTCTTTCGCGCCAGTCGATCCCAATTTCTTTAGGATTTGCATTAATTTGGTCCAGTTGACACGGTCAAATGCCTTCTGCCAGTCCATCAAGCAAGCACACAATTCCTCATCTATGACCAAGGTTCGTTCTGATATTATTCTCAGCATCCCAATTTCATCCCTAGTTCCTTTTCCTCTCCTAAATCCAAACTGATCTTCTCCAAGTGCATCCTCTGTCTTCCTTTCAATCCTTCTTCTAAGTATCCTCGCTACTATCTTTGCTGCATGGCCGACGATGCTGATTGTGCGATGGTCGCTGCTATTTGTAGCTTTGGGCTTCTTCTTTAAGGCAATCATTGTAATTTCAATGAAATCTCTGGGCCGCTCTCCAGTTACATATATGCTGCTGATCAGCTGTGTCATTAGTCTGAGACCACCTTCTCCCAACAATTTGAGTACATCCCCAGGTACATCATCATCTCCTGTAGCCTTGATATCCCTTATCTCCTTGATAGCTTTTTCCACTTCACTTTGCAAAATATAAGGGCCTTTCTCGTCTTCATCGACTTCAGCTTCAGGTTGAAAAAAAAATGCTTTGTGTTAAAGAGGATGTTGACATACATTTATACATTAAAAATTACCAATCGAGGTTTTGTAGTAGAGCAACACCAGGGCAAGAATAATATTGTGTAAGGTAATCAGTGAAAGGTCGGTGGTTTGCTGGTATAAAAACCCCAGGAAATCACCTTCATCACTCTTCACTTCCAAGTGCTAAAGGAGTCCATGTCGGACTGGACCACATGTTAGGAGCCGAGGACTTCAGCTGCTTGCCTTGCTCAGGCAGTTGTACCAGTATCGGTACCATTATCGGTACCATTATCCACCATCAGAACCACGCAACTAAGTTTTCGGTGTGTGTGGATAAGACAGTTCACATAAACGTTGATTTGTACCTGTAAGGCAAAACGATGTAAAAAGCAGCAAAACCAGAATCTGAAATCCGTAGCTACAAAATAGAAATCGATTAAAAATAACCCTTTTTAAAACACATTTATT
The DNA here is from genome assembly GCA_021186555.1 of Reticulitermes speratus. Lineage (NCBI taxonomy): Eukaryota > Metazoa > Arthropoda > Insecta > Blattodea > Rhinotermitidae > Reticulitermes > Reticulitermes speratus. The sequence continues at coordinate 27,209,900 of JAJKFL010000012.1, forward strand.
GTAACTAACTTGAGGTAAAGTCTGTTAAGTCAAGGACTTATTACACGGGGTTTCTACGTTCGTGTGTCGCCTGTCAAGTTGTGGGTTCCTTACACGCCATTACCGGCCCCTGGCGCGTGGTTATCCTAAGGAAATATCACGATAAAGCTGTCTGAAATTTCGACTGCAATACGCACATAAGCGAGTTATGTCGTCCGTCTTGCTGTTGGTCCAGAGAGTGCTGTCACTGTAAGCAGCACGTGAGATTTGTCTGCTGCAGGACGACGACGTCTCTGCCACTTTGTCGTCGCACTTCAGACGTTACTGTGTAAATACGTACGGCTCCTGCGCGAAGTTTTAGCTAAAACTACAAGAACTGCAAACAAGGGCGAAACTTGAAGGATTCTCTTAAAACGAATGTACAGGGCATACACAAAAGAATGTGCGGTTTTAATAGTGAACACTATTAAAACCGCACCATTCTTTTGTGTATGCCCTGTATTTACTTACTATTATTATTAAGTCACCAACTGCATGCATTATGTATTTCAAAAAAACACTATATGGTTCCTTAAAATATTTTGTTAAACACCCTACATATGTTTCGGCTTCCTCATGAAGCCATCCTCAGGGGTGTCAGAAAACTTGCTTGTATAAAAACACGTCTATACATTGGTCATTGTATAAATGCATATACAAGCAAGTTTTCTGACACCCCTAAGGATGGCTTCATGAGGAAGCCGAAACATATGTAGGGTGTTTAACAAAATATTTTAAGGAACCATATAGTGTTTTTTAAAATAAATAGTGCATTCAGTTGGTGACTTAACAATAATTGTGAAAAATGCACGGTGATTATAAAATAATGTATTTACTTACCTTTGTTCGTTGATTTTATCTGGTATATATAATGTTTACTTAAGTAGGCCTATATTGGACATGTAGTGTCGGAAAGTACTGTGAAAGGTGAATTGGAAACTTCGTAGATGGAAGTGGTTTTGACTTATTTTCAGTCACAATTCCATTATTTATTTGGTGGGACTCGTAGAAATGGCAAGAACATGTAACGATAACCAGCCTGTAGGCCAGGAGTTAAAGCCAGGACCTTACAAATATGATGCAGTGTGCTCAATACACATTGCAACGATCGGTATTTATTTATTTATGTATTTATTTATTTAACGTACTTAAAATTCCCCGTTTCAATATCCCCAAGAAATCATAATTTCTTGTGGAGTCTCTTTATCAATGCATTCAGCTGAATAATAAATTTATCGGTCACAAAATTTATCAACTAATCTGCTACTAGTCAGTAAACTAATAAATCATTCACTCATCCAATCAGTTATTTAATCGATCGGGCAGATAGTAAGGCGGGCAATTTGTCAGTCAGTTATGCAGTCAAACAGTCATTCGGTTCTTCATCAAATCAAAGAGGAAATTATTTTTCCTTGAGTGAGTCACGAATCAGTGAATTCAGTCAGTCATCCGCTTGAATAATCAGTCAGTATTTCTTCATGTGCTGATCCCAGTGGCCGCGCGGTTTAAGGCGTGGGTCTGCGGCCGTTCGCTTGCTGGGATTGTGGGTTCGAATCCCACCGCGTGCATGGATGCCTGTCTGTTGTGAGTGTTGTGTGTTGTTAGGTAGAGGTCTCTGCGTCAGGCTGATCACTCGTCCAGAGGAGTCCTACCGAGTGTGGTGTGTCTGAGTGTGATCGTGAAGCCTCAACAATGAGGAGGCCTAGGCCCCAAAGGGGCTGTTGCATCATTGGAAGAAGAAAACTTTGTTTATATAAACCAAATATTCAGCAGTCAGATGCTCTGTTACTTGATCAGATAGCTAATTTTCTGTAAATAAATGCAGTCATACATTGAAGTAGTCATTCGGTCCCCCTTCCAGTCATCAGCCAGCCAGTCACCAAGACAGGTCAGTGATACCTGCAATAGACTGAACAGTATAAATTTGCCGGTACCACATAGAACATCCTAAGCCGATTTCAACACATCACAGTAGATAACCTTGATTTCAGGCTTCCGCCGCGATGATGATGAAATCTGTGGTCTTCTGTGTAATTACACGGCGTCATGTGGTAATTATTCGTGTGGTAATTACCCTTTTATTCATTTCCGTTCAGTTCGTTTCACTTCCCTCCAGTTGTCGCCGCATTCCAGACATATTTCTTCCATTATTCTCACCTCGCCGCACTACATATTGTGACCTTGTACCCACCCCCTCTCTTATCCTATTGGCTGTCGTCACATCGCACGTTTCCCCACCCCGCTATGCTGTCCAGTTTCTTTGTTACAGGCTTTCTTTCCTCTTGGAATCTTGACCCGTGAAGATGGGACCGATACGTTGTCCCGAAACGTCGGTAAATAATTACCACACGACGCCGTGTAATTATCCAGAAGACCACAAATTTCACATCACAGTAGATGACAATTTCAGACAGTGCTGAATTCGAATTCGGTCACTGCGACATGAGGATATTAATTACGATTTGATGACTGCACGCTGACTACTGCACCACAAATCTGTGTGCATGCATTTCGCAGGTGACAGTTTGCAACATGTTACGGTGTATTAATTGAGATGTATGGGGCAATAAACCTGTGGCAGCGGCCTTCAGAGACTACAGGCTATATTCCACGCCCATACAGGTAAATCTCCTGAAATGTCTGCTGTCCTATGTTCAGGCTGCCTTTACCTTCATCCCATGCTGAAACCGTGCTTGCCTTTCCGTTTCTTCGCCAGTATGCTAAAGCCGGGATAAGACGGCGCGTGGCTCGTCCAGTGACGTGACGTCACTTGCTCGGCCAACAGATCGGAACAGAAAAGACAATCTGGCTACACGACGCGGCGCAGCTCGGCAAATGGCGGACCAGCGGCCTTGCTCGGGTAGGTTCGGCTCGGCTTGTGGAATAAGTCGTGTTGTTCTATGAACTTTAAAATGTCCTCGTTTGACCACTCCATTCTAGCCAATACCAATTGTGGGACAGAAACTTTCACTCTTTGTGCACCCCGACAGCAGAAAACAAAGACCAGACCTAAGTGTATACAGGTTTGGACGAGACTGGCTTGGCGCGTAAACTGCAAGCGCCGTGTAGCCGCTAAAGCTGCCCGCGCCGAGTCCCTTTGAGGATCGTGAAAAAATCTCTTCTGAGGCGATCCAACGAGCCTCGCTCCACCAGTCACAAGCCGTGCCGCGCCAGGCCGGTTACACGGCGCGTTTGAATACGATTCTTTGTTCAATGACGTCAGTTATGACGTAAAACGAGCCGAGCCACGCGCCGTCTAATCCCGGCTTAACACTAACATGTTTTTAGAAATTTTACATAGAATTGGGTTCTCAAATTAAAAATTAAGCAATGTTAAGATGTACGGCGGCACTGTTCTTAAGCATTCTTAATCTCGGAACTAAATACAGATAATTAAACAGTTTCACACTCTTGACGCTTTATAATTTGGGACAGAGCCCCAGCAGCTATTGGATAGAAAGCTGAATACCTCCCATAAACTGTGCGCTATAATTACTGCCTGTGTCAGGTGTCGAAATTCCTGTCGTTCAGGCCATGGTCTGTCACTATAAATATATTACTGGAATTGGGCAATATTTCGTCAGTTGTCAAATGTGGCGAATTAAGAGGTTTTAGCCTTTTTGCCTAAACATACCGTCCTGTAGTGTGTTATATTAGGAGAGTTCTACAGCAAAAGTTTGACGTCAATGGATTCCTGAAATAGAAAGCAATTGTGTTCCTTCGCATTTGAGCACTTCCGACCCTACTGATCAACATTTACTCCGACATTTTCATCAGGTTAAAATACAGGTATCGAAATGTTGACAAAAATTTGGAGGCGGAGTTGTAATATGCATTAAATTCAAATATTCAGCGAAATTTTCTTCATCTGGTCAGGGAAAAATTAAAAAATTTTGTGTTAATTTCTCTAAAGTATTGTACATGCTTGATTGCTTTGGATTTGACCCATCAGTTTGCCACAATAAGGTACATTGAAGCAACGCGTAGACTTTCTCTTTAAAGAATAATTTCCCTTAATATTGATCGGGTTTATTACTTAGTGTGGTAAATTTTCTGGCTCATTTACGATACTGTGACATGTATCAAAATCCATTTTCTCACTCCCGGGACTAGTATTTGTGTTACTGAAAATCTAAAACGGGTTTCTGGTATAATTCTGGGAAAATTTTCGTATATTCCGAAGCATTAATTAAGGCGGAAAATATATATAATGGCGTACAATTTAATAATATAAACAAAATTTGAATTTCTATAGCGGTTTCTATAGCGTTCGTAGCTCTGGCAGGAAAATTAAAATTAAATTAAAATGACGGAAATAAAAAAAATTGTTTATAAAGGGAAGTTACAACTTTACTTGGCTTCTGTTAGTATTAGATAAATAACAAGTTTAGAATGGACTGGGCTTGAAGAGTGAAATGACGAAATGATCTACACCTGGCCATTTACAAGGGATATATGTAAGTGGATCGTAACATTATGTCTAACGAAGTAAGTTGCATTAGCATGGACCAGTGAGATGTCATTAATTTAGGAGGCTCTCACGTACAGATTTCTCTACGATGGAAATAATAATTAGGCCTATATCGTGTATTAAGAAGTGCTTGCTGATTTGTGAATGACGCTGTTTTTATTTTTGCTAATCCAAGATGTTTGGAGCGGGGACATAGCTATTAGCTGTGTAATGGAGGATTGTCAGCAAGGACAAGAGATCTTTCTTTTATCCGAATTGTCCAGACCGACTCTGTGGCCGAAATGGACACATGTACAATGGATATAGGGGGATTTTCCTCCAGGAACAAAGCGGACGTGGAGTGAAGCTGACCGATTGCTCTCTCCTTGTAGGCCTTCGTGGCGTGTACGTGGAGAAATTTAGTAAAAAATATTCAGATTTCAGGAAAGACTTCTTCCCTTAAATCTTAAATTCTAGAATAAGTGTTATCTTCCAGAATATAGTCACTAGTTGTGTTTTCCTTGATTTCAGGCTTCCGCCGCGATGTTGATGTAATCTGTGGTCTTCTCGGTAATTCCTTCTTGGAATCTTGATAGTGAAGATGGGACCGACACGTTGTCCCGAAACGTCGGTAAATAATTACCACACGACGCCGTGTAATTACCCAGAAGACCACAGATTAGTTTTAATTTTATCCTAAGCCTTTTTCGGGCCGTGCCATGGCTCAGGCGGTTAGTCGCCGGCCTCTCACCGCGGAGGCCCGGGTTAGATCCCGGGTCTGTCCATGTGGAATTTGTGGTGGACAAATTGGCACTGGGTCAGGTTTTTCCCCAAGTACTTCGGTTTTCCCCTGTCAGTTTCATTTCACCGGTGCTCCATTAAAAACGAAAAACCTAATCATCTTCATCACAGGGTTGCACGTTAAGGCTTCAGTGCTGCGCTGGGTCCGTAGCGTCTGCTGCGGGGCCTTCAATAAAACAAAAAACCTTTTTTCGACTATAATTTAATTTTTACAGCGTGCAATATCAATATTAAACCAACGCATATCGGTTTTAAATCTGGTCATGTGTATTCGTGTCCAAGTAAACAGGTGAAAGTTGCAAGTTAAAGAAGTAGTGATTGCTTAGACAGAAGCAACATCAGATTCTTACTGTCGTTTTCAAGTCTGCCATTTTCGCATTTACCACGACCATCTGCCGGCTCTCAGTTTGGAATCTTCTTTGAGAAAGAATAAAAAATACCTGCTCGAAAATGAAACGGGATGCATTGAAAGTCCATATGGACATAGCTCAACAATATGTTCCAAATTAATGCTTTGGATTTCACAACCACCACAATTCAATTAATTGATCATTTTTACAGAAAACCACTTTATGTTTATTGAAGGCACATAAAGAGAAGAAAGGCTAACTGGATTGGTCACATCTTGCGTACAAACTGCCTTCTGAAACACGTGATTGAAGGAAAGTTAGAAGGAAGGATAGAAATGACGGGAAGACTAGGGAGAAGACGTAAGCAGCTATTGGATGACCTTAAGGAAAGAGAAGATACTGGAAATTGAAAGAGGAAGCACTGGATCGCAGTCAATGGAGATCTCGCTTTGGAAGAGGCTACGGACCTTTCGTAAGACAGACTGCAGAATGAAATGAGAGCAATCCGCCAAAGGATGTAAGTAAAGCTACCATATGGATGCACGCAGTACTGAGTCCTCCAAATGTCTTCCGCCTCAGCGTCTAGCAGCGATTTCCTTCTGTTCCTCACCTTATATTAATAAGGTAAATTTACTGGGAAGTATTAAATACTTATTGCTAAGCGGGACACGCGGTGGCGCAGTTGGTTGAGGCACTGCGCTACAAGCCTGAAGGTTGCGGGTTCGATTCCCGATGGTGTCATTGGAATTTTCATTGACATAATCCTTTCGGTCGCACTATGGCCCTGGGGTCGACTCAGCCTCTAACAGAAATGAGCACCAGCAATATTTTCTGGGGGGTAAGGGCGGCCGGTGCGTAGGGCTGACAACTTTACCACCTTCATGTGCCGATTGTTGAGAAATCTGGGAGCCTCAACCTCCTGGAACCCTCAGGGCCTGTACAGGCCTGTAATGGGGTTGCTTTACCCTTTTGCTTATTGCTAAGCAACAACAGGCAACTTGCCACATTGCAGTCGCACTAGCTCTGCACTAAAGGCCGTGTTGTCAACTTCACCTTGACTCCTTCATAGAATGTGTTACAGAGACACACGCAGCAGGCAGTTGCTTACGCAGGCTGCCATATCCACAGTCTTTGTCATGCAAATTATTAGTCATTTTGGTTGGTTTTATTTGTAGTTTATCTTCCGCAAGTCAGCAGGCTGATTAATTGCGCGGTCAGGCAGTCTGTGGATCCGTCAGATGTTCCTTCAGCCATTTGTTTGCTAGTTCGTCTATGTATGTCTGTCGGTTCTTTTGTCGGTTGTTCAGTTAGTTGGCCTTACAGTCTGTCGGTTGTTCAGTAAGTTGGACTTACAGTCTGTCGGTTGTTCAGTAAGTTGGCCTTACAGTCTGCCGGCTGTTCAGTAAGTTGGCCTTACAGTCTGTCGGTTGTTTAGTAAGTTGGCCTTACAGTCTGTCGGTTGTTTAGTAAGTTGGCCTTAGAGTCTGTCGGTTGTTCAGTAAGTTGGCCTTACAGTCTGTCGGTTGTTTAGTAAGTTGGCCTTACAGTCTGTCGGTTGTTCAGTAAGTTGGACTTACAGTCTGTCGGTTGTTCAGTAAGTTGGCCTTACAGTCTGTCGGTTGTTTAGTAAGTTGGACTTACAGTCTGTCGGTTGTTTAGTAAGTTGGCCTTACAGTCTGTCGGTTGTTCAGTAAGTTGGACTTACAGTCTGTCGGTTGTTCAGTAAGTTGGCCTTACAGTCTGTCGGTTGTTCAGTAAGTTGGCCTTACAGTCTGTCGGTTGTTTAGTAAGTTGGCCTTACAGTCTGTCGGTTGTTTAGTAAGTTGGCCTTACAGTCTGTCGGTTGTTTAGTAAGTTGGCCTTACAGTCTGTCGGTTGTTCAGTAAGTTGGCCTTACAGTCTGTCGGTTGTTTAGTAAGTTGGCCTTACAGTCTGTCGGTTGTTCAGTAAGTTGGACTTACAGTCTGTCGGTTGTTCAGTAAGTTGGCCTTACAGTCTGTCGGTTGTTTAGTAAGTTGGCCTTACAGTCTGTCGGTTGTTCAGTAAGTTGGACTTACAGTCTGTCGGTTGTTCAGTAAGTTGGCCTTACAGTCTGCCGGCTGTTCAGTAAGTTGGCCTTACAGTCTGTCGGTTGTTTAGTAAGTTGGCCTTACAGTCTGTCGGTTGTTTAGTAAGTTGGCCTTACAGTCTGTCGGTTGTTTAGTAAGTTGGCCTTACAGTCTGTCGGTTGTTTAGTAAGTTGGCCTTACAGTCTGCCGGCTGTTCAGTAAGTTGGCCTTACAGTCTGTCGGTTGTTCAGTAAGTTGGCCTTACAGTCTGTCGGTTGTTCAGTAAGTTGGCCTTACAGTCTGCCGGCTGTTTAGTAAGTTGGCCTTACAGTCTGTCGGTTGTTTAGTAAGTTGGCCTTACAGTCTGTCGGTTGTTTAGTAAGTTGGCCTTACAGTCTGTCGGTTGTTTAGTAAGTTGGCCTTACAGTCTGTCGGTTGTTTAGTAAGTTGGCCTTACAGTCTGTCGGTTGTTTAGTAAGTTGGCCTTACAGTCTGTCGGTTGTTCAGTAAGTTGGCCTTACAGTCTGTCGGTTGTTTAGTAAGTTGGCCTTACAGTCTGTCGGTATTTCAGTCATTTGTTTCCTCGTTCGGCTATGTATGTCGTTTCTCTAGTCTGGTTTTCAGTAAGTTGTTCTTCCAGTCAGTCATTAAGTTATCCATTCGACTAAGCAGTCATACTGTTCCTTGGCCAAGCAGATATTTCCACAATTTCTTCTTTTCGCGCAATTTATCTGTCGATCCGTCCGCCAACCCGTCAATAGACACAAATGTAAATATTAGAATGATGAAATGGACTGGCCAAAAATAATTTTATTGCATATGCTGTTAGAAGGAAAACAGATACAGGATAATTAATTATTTCATTCCTACAAATGCACTACACTGTTTTAGTGCTTTCTGTCCCTACATATGTTTCGGCACTACCTGTGCCATCGTCAGGGGTATCGTTGTGAGTTCACAATCCTCAATGCATCCAGTTCACTTTCACAACATATAATTTTTGTAAGTCACTGTCACTGAATATCACTTATCTTCTTGTTCGTAGTGGTTAGTTTATCTTCTTTGATGTTATTAAAATGAATCACTAAGATTTTGATGTGGACCGCGATAGCTCAGTCGGTATAGTGACTCGCTACGAGCTGGACGGTCCGGGGATCGAATCCCGGTGGGGGCGAGATTATTCTCAGCCGTCCAGACCGGCCCTGGGGTCCACCCAACCTCCTATAAAATGGGTACCTGTTCTCTTTTCCGGGGGTAAAGCGGCCGAAGCGTTGAGTTGAACACCCACCCCCATCTAGTGCCAGGGTTAAAGAAAGAGTAGAGCTATACCTCTACTCCCCGTCTAGGCCTTCATGGCATATTATAGGGAGAACTTTACCTTTAAGATGTTGATTTGAAGACAGTCGTAGTATAAAATACTAAAGTTATTAAAGTTGTTTTCGATAACTCGCTATTTGATCCTTAGGATAACTTAGGAATAGAGGGAAAGATAAATTTGTTTTCCGTAACTCTGAATGAGTTTCTAGGCGGTCAGCCCTTGGAGGTGACGAAGGGGAAGTTTTAGAGTATAATTCCAGTTCTTCTGATCCGCTGACCACAGAATGCTTTATTACTCTGAATATTGACGTCGCTGTGTGCCTAATGCCGCCTCCAGGAGCTGCTGTTCAAAAGACTTCCAGTTTTGTGCTGCTGTACAAGCAATGCCATAGCTGAGCACGCCTCAGAGGGATTTGTTCCCAGACCGGAAGGCAACACGCGAGAAAATAAATTTAACAAGTATATCAAAGAACTTTGCTGGCAAAAAGAGGAATGAGCTGAAGTACAGACGCTAACAACCACATAGCTACGTCTCTGTGACACAGAGACATCAAAAAGAAGTTACGCTTCTCGAGAAACAACGCAAATTCACATGACACAAATGACTCCCGAGGCATGAATAAGGCCTTAATCATGGATTGCGATCTGTTTTGCGTGGAATTAACATTACTGTAAAAGTGTAGTCGTGTCTGGAACAGTTCTACACAGAATTTCACAAAGTGTTGTTTGTCGTGTTGCATTTATTATTATGATTATTATTATTATTATTTTATTATTTATAGTTATTTACTGTATATCAGAAGGCACAACTTTTTCAGAAATCTAGGCCGCCCAAAATTCTATGCTCCACAAAGGTGATATGAAGCGAATTTTACGCTGAAGACCCATAAATATTAGTCGCCATCTTACGATGTTTAGTCGTCACGGCGACCTGGCGACCGGGATTTGTGCACGTCTGTTGCAGATGTAAACTTTGATGTAGTTAGCGGTATAAAGTTACACGGCAGTATATTTTATGACGTCAGAATTGATAAACAAAAAACAACAGGCCTAAAACACACCGTTTTCTTAGGTAGTGAATTGGCTCTATGAAACTATTAATATATATGGTATAGTTCTTTTGGTGGATCTGTAATATATATAGTGTGTCCATAAAGTCCCTTCGGGGTTTTCAAAAATTGTGGCGCGCAATCAAATTGAGCTAGCCACATGCGGTTTGCGGCAGATTACAGTGAAACTCTGGGAGTTTTTTTTTTGCCGCCAACAGATGGCATAAGCAGCCATCTTTACGTTTCTCAGTCAGTTGTTTGTGAAATGGCAAGTGTGCAGGAAGATGGATCGGCAGAGACGGTCCAATGCCTTGGCCTCCACGTTCACCAGACATAACACCACTGGATTTTTTCCTATGGGGTTATGTCAAGAGCAATGTGTTCCGAACACCAGTTAACGGACTTTATGACCTGAAGACCCGTATCAGGAATGCGATCTCGGCTATTCCAGCGGACATGCTCCACAGAACATGGCAAGAGCTCGAATATCGTCTGGACGTTATTCGTGCTACCAAGGGAGCCCACATCGAGGTCTACTGAGGTCAGTAAAAAAACTTCCAGAGTTTCACTGTAAACTGCCGCAAACCGCATGTGGCTTGCTCAATTTGTTTGCGCGCCACAATTTTTCAAAACCCGAAGGGACTTTGTGGACACACTGTATATTCAGTTCGTGAAGGCCATATAAAGTTTTCTGACAGCAGGATTCCTCTCGCAAGTTTTTTTCTCTGAAGTTTCCGCTTCTCGCAATCAAGTAAAACATTTGTTTGTAGTCCAACCTCGTAATGAGAGACAGAAATAAATTAGAAATCTCAAGAAGTCAGGGACAAAAGTCGCAGCTAACATACGCTAAGTATGGGCCGAAACATACTGCAGACATGTTAAAAGCAGTTGAAAGTTTTTCTTTTGTTTCTATTGATTGCATGGAACATACAGGGTAGAGATGCAACATTATAAGACAACAGCAATTATTTTTCGATTTATCGGTTGTGACATCGTGTACTCCGCTACATGACATACTGCCTTCATATTGAGGGGTAAACAAAATGTTATGCTTTAATACCGGCTGCTGAGGGACTGAATTTGCAATAAGGCTCTATGTCTTGTTCTTAATCACTTTTTGCGTCCTCAGTGTTGAGTGTCAGGTGGGGAAGGGTGAAGGAAAGAGACCGCTTGGGAGACGTAGGCGTAGATGTAAGGATAATATTAAAATGGATTTTAAGAAAATGTAATGGGAAGACGTGCAGTGGATTCAACTAGTTCAGGATAGAGACATTTGCCGGGCTCTTTGAACACGGTAATGGACACTGGATTTCAAAAAGGTGCGGGGAGTTTCTTTGATAGTCGAGGAAGTACTAAATTCTCAAGAAGGTCTCTAATCCTTGCATTTATTTATTTATGTAGTTAGTTAGTTGGTTAAATAATCATTGTCACTGACATTTGTGCAATAGTATAAGTTAGTGGTGCTCATAACCAGAGTTTGTTTCATGTATTAGCTTTAAATTACAAAATTTATAACCTTTCTTTCTTTCTTTTTTTTTTCTTTCTTTTTTTTTTTCTTTGTAACAAAATTTTTCAAGGATGATAAAGGAAATCGTTCCGACAGAACTTCTTGGAGTGTATAACATGTTGGAGACCTTATACGGACATTTTCTAGAAGTCACAAGAAATTAGCGTAGCAAATTAACATAAAAAGCATTTCAAATTAAGCCTGCATTTTCTGTTCACTTAAAAGCCCTTGTAAACTGCGGAATCTGGACGACTGTGAATCACGTACTACGGGAACTGAAGTGGTCATAGCCTACTATAAGATACCAACGGAGAAAGCTTCTTGCAAATCCAATTGTTTGGACTGCTTGACCCTTGGAGATGGGACCGATAGATTGTCCCGAAACGTCAGTAACAAACTCTCATTCTGCGCTGTGTAAAATCACAAAATATCGCAGTTCTCTTTAACAGGAAATCCCTTGTAAGTGAAAGTATGTACATGTCGAACCTGTTTGGTAGTTGACGTCATCTGTTAGACATTGAGAGTAAGTACATGCTGTATGAGTGTTTAACGAGCACCCTTACCCGATCAACGATGCACCGTCTTGCGTTATTGTTGTACGTGATCCGAGCCGTTGGCCTGTAGAAACTGAAACAGCAATCAAGATAGCCTGTTTTTGTGAACAGATTCAAACACTTGGTGTCCGGTGTCGCCGTCCGTCGAGGGCTCATTTGGCACCCACGACGTGCGAGACAGACATCTGAATTGAGAGGATGAGTTCACGGTTTTACAGTTCACGGTTTTACAGTTCACGGTTACAGTTCACGGTTTTACAGTTCACGGTTTTACAGTTCACGGTTTTACAGTTCACGGTTTTACAGTTCACGGTTTTACAGTTCACGGTTTTACAGTTCACGTTTTACAGTTCACGGTTTACAGTTCACGGTTTTACAGTTCACGGTTTACAGTTCACAGTTTTACAGTTCCGGTTTACAGTTCACGGTTTTACAGTTCACGGTTTTACAGTTCACGGTTTTACATGATGATTAGCGCTCAGTTGCATTTAACACACGGTTTTTTATTTTTACTGTTGGTTTATTTGTATTTTATTTATCTAGCTGTATCCCTCTATTTTCCTCCTGTACTGCTACTCCATTCCATATATGTTTTTCCAGCTGTCTTAGCTGTTTGCACTCTCGGTACCCCCAGCAGTTTTACGCTGTCTGTATCCACCCCTCTCTCACCCTGGTTCTACCCTATTGGCTGTCATCACATCATACTGATTGCTACCCCGCGCGCACTTTCCAGAATCTACGTTATAGGTTGCTGGCTTTCTTTCCTAATCGGACTCTTGATCCGTGAAGATGGGACCGATACGTTGTCTCGAAACGTCTGTAAACAATTACCACACGACGCCACGTAATATCTCAGAAGAGCGTAGATCTCATCAACATCGCGGCGGAAGCCTGAAATCACAGTTTTGGTAATTATCACTGTTACATTATTAGTGGGGCGCGGTGGGGCAGCTGGTTGAGGCATTGCGCTACGAGCCGGAAGATCACGGGTTCGATTTCTGATGGTGTCATTGGAAGTTTTTCATTGACATAATCGTTTCGGTCGCACTATGGCCCTGGGGTCGACTCAGCCTCTAACAGAAATGAGTACCTGCCGATTGTCTGGAAATCTGGGAGCCTCAACCTCCTGGAACCCCCAGGGCCTCTCCAGGCCTGTAATGGGATTGCTGTACCTTACACTGGTACAAGTGAGTAGGTTATGTAGAATGATGAGTGGTATGAGAGTGAGGAGGTTATGTACATGGAGTGATGAGTAGGTTATGTACATGGAGTGATGAGTAGGTTATGTACATGGAGTGATGAGTAGGTATGTACAGGTGATGAGTAGGTTATGTACATGGAGTGATGAGTAGGTTATGTACATGGAGTGATGAGTAGGTTATGTACATGGAGTGATGAGTAGGTTATGTACATGGAGTGATGAGTAGGTTATGTACATGGAGTGATGAGTAGGTTATGTACATGGAGTGATGAGTAGGTTATGTACATGGAGTGATGAGTAGGTTATGTACATGGAGTGATGAGTAGGTTATGTACATGGAGTGATGAGTAGGTTATGTACATGGAGTGATGAGTAGGTTATGTACAGGGAGTGATGAGTAGGTTATGTACATGGAGTGATGAGTAGGTTATGTACATGGAGTGATGAGTAGGTTATGTACATGGAGTGATGAGTAGGTTATGTACATGGAGTGATGAGTAGGTTATGTACATGGAGTGATGAGTAGGTTATGTACATGGAGTGATGAGTAGGTTATGTACATGGAGTGATGAGTAGGTTATGTACATGGAGTGATGAGTAGGTTATGTACATGGAGTGATGAGTAGGTTATGTACATGGAGTGATGAGTAGGTTATGTACATGGAGTGATGAGTAGGTTATGTACATGGAGTGATGAGTAGGTTATGTACATGGAGTGATGAGTAGGTTATGTACATGGAGTGATGAGTAGGTTATGTACATGGAGTGATGAGTAGGTTATGTACATGGAGTGATGAGTAGGTTATGTACATGGAGTGATGAGTAGGTTATGTACATGGAGTGATGAGTAGGTTATGTACATGGAGTGATGAGTAGGTTATGTACATGGAGTGATGAGTAGGTTATGTACATGGAGTGATGAGTAGGTTATGTACATGGAGTGATGAGTAGGTTATGTACATGGAGTGATGAGTAGGTTATGTACATGGAGTGATGAGTAGGTTATGTACATGGAGTGATGAGTAGGTTATGTACATGGAGTGATGAGTAGGTTATGTACATGGAGTGATGAGTAGGTTATGTACATGGAGTGATGAGTAGGTTATGTACATGGAGTGATGAGTAGGTTATGTACATGGAGTGATGAGTAGGTTATGTACATGGAGTGATGAGTAGGTTATGTACATGGAGTGATGAGTAGGTTATATACATGGAGTGATGAGTAGGTTATGTACATGGAGTGATGAGTAGGTTATGTACATGGAGTGATGAGTAGGTTATGTACATGGAGTGATGAGTAGGTTATGTACATGGAGTGATGAGTAGGTTATGTACATGGAGTGATGAGTAGGTTATGTACATGGAGTGATGAGTAGGTTATGTACATGGATGATGAGTGGTTATGTCCGGATTGCTTAGAGGTACTGACTGGTTGGGATTGATGTAGGTCTATTACATGGAGTTTGAGTTGTTGTTATTATCATGATGTGAGTAGTTATATACATGGAGTGATGAGTAGGTTATGTACATGGAGTGATGAGTAGGTTATATACATGGAGTGATGAGTAGGTTATGTACATGGAGTGATGAGTAGGTTATGTACATGGAGTTATGAGTAGGTTATGTACATGGAGTGATGAGTAGGTTATGTACATGGAGTGATGAGTAGGTTATGTACATGGAGTGATGAGTAGGTTATGTACATGTAATGGGGATTCTCCGGATTCCTTAAACGACTGCTGTCGTTCTTGGCGGACCTTCCTCTCCTACTCCTTTACCCACTTTTCTTTGCCCAGCTCCCTTGTTGCCTCAAACTTCACTCTCTCCTTTTTTTTGCATTCCCTCTGTTTCTCTACCCATCTCTTTTTTCAAGTGGTCTTCGTAACAGATCCCATAAGTCACCACTGAAGGGAATAAGTGAAAGGAGAAGGTTTTAGGGTCAGAGGGTCTTTACTCGTGCAGGGTTTGAACACAAAAAATGGGAAAAAATTTTCCCCTTTTCACGTTGTGGGGGTGGGGTGGCCTGATCGGGACTCGAACCCATTCAATGTTGGCTACACCCGAGTATGGCAGTTCGCTGCTCTGCAAGCATCTCAGTGATTTACCTCCTAATGAGATGAGAGAGAGAGAGACAGACAGAACAAGAAATAGAAGGGCAAGTCTATATTGATGGTGATGGGGACGAAGATGAATTAGGAGCAAATGATCTCGACAGTTTGCTACTAGAACGGAAGTCGGGAAAGTTATTCTTGAGACGCCTTTTCGATGTGCCCACTGAAGCGTTTATCGTAGATAAGGCTAAGATGAATGACAAAACACGTACAAGGTCGAAGGTCGCTGGAAAATGCAACGTCCGAAGTGAGATCGGAACACACGATACCGGCCGTCTGGTAAATGACACGCAGGAGTGTTCTGCATTGATATCACAGAACGTGGCGCACTGTGGAGACTCAAACCAACACTGAATGTACTTAAACGTGAATACTTTCTTCAGTTAACATAAGCCGGCTGCTAAGCTGTTGCTTTGCAAGTCTGGGCCGGCGGACTTTGATGTTAATTGTATTGTCTTAGGTTTAGGGATTGTCTTGGGTCAGTTCTACGATTCACGATTGGTCCGAGCAACTGTGCGTGGTTTGTTTCCCTCTTCTCTGATCTGTAATAAACTGTCATCTTTGCAAATCGTGTATAATCTATCTTTTCTCATTTTTTTCTCACTATGTCTCGCCGATCCCAGTGGTCGCGCGGTCTAAGACGTGGTTCTGTGGTCCCTCGCGTGCTAGGATTGCGGGTTCGAATCCCGCCGGGGGCATGGATGTCTGTTTCTTGTGAGTGTTTTGTGTTGTCAGGTAGAAGTCTCTGCGTCGGGCTGATCACTCGTCCAGAGGAGTCCTACCGAGTGTGGTGTGTCTGAGTATGATCGTGAAGCGTCGATAATGAGGAGGCCTGACCCACTAGGGGCTGTTGCGCATGGGGAAAAAAAAGGCTATGTCTCAGTATTCTTTACAATATTGATTTTTATCCGTCGTTTTCTGGTTAATTAATTACGACAAGACGCCGTGTAATATCCCAGAAGACCACAGATTAATGTAGAATATTTAATTGTTATGGATCATACGTGAAATTAGTATGCACTGTGTGCCTTTGTTGGTGTATGTAAGGTAAAGCAATCCCATTACAGACCTTGACAGGCCCTGATGGCTCCAGGAGGTTGAGGCTCCAGATTTCTAGACAATCAGCACATGAAGGTGGTAAGGTTGTCAGCCCTTTTCACCGGCTGCCTTTACCCCCCAGGAAATACTCCTGGTACTCATTTCTGTTAGAGGCTGAGTCGACCCCAGGGCCATAGTGCGACCGAAAGGATTATGTCAATGAAAAATCCCAATGACACCATCGGGAATCGAACCCGCGACCTTCCGGCTTTTAGCGCAGTGCGTCAACCAACTGCGCCATTGTTGATGTATGTAGGTGACTATAATGTTATACAAGTTTCACATCACAAGCTGTGGTTAGGGTGACTCTGCTCCTATTCAGTGGGGAAATAGAGTCGTTTTCCTGGGGTAATGCGGCCGGTGCGTAAAGCTGACGACTCACCTGTTTCTAGTGCTAAGTTTAGTAATGCCTGCAGCTCTACCACCACTTACTTTTATCCCTTAGTAGCGTAATGCTTAATTAAACAGAGGGACAATTCTAGTTTTATCTTTGTCACAAATATACAGAATTTTCTGCGGGCACCAAATTACCGAAATATTGTCGTAGTGTTAGCTTTACTCTTGTAATTCTTTTCGAACCGTGGATTGTTAATGGATGAAGTGTAAGTGTAACTTTCTAAATAAGTAACACAGACCCTGCAAACAGGCAGAATCCTATTTTTTTTTCATGCAGGTTTGCACAAATTTTCCAAAAATCTAAAAACTACTTCAAACTCCTAGACGCCAGAAGGTGAAATACAGCAAGTTTAATAATGAGAACCCACAAATATTAGGCGCCAGAGAACAAAGTTTGTCGCCCGGGCGACCTGGCGACAGGGATTTGTGCACCCCTGCCCTCAAGTCCGTCCCCAATCATATCTCCTTAATATTCTCATTTCATTGCATTTGCATTACAAACAATGTCATTGAATAATCCAATCTTCAATTAGTGTTCCAGACAAGTGAACATAGAGGCAGACTAACAACATTTGTCAGTAGGTAATTACAAACGAAGAATGAAATGAATTACGTCAGTTTGCTGGTGTGTTTGGGTCTTCTAGTTAGCCATTTAGCTAGATAGCTTGCTAGGTAAATAATTGACTGACTAACGCCATGAATTCATGCAGCAGAGAAGCTAATAGTCGATTATCTCGTTAGGAAATTTCCAGCATTATACGCTGAAAAGTGGACACTTCGGAAAGTGGATCAGAAGTATCTGGAATGTTTTGAAATGTGGTGCTGGAGAAGAATGGAGAAGATCAGTTGGACCGATCGTGTGAGAAATGAAGAAGTATTACACAGAGTGAAGGAGGAGAGGAATATCGTACATACAATAAAAAGAAGAAAGGCTAACTGGATTGGTCACATCTTGCGTAGGAACTGCCTTCTGAAACACGTGATTGAAGAAAAGTTAGAAGGAAGGATATAATGACGGGAAGACGAGGAAGAAGACGTAGGCAGCTACTGGATGACCTTAAGGAAAAGAGAAGATACTGTAAATTGAAAGAGGAAGCACTAGATCGCACGCTGTGGAGAACTCGCTTTGGAGGAGGCTACGGACCTGTCGTAAGACAGATTACAGAATGAAGGAATGAATGGTCACAGAATTTTAGCCTATTTAGAAGAGTATGCTTTGATAATATCGCTGGCATAGCATTGTGCTTGGCAGCTGATAGCCCCTTAGTTGCTTGTGTAGCTGACACGTTGCATAGACCTATTTTTTATCCCAGCGAGTAAACATTTAGAGCAGAGTGGTTATAATATAACAATTGTTTAATGTTATAAAACCCTGCATCTTGTTTTCATTGTGTTTATGAGTTCCGTATGACTGTAACAATGCACCACCAATATCACAAGAGAAATGGGAGAGGAAATCAAAGATATAAGCATTTATATCCTAATGTAGAAATTACACTGTTTGAAGCATACCAGACCTGACAATCAAAATGAAGATGTAGCTGTAGCTGTAGACGTAGATGTAGCTGTAGCTGTGAAACATATTTGTGGATTTAAAAAGCCCGCAGCTAAGACAGGAGCTCGTGGATGGAAAAAGATTTTCGTAATTTGTTTATTTTCAAAGGTGATGTTGAGAATAGAGTTTTTTTTTGGAATACAACCGTTTTATATGGAGTATATAAAGGGTTAAAGAAACAGAGTATTTTAATTTTTTCCATGGCGTGACAGCCCCTAGTGGTACAGGACCTCCTCATTATCAAGGCTTCACGATCACACTCAGACACACCACACTCGGTAGGACTCCTCTGGACGATTGATCAGCCCATCGCAGAGACCTCTACCTGACAACACACAACACTCACAAGAGACAGACATCCATGCCCCCGGTGGGATTCGAACTCACAATCCCAGTAAGCGAGCGGCCGTAGACCCACGCCTTAGACAGCGTGGCCACTGCGATCGGTAATATTTTTATAGTGCAATGTAAAATACATTTTTAAATTCGTATTTAAAATTAGATTAAAATAGGATCATGAAGTCAGTGCGGCAGTATCACACGTGTGTTTAGAACGGATCCTGGAATTTTTGTGATGACGGATTATTTTTGTCAGCAGTATTTTACTGTTTTAGACAAAGCAGATGAAAAGAATGAAATGTAAACCAATGTAAATGTATGCAAATGTATGGGGAGAATCTGTGCTCCGTGAAAACTATGTGTTACACAGCAGAGACATGTGAATATTATTACGTGCGGCTCAATAAAGTAACTAAATAGCCAGAGCAGAAACAGCGATTGAAATTGGAGTTTGACACAGAGGATATGAAGTTGCTGATTTATGGGCACAACGTGGATCTGGAGCTCTACTACTGCTGTTTGTCATGGGATAATTGTGGGAGTCGCATTACTGTCCATTTTACGACAGATTTTGCTTTAATTGCTAACATTTATCTTCTGTTTAAAGTGTTTTATAGTACTACTTTGAAACATAAATTTACCATTTAACATTTAGTAGCAATACTAACACAACTTTATGTAATTTTCATATCTAATTATTACCAGGGTCACACATATCTAATATTACCAGGGTCACACATATCTAATATTACCAGGGACACATATCTAATATTACCAGGGTCACACATATCTAATATTACCAGGGTCACACATATCTAATATTACCAGGGTCACACATATCTAATATTACCAGGGTCACACATATCTAATATTACCAGGGTCACTCATATCTAATATTACCAGGGTCACACATATCTAATATTACCAGGGTCACACATATCTAATATTACCAGGGTCACACATATCTAATATTACCAGGGTCACACATATCTAATATTACCAGGGTCACACATATCTAATATTACCAGGGTCACACATATCTAATATTACCAGGGTCACACATATCTAATATTACCAGGGTCACACATATCTAATATTACCAGGGTCACACATATCTAATATTACCAGGGTCACACATATCTAATATTACCAGGGTCACACATATCTAATATTACCAGGGTCACACATATCTAATATTACCAGGGTCACACATATCTAATATTACCAGGGTCACACATCTAATATTACCAGGGTCACACATATCTAATATTACCAGGGTCACACATATCTAATATTACCAGGGTCACACATATCTAATATTACCAGGGTCACACATATCTAATATTACCAGGGTCACACATATCTAATATTACCAGGGTCACACATATCTAATATTACCAGGGTCACACATACCTAATATTACCAGGGTAACACATATCTATTATTACCAGGGTCACACATATCTAATATTACCAGGGTCACACATACCTAATATTACCAGGGTCACACATATCTAATATTACCAGGGTCACTCATATCTAATATTACCAGGGTCACACATATCTAATATTACCAGGGTCACACATATCTAATATTACCAGGGTCACACATATCTAATATTACCAGGGTCACACATCTAATATTACCAGGGTCACACATATCTAATATTACCAGGGTCACACATATCTAATATTACCAGGGTCACACATATCTAATATTACCAGGGTCACACATATCTAATATTACCAGGGTCACACATATCTAATATTACCAGGGTCACACATCTAATATTACCAGGGTCACACATATCTAATATTACCAGGGTCACACATATCTAATATTACCAGGGTCACACATATCTAATATTACCAGGGTCACACATATCTAATATTACCAGGGTCACACATATCTAATATTACCAGGGTCACACATATCTAATATTACCAGGGTCACACATACCTAATATTACCAGGGTAACACATATCTATTATTACCAGGGTCACACATATCTAATATTACCAGGGTCACACATACCTAATATTACCAGGGTCACACATATCTAATATTACCAGGGTCACTCATATCTAATATTACCAGGGTCACACATATCTAATATTACCAGGGTCACACATATCTAATATTACCAGGGTCACACATCTAATATTACCAGGGTCACACATATCTAATATTACCAGGGTCACACATATCTAATATTACCAGGGTCACACATATCTAATATTACCAGGGTCACACATATCTAATATTACCAGGGTCACACATATCTAATATTACCAGGGTCACACATATCTAATATTACCAGGGTCACACATACCTAATATTACCAGGGTAACACATATCTATTATTACCAGGGTCACACATATCTCCATTCCCGAATACAAATATCGTTTATACAAAACAGCGGGGTTGTGTCTGTCCCCTCTATATTAAGTCTTACGAAACGTCTGTCTTAATTATAGTTTTTCTGGGTACGACCGCACATGTGTAAAACCCAGTAGGGCATTTGAGGCCTTTTTGGTAGGAGGGTTCATAAACGGAATTAAATGTGAAAGGAAAGATACTTAAACATTTTTATTCTTAAATGATACTATTTGTACTCGCCTTTGGGGCCAGAAATTTAAAGTTTGTATTGGCCGTGCCATGGCTCAGGCGGTTAGTCGCCGGCCTCTCACTGCGGAGGCCCGGGTTCGGTCCCGGGTCAGTCCATGTGGGATTTATGGAGGAAGAAGTGACACTGGGACAGGTTTTTCCCCCGAGTACTTCGGTTTGCCACTCTCAATTTCATTCCACCGGTGCTCCATTACACGGAATAAAGAAAAGACTAATCATCTTCATCACAGGGTTTCACAATAAGCCTCAAGGCTGCGGTGTGTCCGTAGCATCTGCTGCGGGGCCCTTCACCACTTAAAAAATTTACATTTGTAAAACAACGTGGCATTAACGTTGTAGAGATACATTACATTGGTACATACCGTCAGTTCTTACGAGAATAAAGAGCCGTGCGTACAAGGAAGGTGATTTTAAGAAGAATTCGCATGAAACACAGAATGTTGCGTAGACATTTTATTTGTACAGTCTTTTAAAGTAAGCCCAGGACAGGGACAGATGGCTGACTGTATTGAACATGCTAATGAATCATCGGGTGTTACAAAATGCGGGGAAATTTTCGCCTAGCTGAAAAGTGTTAGCTTCTCAAGGAGGACCGTTGTCCATGGAGTTAGTTAGTTACCCAGTCAGTCAGTCGAAAAGTATTCCACATGTTAAAGGGTAGCTAAAAATAATAGGAACCAAATCAACGATATTTTTCCCTTTATTCCGTAGATTGTTTTACAATGCGTGTCTAAATTATTCTCGCACATTTTGCTATATAAACTCGTGAGAATTTAAATACCTGTATAAGAACCGTAATTACACGTATTACTGTGTACCGCTGTAATATTTGGTCTGTCACGTTAAGGGCAGAACGTAGTTGAAGGCTGTTTGGGAGAAGGTGTGGGTAGAATATACGGAAACAAGAGACAGGAAGTAGCACGAGGAACTTGCACAGTCTGTCTAATGCGGTAGACCAAATACGATATACGGAAACAAGAGACAGGAAGTAACAAGAGGAACTTGCAGTCTGTCTAATGCAGTGGACCAAATAGAATATACGGAAACGAGAGAAAGGAAGTAACACGAGGAACTTGCACAGTCTGTCTAATGCGGTGGACCAAATAGAATATACGGAAACAAGAGACAGGAAGTAACAAGAGAAACTTGCACAGTCTGTCTAATGCGGTGGACCAAATAGAATATACGGAAACAAGAGAAAGGAAGTAACACGAGGAACTTGCACAGTCTGTCTAATGCGGTGGACCAAATAGAATATACGGAAACAAGAGACAGGAAGTAACAAGAGAAACTTGCACAGTCTGTCTAATGCGGTGGACCAAATAGAATATACGGAAACAAGAGACAGGAAGTAACAAGAGAAACTTGCACAGTCTGTCTAATGCGGTGGACCAAATAGAATATACGGAAACAAGAGAAAGGAAGTAACACGAGGAACTTGCACAGTCTGTCTAATGCGGTGGACCAAATAGAATATACGGAAACAAGAGACAGGAAGTAACACGGGGAACTTGCACAGTCTGTCTAATGCGGTGGACCAAATAGAATATACGGAAACAAGAGACAGGAAGTAACAAGAGAAACTTGCACAGTCTGTCTAATGCGGTGGACCAAATAGAATATACGGAAACAAGAGACAGGAAGTAACAAGAGAAACTTGCACAGTCTGTCTAATGCGGTGGACCAAATAGAATATACGGAAACAAGAGACAGGAAGTAACAAGAGAAACTTGCACAGTCTGTCTAATGCGGTGGACCAAATAGAATATACGGAAACAAGAGACAGGAAGTAACAAGAGAAACTTGCACAGTCTGTCTAATGCGGTGGACCAAATAGAATATACGGAAACAAGAGACAGGAAGTAACACGAGGAACTTGCACAGTCTGTCTAATGCGGTGGACCAAATAGAATATACGGAAACAAGAGACAGGAAGTAACACGAGGAACTTGCACAGTCTGTCTAATGCGGTGGACCAAATAGAATATACGGAAACAAGAGACAGGAAGTAACAAGAGAAACTTGCACAGTCTGTCTAATGCGGTGGACCAAATAGAATATACGGAAACAAGAGACAGGAAGTAACACGAGGAACTTGCACAGTCTGTCTAATGCGGTGGACCAAATAGAATATACGGAAACAAGAGACAGGAAGTAACACGAGGAACTTGCACAGTCTGTCTAATGCGGTGGACCAAATAGAATATACGGAAACAAGAGACAGGAAGTAACAAGAGAAACTTGCACAGTCTGTCTAATGCGGTGGACCAAATAGAATATACGGAAACAAGAGATGGGAAGTAACACGAGGAACTTGCACAGTCTGTCTAATGCGGTGGACCAAATAGAATATACGGAAACAAGAGACAGGAAGTAACACGGGGAACTTGCACAGTCTGTCTAATGCGGTGGACCAAATATTAGGAAGCTGCACTCAGGGAGAGTAAAATGGGAAGAGCATATGTCATGAATGGGAAACAAGAGATATGACAGAAAATTTAAATGATAAAATTTTGGCATAGATGGAAAGAAAATGCTATGATTTTTGTTGTATTTTAAATGAATTTTGCTGTAGGTGTGAACTGGATTTACCTGGCTCACGACAGCGAACAGGTTGCGGCCTTTTTTGAAGACGGTAATAAATTATCGGTTTACATGGGGGGGCAGTGATTCATTTACGTCCAAAATTGTTCAGGTTTAATGAAAATCGGATATTATTTTCTGAACTTGGTTTCGTCGACATTTATCGATGATCTGTGGACTAGGTCATGCAGTGGGTGTAAGCTCAAATTAATTTTACGTCTGTTTTGTAGGCAGCTTAATAGCAAACCCATTTCACTTTGATATTTCCCGGGGAGTAAAGAGAGGTACGTTGAAACGGAAATAGGAAGTAATATTTGTCACACCAAAAGGAGTGAAGGCCAACGCAAATTACGCCATACTGAACCGAATGGAAACAAATTTTCTGTTGCTGTCGCATTTTACTTAGGAGAACTTCTGAAAGAATTTGAACAGAGGAAGTTCAGAGATGGATCCGTGCTTGCTGAAATCGACTTCTGTAGAGTACTGGCTGAAGGCAGTAAACATGTACTGTGGCTTGCAGGCGGTCTTGCAAATCAAGCTTGCAAAAATTCGTGGCTTGTGTACGGGGACACAACCGCAATCGTTTAAGGCGTGAATCTGTCTTTGTGTTATTAGAGGAAGGGTAAGATGTAAATGAATAAAGTCTTGGTGGTTATAAGTGAAGTATAATTTTTTCTTTCCAATGATATACGTTTCTTACATTTCTGTTCATATTTCCTTTGCAATTGTTTCGACATTATGAAAATTTTCTTCAACTCAGCACACTTATCGGCTTATAACTTTACAAATTTTATTCTATAGTTATTATTGCTAAATAATGTTGTATATCCTGTTATTCTCTACACATCGACACCAATTTCAACGTCCTATCTCTTTGCAATCCAAAGTTACACTGCCCAAACGCCGCGCGGCGTCGCCATTTACAGTGTTCACGCGCAAGCGTTACCCCTCCCCCCCTCACCGCTGCACACCCCCACTACCCACCATTTTAGATACGGACATCAACCCTCTATCCAACAAAATTTAAATCATTACATTATTATTTATAATTTACGAGATATAAGCGCGACAAATCTTGCCATTTTTTTGGTCGCTAGAGTTTTCGTAGAGACCCCCCTACACCGGACCGAATTTAAAGACGTATTCACGTCAAAAGAAAGTGTATGATTTAGAAATCAAGAAGGTTTTGGTAATTTTTTTCGCTAAGTCAAGGAGTACACCGTTTTAAATCTTGTCAAATTAAACTAACTCTTCATAACAAATGTATTTATTTACGTAAGTTCCTTGGAAATAAAAGCTCTAGCCAAATTTTTTGTCTGTTTTTCTCGATATAATTTAATTCCTTCACATAGGCATCGTGTAGTTACGACCAATTGATTTTCGGGTACTGCGCTTAATTTTATATTTAGAAATGGGATGCTTTAAATAAAGAAAAAATTTGGTAATATTTTATCTAACATGTTGTTATGCGAGATAAACATTTTTACTAACAGCAGGATTAGAAAGTAATTTAAAGTTACTGCGCTTTATAAAATTTTGTACTAGGCACAACTTCTGGTACTTCATTAGCAGTATTCTTCATTGAACAAAACGTCATTCGTCTTTGGAAGCTGAGCGACAGAATTATAAAACTTTCTCCAGAATTTCTGAAGTTTTGTGAACTGTCTTGCGAGACGGAAGTGAATTTGAGAACGCACGTAACAAAGTAGTGGTGCGTATTTGTGCGTTTTTGTAGTGTGAAGGTACATGCCTGGTAACACAGACTGTTTACAATGGGACGACTCACATTTTATCAGGCAAAGCTATCACTTGGACAGGTCCTTAGGGCTCCAGGAGGTTTAGGTTTCCAGAATTCCTAGACAATCGTCACATGAAGGTTGCAGGATGTCAGCCTTACCACCTGCATCCCTGGTATTCATTTCTGTTATCGGCTGACCCGACCCCAGGGACATAGTGCAGGCCGAATGACACGATCGGGAATCGAACCCGCGACCTTCCTGGTTGTAGCGCTGTGTCTAAACCAACTGCGCCACCGCGTGCCCCCACATTTTATCAGACTAAGTAAATAATAATTTGTTACGTGCTGGATAAAGAAGGACCACATGGAGAAATTTTATTCCAGAAAAGTGTCCTGGAAAGGGAAGGTAGATAGCTTTCCACACCTATAATTATTGTAAGTGAAACTTTTAATGCATCGAAAAGTATTTTATTTTTAAGTGGTTGTACTGAGTGACACCTGTAAGAGGCGGTACCTAATTCCGTTGTAAGCTCAGATTATTTAGCGCTCGACCTGAATACGTTTTATTCCAAAGACGATGCAGCAGAATGCCTCTGGAAGACGGCGACTTGCAAAGCCAGTGTAGAATGCGGTATGGTAACCTACCCGATCCCTTGCTGTGTTTCGTTGATATCAATGTTGTCAGTTATTACATGGATATATTCGTGGTAGTTTATTTGTGACACGTTTTCACCCACTTTAATAATATTCTATCCATTAGAGTGCGAAGTCCATAAGAAGTACGTCGCGTTTGGTTTACAGAGTCATACGTAACAATAAACTGCAAAATAATGTTAATTAAAACTGATTTTCAGTGTCTCAGAATTAATGACTTGATGGGATTGTACTTCAACTACAGAAGGGTAAGTTCGGTCATGTTCGTAGCTTTACTCTTTTTGGTCGCGGTCTCCTGTTGCCGCGAACAAAACTGTGACTGAATGGAGGACCATCATTCTTCTTCACGTGGAGTCTGGAGGTGACAGTCTTTTTTTTACGACCATTACACGGTGTGCTTTCCTTTATCCATCACATAGCTTTCTCACAGGAGAGGCGATAAGTCAGGTTTAAAAACCCATAAACCCATAACTTTAAAGGATCTGACAACCATATCAATTATTTTCTGATTATAATTGTTGCCTATGATTATATGAAACATGTAGCATACATAGTGGAAAAGAGAAATGCTTAAGAATTTTGGCTGCAATATTTAAGGAAAGAGGTAACTTGGGGGACATAGGCGTAGATGAAACTGTAATATTGTTATCGATCTTAAAAAAATGGACAGGACTTGAGAATGCGCTGGATTAAACTGGCTCTGAGTACATTGCATTTGCGAGTAAATATGAACACAGTAAAAAGCTTGGACTCCATTAAAATCTGGGAATTTATTGACTATCTCAGAGACCACCAGCTTCTCAAGGAAGTTTGTTACGTGGAGTGAGTGATTGTTTGTGTTCTGTAGACTAGTTTTTATAGTAAGAAATCAAGTTTGAAACGCTGTGCGGTTGTCTCTTCCAATAAAGTTTCTGATAGAATTAATGGATTTTTTTGTATGAAAATCTCTTTTCAAAGGGGTGTTTTTTTTAAAGACTTCAATTGCTAAGATTATACAGCGTGTTCCACATAGGATGTTGCCAGTTTCAAGATCTTACTGCGCAAGTAATTTTGAGTGTGAAATGCTAACCACGCATTATGAACTGGTACATACTTATGAGAGTTTAATATTTCAAGATACTCTACGATACTGTACAGTATCAGTTCTTATTAACATCATAATAATGTATTGCACACTATGTATGTACTACCTGTAAATTTAAATTTAATACGGAATATTATATATACAAATATGACGAATATAATCTGTCATATTAACTAGTTTTAAATCCTGGTGTAAGAACTTCCTGAATATGGCATAGTAGTGCCGAAACGTGTAGTGATAAAAGACTATACTATTGTGTATGTTGTATTGAATTTGATTGGTTCGATAAAATAAAATAAGACGAATAAAAGGTACGGATTAACAAATTTCAAAATTTTCAAAAATTATTTGATATGGTACTTCCGCCGAATTTCATTTAAACTGATCAAGTAGCCAATGGACGGACTGACGTATAGCGTACACCATAAAGACCGATACAATTACTACATAATGTGCTTCTTTATAAATGGTATTCTACATATATAATAATTGAATTTGTTATTTGAATATTGTTTTGTTTGTCAGTGGCCATGATACTGACAGTAAGACCCACATATACGCCATAAATAACCAAACTGAAGGCTTGTAACTCGACGTACTGTACGCCTGTAACTTATACTCACCTTCTCAGCCCATATGGTCTTTAGCACTCTAAACGAGCCCCACTCTCACCGACGTTATGGGCATTTGTCACATTGATCTACAGGAGAAGTTGTACTAAGATTTAAGTCAGAA
This sequence comes from Reticulitermes speratus, assembly GCA_021186555.1. Classification (NCBI taxonomy): domain Eukaryota; kingdom Metazoa; phylum Arthropoda; class Insecta; order Blattodea; family Rhinotermitidae; genus Reticulitermes; species Reticulitermes speratus. Next base: position 27,238,117 of record JAJKFL010000012.1, read on the forward strand.
GTGATTTTGGCAGGACTTTGAACAGCTGGTGACTGAACACTAATGCCTTTTCTTATTGTAAATTAAGTGATTATTCACTATTTACATACACCAACTGGATGCAACTTTATTTAAAAAACTGTATAGTTTTTTAAAACATATTTAGAAACTTTTAAAAACCCGACATATGTTTCGGACTCTTATAGAGCCATCTTCAGGGGTTTATTGTCGTTAAAACTGCATATACGTTTGTGTGTGCGTCTGATACAGGTACAGCTACACCATGAAAAATACGACCCAATGAACAAGATAAACCAGCACCATGCATCAAACAATACCTACGAAAACATTAACATATTATTTTAGCACGAATAACAAATAGTGTCTGTGCATACCGAGCAGTGAAAAAGTGAAAAAAAAAACCTTGCCTAAAAGTGAACCAATGAAAAAGACGTGTTAATATATGCAGTTTTAACGACAATAAACCCCTGAAGATGGCTCTATAAGAGCCGAAACATATGTCGGGTTTTATAAAGTTTTTAAATATGTTTTAAAAAACTATACAGTTTTTCAAATAAAGTTGCATCCAGTTGGTGTGTGTAAATAGTGACTGTGAAAAGATGCACGGTGATTACAGAATAAAGTAAGTGACTGTTGTTGTCTGTTGGTTAATGTTAATGCTGTAGCATTTTAACATGGTTGTTAATGTTAATGTGTTAACATGTTGTTAGTAGCTGTAGCATTATAACATGGTTGTTAATGTTAATGCTGTAGCATTATAACATGGTTGTTAATGTTAATGCTGTAGCATTTTAACATGGTTGTTAATGTTAATGCTGTAGCATTATAACATGGTTGTTAATGTTAATGCTGTAGCATTATAACATGGTTGTTAATGTTAATGCTGTAGCATTATAACATGGTTGTTAATGTTAATGCTGTAGCATTATAACATGGTTGTTAATGTTAATGCTGTAGCATTTTAACGTGGTTGTTAATGTTAATGCTGTAGCATTTTAACATGGTTGTTAATGTTAATGCTGTAGCATTTTAACATGGTTGTTAATGTTAATGCTGTAGCATTTTAACATGGTTGTTAATGTTAATGCTGTAGCATTATAACATGGTTGTTTCGTCGACAGAATACATTACAATAGATCACGGGTCTTTAATCCGAAAGTTATGATGAAAATTTGAGACAACCACTTTTGGATTTCAGTTTATTATGACTAAATCTATGACAGAAAGAGAACTTAAAAATACATTTTGGGAAAATTAGAATAAACGTTCTTGATGGCTACCGACTATAACATTTTCTGAGGTTACGGTTTAGATAGATCAGCGTGTCCGGTATAACCGAAGTATTACAATAGGCGCGTTCGCGTAACCACTGTTGCTGTACAAAAGCAGTAACTATTACATATTCTGAGTGTGTGTCTGTAGCCTTAGTTATCCAGCATGCAAAGCGCATGCGCCGTGTTATATTGTCATCTGTGGCCTGTCTGGCTGTACTATATTTTTCCACATTATCTCATAAACGACACAATTTTCGGGGAAAAAGTTATTGAACATAAAATGTGTGTTTTGATTTCATCTACAAAGTTGCTCTGAAACATTTCTCATTCTAAGAAGAATTCAGCGAGATATCATAAATGTACATAGGTCGTTATGTAAAGTACCTGTTATTCTTGTCAGATTTTATTAAAACGTGACTTTTCTCGACAGATTTTAGAAAAAATAGTCAAATATCATATTTCATGAAAATCCATTCAGCGGGAGCCGAGTTGTTCCATGCGGACGGCCGGACGGACATGACGAAGCTAATAGTCGCTTTTCGCAATTTTGCGAACGGGCCTAAAATTGATTGCATCTGATAGAAACTTTATTTATAGATAGAAGCTGTGTAGTATCTGCGTCTTCAGAATATGTCCTGGAAGCAGCATGTTCCTGCGAAATTATGGTATAAGTACACCTCAATATGTGGCGTCGGTATGCCAGTAAACAGGCATCTTCATGTGATAATAAAACGTTAGATGCCATCAAGTATTAGTTCACAGATTTACTGAAAAACATTTTATGGTTCAGCTGCTACGTATTAGGATACAAAGGCTTTAAAAGCAGGAGAACTTTAAAATTTAAAATCTTTATCCTTTTGAAATGTCTTTTTCTTTAATTTGTAAATGTATGAACGTATGACAACCAATCATATTACGTGTTATCCATTCCTTTTTTTAGTTTATATTGATGTGCAGTTGTCTGCCTGTGCTTGAAGAAGCACAGAAATGTTTACCGCTCAGTGACAGGCAATTTTATACTTCACGTGACGTCAGCGGCTCTTCCTTGAACTGATATTTCTATAGAATTTTTCGTGTTCAATCTGTATATTCTCCCATTGCCTATTGGCTGGTTGGCTGTCTAGGTCAAGGACGTATAAACAGCAGCAAACGGACCGCATGCAGAAATTCAAATAATAATTGGCATTCTTTTGAAAGCGTGTCTTGCAAAAATAACCACATCTACATTATTTCATATTATGGTGTAATGATTTTTTTGAGTTCGTCCATTGTTGTTAAAGAAATACTGAAATGTGACATGTACTGTATGTTAATCCTTTAAAGACAGGACATGTCTGTTTTATAAAAGGACTCGGTGCGGACCGCGTCGTAAGCACTCTCCACCTCGGTTATACAAAATGTTGTATAAGGCAAAAGTCGCTCTTTGTTGTGAGATCCATACATAACACATAAACGCAATGTGAGCAACATTTAGAATTTTTGAATATTAAACCTGGCGGTACGTAAAGTAACCGCTAAGCTTTAAAAGGTTAAATAAGCCATATAAGAACGAAATTGGACTCGCGTGTCAGATTTTGGTCATAATCTTCCCGGTAGCTTTGAAGGTGTAAGACCGAAACGTCCCCGTTTCACTTGAATTTTATTCATCTTCGGCGAGATGTCCGCGACTTGTGTGTAGCTCTGTTGGTAGCAACTGGCTATTCGTATTTCACTGATTTATGATTTTATCTTTACGTAATGAACATGTATATCAGTGAATATAAAAATATGTTATTCAGGAACATTGATATTGTAAATAAGTAAAGAGGCACACTAACTTGAATTCAGGGAAGACCAAAATACGAGTTGTCTGGTATTGATGGCTTTTTAATCTCTGTCGTCAGACCCGGACATTAAAAACAATTTTTTTGAAATTGTTTAAAATGAGCACAAGCTGACACAAGCTCCACACACACAGCTATCAACGTGACTGCCAAGTTCAAAATTTTCGTGGGCCCACTCGTTATGTCGGTGACACCTCAGCCAATGCCTCTCCACAAATAACGCACTGCGTTTCCTCTTCTGCCCCATTACTGTGGTTTCCTTTCTAATTTACTTTCTACTTACATCTTATTTCTTACTTTGTGGCTCTTTATTACTTTGCCTATTTTGTTACTTTTTCTGAATGGCTGGCTCCTTTCTACGCCAGCTCATTCTCGAAAGGAATTGCTTTAAGTATTTCACTTTCAGAATTGTTTCTTTTTCTTGAGGATATTCTGCTTCATAGGCCGATCCCAGTGGCCGCGCGGTCTAAGGTGTGGGTCTACGGCCGCTCGCTTGCTGGGATTGAGGGTTTGAATCCCGCCGGGGGCATGGATGTCTGTCTCTTGTGAGTGTTGTGTGTTGTCAGGTAGAGGTCTCTGCGACGGGGCTGGTCACTCGTCCAGAGGAGTCCTACCGAACGTGGTGTGTCTGAGTGTGATCGTGAAGCGTCGTAAAATGACGAGGCCTAGGCCCCCAAGGGGCTGTCGAGACATTGGGGAAAAAAATTCTGCTTCATATGCCGTTAGGAGTGATTATACATTCTTCATGACATCTGCCTATGTCAGCCTTTACAGTTCAGCTGTTATGATCTCCACATTTGAGGAAAATCCGTCTCTTGAGGTGGCCGAATATCAACATATTTGCTAAGGTTTTTACTCAACAATTATATCTCTGTGCAAGAAAACCCTTTGGTGTCAGATCCATTCTGAATACCTTTAAATCCCAATGTAGCCGCTGATGACCCGAGTTACTTTCATTAAATGCCCATCCCTGCACCTGATGGTACAGTGTTTTCCCTTTCTTCTGTAAGAAGTAACATTCAACTTGACATGAACGTCCCGTTTGACCAATGAATGTTAAGAAATGCTTCGTTAACAGGACCTGCTGTGTCATACTTACTGTCTAACATAGATTCCTTCTCATTCATGCTGAGCAGGCTTTGTAGTATGGCCCATTGAAAGGCTCCATGAAACTTCGGTCCAAAAGATGTAATTTGTGATTTGTGAGTGGCGAGTTTTCAGTCGGTGACAAGGCTCTGTGCTGGGAAGACCGGTCTCAGTCCCGAGCCTGCTGCCGCTCGTTTGCTGGGATTGCGGGTTCGAATTCTTGCCGGGACATGGATGTTTGTCTCTTGTGAGTGTTGTGTGTTGTCAGGTAGAGGTGTCTGCGATGGACCGATCCCTCGTCCAGAGGAGTCCTACTGAGTGTGTGTCATTGAGTGTGGTCAGGTGCAACAGTAACCCTGTACACCTGTAATGAGTAGGCAGATGTCAGATTAGGAAAGACAGAAAGAAATAAAGGAAGTTATTATACAAAAATTGTCGATCATTTGATATTCTCTGAAAGTTTAGACGCTCTTCCACTCTGTTGTGTCTCGCAGAGAGCAGGTCAGTACGGTCGGATGCTTTGGGCTGAGACAGTGTTGCAATACTTTCGTAAATTACATACATTCCATGGAAAATATATCGCCGGAAGTTCTGTACAATAAAAGTCCCACGTCAACCGTGCCTTGCAGAACTGTACACAGAATAGGGGAAGTCTCGAATGGCAGGATCGTGTTGAACGGCAAGAAAATATGGCCATTTGCATTTTCTTGGACGAGGCACGGTTCACATTAAGAAGGAACATAAATATACAACATAAGGTATATTCGTGTTACAAAAATCCCCATTCAGTGCATCAAGTTTCTTTACACAACAAAGTGCACTCACTACGCACACCGTGTTTTGCGAAGTGACAATGAATAACTTACGGATTATGACGGTGTAGGTCTTCGTATATCAATCATGCGGTTTTTATTTGTGACAGACACTCAAGGATAAGGTTTATGCGAAAAATGTAATAAACAGAAAGGTATTATTCCAATAGAATTGCCAATATTTCAAGAGGAGATATCCTCCAAGTATCCAGAAATGTTTTAAAATTTGCGAGGCTTAGAAACTGGAGGTCACCACTTAAAAACTGGAGGTCAGCACCAAAATACTGGAGGTCAACGCTTATAAACTGGAGGTCAACACTTAGAAACTGAAAGTCATCACTTAGAAACTGGAGGCCAACACTTAGAGACTGGAGGTCAGCACTTAGAAACTGGAGGCCAACACTTAGAAACTGGAGGCCAACACTTAGAAACTGGAGGTCAGCACTTATAAACTGGAGGTCAACACTTAGAAACTGGAGGTCATCACTTAGAAACTGGAGGTAATCACTTAGAAACTGGAGGCCAACAATTAGAAATTGGAGGTCAGCACTTAGAAACTGGAGGTTATCACTTAGAAACTGGAGGTCAATAATTAGAAACTGGAGGCCAACACTTAGAAACTGGAGGTCATCACTTAGAAACTGGAGGCCAACACTTAGAGACTGGAGGTCAGCACTTAGAAACTGGAGGCCAACACTTAGAAACTGGAGGCCAACACTTAGAAACTGGAGGTCAGCACTTATAAACTGGAGGTCAATACTTAGAAACTGGAGGTCATCACTTAGAAACTGGAGGTAATCACTTAGAAACTGGAGGCCAACAATTAGAAATTGGAGGTCAGCACTTAGAAACTGGAGGTTATCACTTAGAAACTGGAGGTCAATAATTAGAAACTGGAGATCATAACTTAGAAACTGGAGGTCAGCACTTAGAAACTCTTCTATGAAATAGGACACTTTGGCCTTCAGGGAACGAAACGCTTATCAGTTCCTGGCGAAAGTGGGCTTCGTGTGCCTAAGAACTCCCGCGAATGCTGCAGTGCTGAGGTAAAAAGTAAAGGTAAAGTTCTCCCTAGAACAGGCCATGAATGTCCAGAGGGGGAGTAGAGGTATAGCTCTACTCTTCCTTTAACCTCGGCGCTAGATAGGGGTGGGTGGTCAACTCCACGCCCCGGCCGCTTGATTCCCGGGAAAGAGACCCGGTTATTCATTGTACAGGAGGCTTGCAGTGCTGAGGAAAGATGGTAAATGTACGCCCTGTATTAAAACAAAATATTATTGATTCATAAAAATGGTTATTGTTTTGAATTCAATTGCGTGGCGTAGGATCATCAAATACTCTTACCTCGAGGTCCAATAGGCTCTCAATCCGGCCTGGTCGTCAGAAAAAAGGTAATGTGAAAATGGTTACTAAATTTAGAATTGAAAATAACAGGCGGGCCTTCTGACGAGAGGCGGTTACAGCACCGCACTAAAAGGAAGAGGATTTGAAGCACGGACCGGAGATACAAATTTAATGACACTAAAAATATACACGTGTGGATGTGATGCAGTAAGACCGTAAAATTAATATGAAGATTGTTACACGTGTGGATGTGATGCAATAAGACCGTAAAATTAATATGAAGATTGTTACACGTGTGGATGTGATGCAGTAAGACCGTAAAATTAATATGAAGATTGTTACACGTGTGGATGTGATGCAATAAGACCGTAAAATTAATATGAAGATTGTTACACGTGTGGATGTGATGCAGTAAGACCGTAAAATTAATATGAAGATTGTTACACGTGTGGAGGTGATGCAGTAAGACCGTAAAATTAATATGAAGATTGTTACACGTGTGGATGTGATGCAGTAAGACCGTAAAATTAATATGAAGATTGTTACACGTGTGGATGTGATGCAGTAAGACCGTAAAATTAATATGAAGATTGTTACACGTGTGGATGTGATGCAGTAAGACCGTAAAATTAATATGAAGATTGTTACACGTGTGGATGTGATGCAGTAAGACCGTAAAATTAATATGAAGATTGTTACACGTGTGGATGTGATGCAGTAAGACCGTAAAATTAATATGAAGATTGTTACACGTGTGGAGGTGATGCAGTAAGACCGTAAAATTAATATGAAGATTGTTACACGTGTGGATGTGATGCAGTAAGACCGTAAAATTAATATGAAGACTGTTACACGTGTGGATGTGATGCAGTAAGACCGTAAAATTAATATGAAGATTGTTACACGTGTGGATGTGATGCAATAAGACCGTAAAATTAATATGAAGATTGTTACACGTGTGGATGTGATGCAGTAAGACCGTAAAATTAATATGAAGATTGTTACACGTGTGGATGTGATGCAATAAGACCGTAAAATTAATATGAAGATTGTTACACGTGTGGATGTGATGCAGTAAGACCGTAAAATTAATATGAAGATTGTTACACGTGTGGAGGTGATGCAGTAAGACCGTAAAATTAATATGAAGATTGTTACACGTGTGGATGTGATGCAGTAAGACCGTAAAATTAATATGAAGATTGTTACACGTGTGGATGTGATGCAGTAAGACCGTAAAATTAATATGAAGATTGTTACACGTGTGGATGTGATGCAGTAAGACCGTAAAATTAATATGAAGATTGTTACACGTGTGGAGGTGATGCAGTAAGACCGTAAAATTAATATGAAGATTGTTACACGTGTGGATGTGATGCAGTAAGACCGTAAAATTAATATCGATAATAAACCTATCTCATAAAGGCTACCAAATGATGCGTAGAGAGTCTCTGTAACCAGTTTTGAGAAAGAAATGTAGTGGCTTAAAAGATAATTATTCTCTCCGCTATGACCTCCGCTCACATGCAGCTAAGGCGGGATGCTTTTCTCCAGTCTATTTTTCGCTGTGTGAATTCTACTTACCCCACTGAAGAGGAAAAATGAAGTGCAAAAGGAGATAAGTGGGTTTGTCATAAAGCGTGAGATTTATTCGAAACTGGAATAAGGAAACTTCCAGAATGCCGAAAAAAGTGTATTCTGACGGTGGAAAAATGCCTGAGAAATTGACTCAAGTATTTCGCTCTTTCAGTTGTAGGATTAAAAATACATTTGACTGGATTGTGTTTTGGCTTATGACACAGTAATGTTACCGGAGTTTCGGAGGAACCTAATGCTTCTCTTAAAGGCAAAAATTACGGGAAATATAATAATTGTAAGATTGGGATGTTTTAATCGTGATAGGAGCATATGAAGTGATTTGGTAAATCGGAACATGAATTGTATGGGGCAGAGGGCGGTCGAGAAAGCATGTAGCGCATGTTAAATACGAGTATTTACAGCTGGCTGTAATTTAGTGGAATTCAACTGGAGTCAGATAAATTAAACATGAATAACTGATTATTCAAATACATAAAATTAGCAATAACTGATTATGAGTTTCATATCCTTGATGGAAGTTGACGAATAAAACCTAATAATTTGAACAAGATATGGCTATACACTAAATTAAAAAAAAAAAAAATTTTGCCTACGTTTTTACTTCGCAGAAGTATTTTCAAAACTTTGGGGGGTTTTTTGAAAAGCACAAGAATTTAAATAAAATACTCAGCTATGAATTTCAAACACCACTGAAGAAATTCTTCGTACATTTCGCCAAACACGAGAAAAGGGCAAAAGCATTATTTCTGAGCGTGATGGATATTTTAAATTCTTAATATAAGTTTTTCTTTCTTCTGATATTAATGCACTTTTCTCTGACAAATAGAATATATTTAAAAAGGCGTTGCGTGACTCCGTGTCACTATGTATAACGTGACCTTTATATTCTACCTATTATTTGAAGCATCACGCTATTTTCTTAAATAGAGTGCACTCAGAGGTACACAGAACAGTCACTTCAGGTTTTATAGCATGATTTTGACGTTTATTTACGAAGTGAGGTCAAGGGAGAGGGGAAAGGTAAAAATAAAAACACTCAAAAATATTTCAGGTTTTACACAGTCGTGAGATTATATTTTATTTATTGTTTATATTTTTATTAACGCACAGTGTATTTCTGAACATATTTTGGTCTGTTGTTATATATGACAAACACTGTACAAACATTATGCTAGAAATAATATGCACACGACATGTATAGTTTTGTTATTATGATATTTGTTTTTTTACATATAAGTATGGTGTTGAACGCAGTGTATGCCAATTATGGAGAATCAATATGTCCGTTGTCACTATGTGCGAGGCAAAGCTTACTGGAATATCGGACTGAATTAGTGTTCGTTTCCGATTAGATTTTGTTATGCAGAGGAAACAAGGGGAAAATTTTGAAAGGCGATTGTGAATGAAGATATCATTGTTTTATAGCAAGCATTATTTGCACAAATTTGAATCGCGACATCTTTTTAATTTGGAATACTGTAACTATGTATTTTGAAAAAGATCAATTTCCAAAATCACAGGAACATATCTTTGAAGTATACATAGGAATGCAATGATTATACAAAAAAAAAAAAAAAAAAAAAAAAAAGAAAAAAGAAAGAGAGAGGCAAATAAAATTTTTCGCAAAATTTTCCACTTCACTCTGCACGTTTCTTCCTATTTATTTGTCATAATTTGGAATGTTTGTCATATTCATTACTAATTAACTTGCGGGTCAGACATCTGTAGAAATTAGAAGTTGCTGACTTGATAAAGAGATTATTAGGGAACGAGCTACTGTACTGTAAGCTTATCACGAACATGATACTGAACTACCGTGGTCACGAGCTTCATCCAGTGGCCCCTGAACACGGTACTGAACTACCGTGGTCACGAGCTTCCTCCAGTGGCCTTTATCCGGAGTCAGATAAGTCGTCCACATTGCCAAACCTTCAGGTTTTCTGGCCGAAATTTTGTAAGTATTTCTTGTACGTCCCGTTTCTGTTCTATTTCTTACGACTGAAGGATAACAAATAATGTTATCGTCTTTACATAGAAGACAAACAGTAAGGAAAGTATAAAGTGCAAAAATTACGTGCGGCGTATTATAATTGAAACCACTAATGTTTTGCTTTTATCGTCTCTGATACATTACAGAGACGACGGAGTGTTAGATTGTCGGGCTGTCTGAAGTTACAAGCAAACACACCGACACTGCATGTGAACTCTGTTCCGTGTTGCTTACTTTATTATGGGAGTTATAGGAATTAAATTCACGGCGCAGTATCTTCATTGGAAAGACAATAGCTCTACTCAGCTGTCACGTGGTGTGAATAACACATAACCCAGATAAATATGTAAGTAGGTAGCGATCGTCTAAGGCTCTTAGTAGCAAAACCCATTGGGTTTGTATGAGTGATATCGCGTCTGATTTGTATGCGGGAAGTACCGTTCTCGAATTCAGATAAGGAATCCATTTGTTCTGACTCAGAACATTTTCAAGAGAACTAGCAATAAATTACCAGATGCCGTCCATTTGACCACCAATACTGTCTTCCACATTATTCTTATTCATACACTACATATTTCATTTGCACTAAATAGTACATAGACGTCTTTAGTTAATGTAGCGTCGTTAGATAACCAATGGCATGATGGATGGAGGCAGTGCTATAAGGCGTTTAGTCAACAGCCTCTCACCTCGGAGGTTCCAGTTCAATACCAGGCCAGTCCATGTGAGATTTGTGGTGGTAGATTTTTACTGAGATGGGCTTTCTCAGAGTACTTCGGTTTTACCCTTTAAGAATCATTCAACCAATGCTCCTTATTTATTATTCATTCATTCATTTATTCATTCATCTACTATCAACGCAAAATAATTTCAGTAACTGTCAGCGTTGTAAAGTAACTGTTGTTCCAGTTGCCGATTCTCTGATTTAAAATGTTATTTTCAAATTCAGTTGCGCGGCCTAATTCCAAAAGACATACCGTAAACCCATTGTTGGTCTTTACATAAGCATGGATGAGAGACAGGTCTGCTTTTGTGAAATGTAAGGAAGGAGCCTGCAAAGTTGCTACCTTTCACTGTTCCGAACGTGACAAGAATGGTTCACGCTCTGTCGTGATCAATTGAAAACGTCTCTCAGAAAGATGCAACAAGCTGTACTTGTCGTCAAGAAAATTAGTCTTTGTTGACATTACATTATATTGAAAATAACCCAATTAATCAGAAGCTTTAAAATTAATTGTTGAAGACAGATTGTGTTTAGAAACGTTTGCCTATGCTGCTTTTTTATCTGTGACACCTGTCAATGGTTTGTTATGAAGAATATTACCAGAAAGGACTGAATGTCAGATAGGAAAGGGAAAGAATTTTGTGTGCATGTCCTGGGGGGGTAACAGTTTTGAAATATTTTAGGGCCACAAGAAAGGAATCCGTTTTAATGACTGTTGATATAAAAACAAATAAGGTTTATGCAGTTGTATTCACTTTTAAATTTATACAATTTTTTTTTCTGATGTACCTGATAGACTCAATACTGTCCTGAATGTATATAACTGAAAGTCCTAACTGTCAAGACAGTCTGATGCGTGGTGTCTGGAGATAAAACAACGTTAAAGGTTCTGTAATTATTCAACACACTAATTTGACACATGGCAGCCGTACAGGGATTTCATGTGACAGAATAAAATTCGGAGTCGAAGTCATTTATGTAGCTAATAATAAATGTACTGGTAAAGCAATGAAACCTAGAGGTTGGTGTAGCAATAAGACACTGGACCGATTGTAGCAATAAGACACGGACCGATTGTAGCAATAAGACAGTGGACCGATTGTAGCAATAAGACACGGACCGATTGTACAATAAGACAGTGGACCGATTGTAGCAATAAGACAGTGGGCCGATTGTAGCAATAAGACACCGGACCGATTGTAGCAATAAGACAGTGGACCGATTGTAGCAATAAGACAGTGGACCGATTGTAGCAATAAGACACCGGACCGATTGTAGCAATAAGACAGTGGACCGATTGTAGCACTAAGACACTGGACCGATATCTGGGAACTCCCAATGCAACACTGCGTCGCCATATGCTACACTATTTTTTCATGTTTTTCCCTCAATCCGTCTAGACAAATAAGGTGTCGATTAGGCCACAGACGCTTCATTTGAAAAACTTCCCAATTCTTCAATCATCCTAACCTTCAATCTGATATATTTTGAGTTACTGACAGTACCTTAAAATAAACCACAGAATTCCTTTTAAGTACTTTCGTATAAAATAGTGAATAACAATATGGCAATCAGGCGAACTATTTTCAAAGTATTATTGTAAGTAGATAGGTATATGATATAAACATTAAGTTATGCCTGATTGTATTTTTATAGCACTCTAACAACATAGGCCTTTAAAGTTATTTGTATAAAGAAAATCAAAACTCGTTTTTCACTGAGAATAGGTAGAAAATAAATCAATATGTGAAATATAATATATTTTATATTTAATACACTTTATCAGAACTTTTCCTGTATCTAACACGAAACTGCATATTTTATTATAAAATACATCTCAGTCCCGATATATTTTATTATAAAATATATCTCAGTCCCGATATTTATATAATATATCTCTCCGAAATATTTATTATAAAATATATCTCAGTCCCGATATATTTTATTATAAATATATCTCAGTCCCGATATATTTTATTATAAATATATCTCAGTCCCGATATATTTTATTATAAAATATATCTCAGTCCCGATATATTTTATTATAAATATATCTCAGTCCCGATATATTTTATTATAAATATATCTCATCCCGATATATTTTATTATAAATATATCTCAGTCCCGATATATTTTATTATAAATATATCTCAGTCCCGATATATTTTATTATAAATATATCTCAGTCCGATATTTATATAATACATCCAGTCCCGATATATTTTTATAAATATATCTCAGTCCCGATGGGGTCACTGGAATTTTTCATTGACTTAATCCTTCAGGCCGCACTATGGGTTTGGGGTCGACTCAGCCTCTAAGACAAATGAGTACTAGCAGTATCTCCTGGTAAAGGCGGTCGGTGCTTAGAGCTGACAACCTTGCCACCTTCGTCTGCCAAGTGTCCAGAAATCCTAGGGCCTGAGCCTCCTGGAACTGTTCAGTCCTGTACAGGGATAGCTTTACCTTACATATATTGGCCTTCAAAAGTTCTTTCAGTAGCAGCGAGGGTGTGTCGCAGCTGTTTGACTCCACAAAGCAACTCTCCCTTCAGTGTTCATAAGCTGCACTAATCTGGTGCGTCCTATGAATAGGCCTTCCCGCTTAATCTGTCTCTCTTTTACGTGCACAGATTGTGAAATCCTATTTTGAGACTGTTGATAAAAGCGAGGTCAGTACTGGTCGTATATTTTAGCTACTATAACCATGTACACTTTCTGTCCAAAGGGCTGTGTTTTCTAACGGCGATGTTTCCTTATCTACTCGAGAATTTAACTCCTTTCATGTAATCATATTAAAAAAAGCGTACCACTGTATATATTCTACAACACACAAATCCAGTTCACATGCTTCTAACACGTTCCTTTGAGTATATAGTCTTATTGCGACAAATGTAAACTTTATTATCTTGCAATATATTTCGGAGTGAGTTGTAGTTGTCGACATAATTTATTGTACCAAATAGCTGCATTTGTTCTGTGTAATTTCTCTTTGATGTTATTGTACTGATAAACATCTTTTGCTTGTCTGGTTACGACAAACTTTATGTTATTGTCACCGTACATTTTTGTTGTATAAAGTCTTATTGCGACAAATGTATACTTATTATAAATAGATAATATAAGATAATAATTGTACATTTGTCGGAATAGACTTATACAATAAAAATGTACGGTGAAAATAACATAACTTTTCTTTGAGATCAACTTTAATATTATCATCAATCTATGCCTAGATCTTTTAATTGAAAGTTTTTATTTCAAATTTTCTGACAAAACGTCTTTGTACTTTATCTTCATGCTTGTTCCTTCTACATGTCTCACTCAACTCATTCTCTGTTATTTCTTTATCTAACAACGCTTGATAAAGTGTGCAAGCAATGAAGCTTTTCATTATGTAACTTCTCCCTTCTCCTCTTACGTCTCTTTCTCCCTTCTCCTGTTACGTACTCTTTCTCCCTTCTCCTGTTACGTACTCTTTCTCCCTTCTCCTGTTACGTACTCTTTCTCCCTTCTCCTGTTACGTACTCTTTCTCCCTTCTCCTGTTACGTACTCTTTCTCCCTTCTCCTGTTACGTACTCTTTCTCCCTTCTCCTGTTACATACTCTTTCTCCCTTCTCCTGTTACGTACTCTTTCTCCCTTCTCCTGTTACGTACTCTTCTCCCTTCTCCTGTTACGTACTCTTTCTCCCTTCTCCTGTTACGTACTCTTTCTCCCTTCTCCTGTTACGTACTCTTTCTCCCTTCTCCTGTTACGTACTCTTTCTCCCTTCTCCTGTTACGTACTCTTTCTCCCTTCTCCTGTTACGTACTCTTTTCTCCCTTCTCCTGTTACGTACTCTTTCTCCCTTCTCCTGTTACGTACTCTTTCTCCCTTCTCCTGTTATGTACTCTTTCTCAGATTCAAATGTTTACCTTAAGTCCCTGCTCTTAAGCACTTTCAGTTTGACAGTATCTTAGGATGACAGGGCAAAAGTGACGACTGAACTGTATGTGACTTATGAAACAAAGTTCTTGAGGAAACACTAGTCATTCAGCTAGTCAAGAAATACTGCGTTTTTTTTAATAAAACCTTAAATTTTGTTATCATGTTCGCAAAAGCCCGTCACCGGTTTCTATACTTGCCAGAGGGGCCGTGCCATGGCTCAGGCGGTTAGTCGCCGGCCTCTCATCGGGAGGCCCGGGTTCTATCCCGGGTCAGTCCGTGTGGATTTGTGGTGGACAAAGTGACACTAGGACAGATTTTTCTCCGAGTACTTCGGTTTTCCCCTGTCAATTTCATTCCACCGGTGCTCCATTACACGGAAAAACGAAGAAACTAATCATCTTCATCACAGTGTTGCACAATAAGCCTTCAAGGCTGCGGTGCGTCTGTAGCATCTGCTGCGGGACCCTTCACCACAGTACTTGCCAGACTTTTTAAGACATTCTTTTGCTCACTTTGTTACAAAGATTGCAGCCAGATCCGAGCCGCTGTCTAAAATTTCGTAACATGCATTTTGTTATTGTAAAAGTCTATTACTTTCAATGCCTGTTCTACATTCAGACGAACATCTCCGGTTGGCCGGACACGAATTCTTATTTAACATATTAGCGGCTATCCTTCATATCTTAGGGTGAAATTGACACATAACATAGGCGAAAGGCTTCAACACTGACATGTGTCATGCCTCTGTGAGACAGGCCGCATAAATGCACTCTCTTGACAGTAATGAAAGATGGAGATGCATACTGTGATTTGAACAGAAGTATTTTAAAAATGCTACATTTATTAGCCATTAGCTTCTCAAAGAGCACACTGTTGCGTGAAGTTAAATCTTTGGAATTTCTTGGCCAACCGCCAGCTTCCCAAGGAAATATGATTCGTGGACTTAACATCAAGAAATGCACATGCTAAATACAAATACAATGTATATTAAAAGCCCCTACATATATTTCGAAAAACCTTTGTCATCATCGAGGGGTTCATAACAAAGACTTACAAAAACTTCGCATCCATTTACATGTTGAAAATATCACACATTAGAAGTTTAAAAAACGTACAAATTCATGACTATGAATTTTTTATCTTTGTCGAAACATATTTAGGGGTTTCTAATACACATTGTATATGTATCACCATGTGTATTTTTTGGTGATATTAAGTTTATGACAAGATGCAATGTCTACAAACGTAAAATGTGCTTAGTGAACTTTGGCGACTCATTAGTTATGATTATTTGACCAGCTGAAAAACAGTTAGCTTCTGAGGAACAACGCCGGTCTGTGGACTTGGTTTTTGGGCCCTTTGCTTTTTTCGTAGAAAAGAATGTTCATTTGTTGCAGACATTGTAACAGGTAAGATGTTTCAAGCTGTAATATCACAATACACACGGATTTAATTCTTCATACAACTGGCATACACTGGAAGCAGTAAGAATTCTGTTAAGAAGAAGCACAAAATTTTTCAGTATTACGTATAAGTTTATCATGTATAAAATGACAGGCGCAGTAGACATGCTTTAATGAAACACAGAAGAGTCCTGCTCGGTAGGGTACCTGCCCTCATGTCATGTCATCTGACGTAAAAACATATTCCATTATTCCGTCTGTCACAGTTCGAAGCAAGCGTTACAAAAAAATAAATAAGCTTACACAATTTTTTTTTCGGTTGATGGAAATTTGGGGAATTTTTCTTCATAGTGAATTTTTTTTTTTTTAGGAAGAACTTATAAATGTGAAGTTCTGTATCTCCACACAAACAGCACCAAAATTATAGCCAATTTAAAATCACTTTTGTATTTTAAATACTTTGGCACTGTATTTATGTACGTATATAGACACGGAAGCACATATTAAACGGAGTCGCAAAGATCTTCATCTGAATCACTCGAGCTGCCGTACGGTAGCAACACAGTGTCTTCATCGTCGTCGTCATCATCATCATCATCATGCTGATCGTCGAAGTCACTGATCACACCACTTCCAGGCTTTTGATATCAGAGTTCGATGGTTTCCGGACCTTTCCATGAAATTCCAGCCCTCAGCATATTATAGAACTTCATAACTCCGTATATTGCTCCAACCTGCAACATTTTGTATGTAATTACAATAATTAAATTTTTCGTGCCTGCTACTTCTAATTATAATGAAAGAATTTTAAGAAAAAAAAAAGAAAAACAGGAAAAATAAATCGTAATTAAATATGAAATTGTATATAACAGTGTTTCCCAAACTTTTTCCATGATGGAACCCTAAAATTATCTTTTTATATCCTGAGGACCCCCCCCCCAACCTATGATAATGAAAACAAAACAAAGTGACAATTAGTAGCGCGCTGAGATTACTAAAACGTTGCCAATTGCCGGGGGAAAAAAATTCCCGCAATATTTCAAGTGATATTGGAATTTCTCGCCGTTTCACTTTCAATTTGTTCGAGTGATTTCAGGCTTCCGCCGCGATGTAGAGTTCTTGACCCTTGAAGATGGGACCGATAGGTTGTCCCGAAACGTCGGTAGAGAACTACTACTCAACGCTGCGTAATGTTACAGAACATCGCAGATTTTTTATTTATTTATTCTACCAGTCCTCGCGGAAACTCAAATGACGTTTTGCGGAAGCCCAGGGCTCCACAAATGCCAGATTGAGAAACACTGGTACACAGTACTTACATAATATTACTACAGTATAAACCAAATAACTGGCCAGATCCCTCATGCGACTAAACAAAAATGCTTTAATTCCGAGGAGAGTAGGGATTTTTCAGTTTGTAATCCTGTCTCAAGGGAGTTCAGATTACACCAGGTTCCCGTGTGTATATGTAGGAATGAAGGGACCGGAGCATGAAGCTGATCAATCAGCTTAATAGGATGCCTCGAATTTTACCTCTGTACACCTCATAAACTGCGTGGTTTTATGGTTGGTCACCGGGCGAACTGGTGTTTTATATTTTAAATTTGGCGACGTTTAAATGTGCGTTGTGTCTGAGTCAAGAGAACACGTTTATTAAAGACACAATAAAACACGTCAGGCTACATGTTTCGGCATTTCCATAAAGCCATAATCAGGCTAAATATGAAGTATAAACACAGGATGTCTAGTTACAACTGTGTTTTCGTAATGGTCAAGAAAGTTTGAGAACATTTCATACATTCCTATGTAATATTAAAATGTCTGTATATGTATGTATACAGTAAAACTTCTATTATCCGGCACCCGATTATCCGTCACTTCCTATTAACCGTCATGGTGGCGAGCCACTGTGTGCGGGAGGCTTAGGAGGAAGAGCGCATGCGTACTTTGTCACATGGTCATGCCGCCATGACAGTGTCTGTTTGTAAACAAAGTTCCTTATTTTTACGTAGTGTCTTCGAACGTTTGTGGGCGGGGCATGTAGCACGTATGGGGAAGGGGAGAGGTGCATACAGGATTTTGGTGGGGAGACCTGAGGGAATGAGACCACTTGGAAGACCCAGACGTAGATGGAAGGATAATATTAAAATGGATCTTCAAGAAGTGGGATGGGGGGCATGGACTGGATATGGCTCAGGATAGGGACAGGTGGCGGGCTGTTGTGAATGCGGTAATGAACCTTTGGGTTCCATAAAACGTGGGGAATTTATTGACTAGCTGAGGACCTGTTAGCTTGTCAAGAAGGACTCTGCTCCATGGATTTAGTTAGTTAGTTTTCGAATGTTTAAATGTAAATGTTGCGAGATGACTAATAACAAATAATATATTGTTTAACTGAGATAGCACTTGTTTGGAATCTTGACCTATTCTGTAATTTTCACACTTAAATACGTACACTGCAATACATAATATAGTAAAGAATGTTACTTGTATTACGCAGTGTGTAATTTTTAAGCACATGTTCTATTATCCGGGGCTACGCGGGTAGCGCAGTTGGTTGAGGCACTGCGACAAAGCCGGAAGGTCGCGGGTTCGATTCCCGATGGTGTCATTGGAATTTTTCAACTATGAGCCTGGAGTCAACTCAACTTTTAACAGAAATGAGTACCAGGGATATTTCCTGGGGAATAAAGGCGACCGATGCGTAGGGCTGACAACCTTACCACCTTCATGTGCCGATTGTCTAGAAATTCTGGGAGACTCAACCTCCCGGAACCCTAAGGGCCTGTCCAGGAATGTAATGGACTTAAATTTAAGGAAGAAACTAGCAAAGTGCTACATTTGGAGCATAGCTTTGTATGGTGCTGAAACGTGGACATTTGGGAAAGTAGATCAGAAGTATCTGGAAAGTTTTGAAATGTGGTGCTGGAGAAGAATGGAGAAGATCAGTTGGACTCATCGTGTGAAAAATGAAGAAGTATTATACAGAGTCAAGGAGGAGAGGAATATCGTACATACAATAAAAAGAAGAAAGGGTAACTGGATTGGTCACATCTTGCGTAGGAACTGCCTTCTGAAACACGTGATTGAAGGGAAGTTAGAAGGAAGAATAGAAATGACGGGAAGACGAGGGAGAAGACGTCAGGATCTACTGGATGACCTTAAGGAAAATAATTGATAATGGAAACTGAAAGAGATCGCACTCTGTGGAGAACTCGCTTTGGAAGAGGCAGACTACGGTTGATAGTGTGCACTGACTGCTACTTGTCGTGTATGAATTGTTAACATTTTTATGGAAAATGAAATTACTATTTTATTCCTGAAAAGTACAGGGATTACATAGCGTCACTAACTTGACGGATGGCACATTGGAATGTCAGAATGAATCGACTGACAATCTTGGTAAGATAAAATAATGTCTTTATATATTTCATCACATTTAAGAAGTAATGTATTTAACTGTTGTGAGTAAACGTAAAGAGGAAGGCCTCTGTTTTAGGATAATATTGGCGGATTAGCAGAAAGGGAAGGAGAAACACAAAGGATCTTATGGCTATTCAAAATGGATGTCATAACCCTGATTATTTTATTTAAAGACCCAGTTCGTACCGCGCAGTAAAAACTTTTCATCTCGGTTATAAAAACCAATCAATTTGTATTATATAGAGCAAATTCGCTCTTTGATCTGATGTACTCGTAAATACAATACACATAAATACAGTGTGGGCAGAATGTAGAATTTTTGAATGTTAAAACTGTTGGAAATCAAGTAACCATTGGGCATTAAAAGGCTAAACTGATCGCGCTTTTTTCCAGTGGCCCTCCTGCGTAAATAGACCTCCAACTTTGTAAAAGTTTACCCTAGAACAGGCCATGAAGGCCCAAAGGGGAAGTAGAGGTATAGCTCTACTCTTTCCTTAACCTCGGCGCTACATGGGGGTGGGTGGTCAACGCCACGCCCCGGCCGCTTTACCCCCGGGAATGACCCGGTACCTATTGTACAGGAGCCTGGGTAGGCCCCAGAGCCGGTCTGGACTAGTGCTGAAAATCTCGCCCCCACCGGGATTCGATCCCCGGACCGTCCAGCCCGTAGCGAGTCGCTACGTAAAGTAAATGATACAAACTAACTGTATTGCACTGTGTTAGAATTTCCAGCGCGGGGACTCTTCGGATTGTAAGTCTTCTGCAATTTAACACTGTGTTTATTTGTCGATTGACAACGACATTTCGGGGGAATATTTAGCATTCATCTTCAGGGTTGAACGAATTGTAAAATTAATATTATTTATTCCGTGCTTCTAATGATTTATATGCACCAAAATATATACACATAAAGTTATAACTTATACATAAATGTCGACCCTTCTACATTTTTCATGGATACGTCGCCATACTTGGGGAGATGTCGACACAAAGGAATATGTATGTAATATTAACACATGAATTTTACATTACATTAAAATATATAATAACAGCTATAAATATAATGCTGTGGATATTATGGCTAGTAAAATGTTGACACATTCTTTCTTAACATCCACTGATGTGCCATTCTTTACAATACAATTGTATGTATTTATATGTACAAACATCCAATGTCGAAGGTTTGGTTGCACACGGATCAAGTCCCTGTGTCATGTATTGATGTGTCCTGTACAAGAATGTGTTGTGTAAAACACCAATGAATTTTAACCGAGAATATGTCAATATAATACTAGCCGTAGCATACATATTATTATATACAGTTGCTATTATGTATTTTTAATATTGTACATGCAAAAATTGATGTCTTGGTATTATATATGCCTTTGTGTTGACATCTCTCTGAGGATGGTGATTTATCGCTGAAACATGTAGGAGAGTTAATGTTTATGGACACCTTGTAATTTTATAAACTTTATGTGCATATGTTGGTGTATATAAATGATTAGGCGAATTGTGTCGAAGTCTTTAATCACGTCAACCTAAACCTGGACCAGATTTATGTAGCCTTGAATATGGAGGCAACACGTATCGGCAAAACGTCTGTACCAATATTAAGCACTGCAGGGTGTCTAAAGTGGGTAACAACATACAGTACTTCAGTGTGTCTAAAGTGGGTACCAACATAGAGCACTTCAGGGTGTCTAAAGTGGGTACCAACATATATCACTGCAGGGTGTCTAAAGTGGGTACCAACATACAGCACTGCAGGGTGTCTAAAGTGGGTACCAACATACAGCACTGCAGGGTGTCTAAAGTGGGAACCAACATACAGCACTGCAGGGTGTCTAAAGTGGGAACCAACATACAGCACTGCATGGTGTCTAAAGTGGGAACCAACATACAGCACTGCAGGGTGTCTAAAGTGGGTACCAACATACAGCACTGCAGGGTGTCTAAAGTGGGTACCAACATACAGCACCGCAGGGTGTCTAAAGTGGGTACCGATATTCAGCACTGCAGGGTGTCTAAAGTGGGTACCGATATTCAGCACTGCAGGGTGTCTAAAGTGGGTACCAACATACAGCACTGCATGGTGTTTAAAGTGGGTACCAACATACAGCACTGCAGGGTGTCTAAAGTGGGTACCAACATACATTACTGCAGGGTGTCTAAAGTGGGTACCAACATACAAAACTGCAGGGTGTCTAATGTGGGAACCAACATACAGCACTGCAGGGTGTCTAAAGTGGGTACCAACATACATTACTGCAGGGTGTCTAAAGTGGGTACCAACATACAGCACTGCAGGGTGTCTAAAGTGGGTACCAACATACAGCACCGCAGGGTGTCTAAAGTGGGTACCGATATTCAGCACTGCAGGGTGTCTAAAGTGGGTACCGATATTCAGCACTGCAGGGTGTCTAAAGTGGGTACCAACATACAGCACTGCATGGTGTTTAAAGTGGGTACCAACATACAGCACTGCAGGGTGTCTAAAGTGGGTACCAACATACATTACTGCAGGGTGTCTAAAGTGGGTACCAACATACAAAACTGCAGGGTGTCTAATGTGGGAACCAACATACAGCACTGCAGGGTGTCTAAATTCAGAAGTCTGCAATCTGAATTGTACTTTGTAACAAGTGTCATTGCATGATTGGTCGGCAGCGGAATTGATTTGAAAGTCACTCTGAAGGCTACGTCGGCTGCAATAAAACCGGTGTAGCAGTAAATTTAGAATGCAGCTGTAAAAAGCTCCGACAATTTACATGGTGTACAGTGACAAATGTAAATCGAAATGTAACAGGCACAAAACAGTTTACGTAGGAGTGGCACAAACGTGCGCATTGCACATAAACAGCACAGCAGTCACTGAACGATATGATGTTTGTTTGTACCACTGGAGGCTGTTTATAATAGCAGTTGCTTTGTACAGTTTTCTTTTATTTATCTATACTTACAAACAGAAGTTAAATACTAACATAGGCTGAGGGCTTTATATTATTCATTCCGAGCATTATTCTCACAATAAATCACATTTACCAAAAATGTACACAAAAAGATTACAAGCTGTACACTAATTTTTTTAAATTTAAGGTTCATCTCACCGTGTGAGACCTGAGTGTGTGTGTGTGTGTCTGTAAATATCCAGTCATATGTATCCATGCACGCATACACGCAATGTGCCTCTCTTTACTTACATTTAGAATTGCTCTCGATATGAAAAACGCCACTTCAGCTTTGCAAAGAGCGTCGAATTGCTGAAAAGACACAGAACAATATAATTAAGTTAGAATATATTGAACACAGTGAAGTAGCGCAGAGCAGTCATGTTGGCAATACCTTAAATTGAACACAGTGCAGTAGGACAGAGCAGTCATGTTGGCAATACCTTAAATTGAACACAGTGAAGTAGGACAGAGTAGTCATGTTGGCAATACCTTAAATTGAACACAATGCAGTAGCGCAGAGCAGTCATGTTGGCAATACCTTAAATTGAACACAGTGAAGTAGGACAGAGTAGTCATGTTGGCAATACCTTAAATTGAACACAGTGCAGTAGCGCAGAGCAGTCATGTTGGCAATACCTTAAATTGAACACAGTGAAGTAGGACAGAGTAGTCATGTTGGCAATACCTTAAATTGAACACAGTGCAGTAGGGCAGAGCAGTCATGTTGGCAATACCTTAAATTGAACACAGTGAAGTAGGACAGAGTAGTCATGTTGGCAATACCTTAAATTGAACACAGTGCAGTAGCGCAGAGCAGTCATGTTGGCAATACCTTAAATTGAACACAGTGCAGTAGCGCAGAGCAGTCATGTTGGCAATACCTTAAATTGAACACAGTGAAGTAGGACAGAGTAGTCATGTTGGCAATACCTTAAATTGAACACAGTGCAGTAGGACAGAGTAGTCATGTTGGCAATACCTTAAATTGAACACAGTGCAGTAGGACAGAGCAGTCATGTTGGCAATACCTTAAATTGAACACAGTGCAGTAGCGCAGAGCAGTCATGTTGGCAATACCTTAAATTGAACACAGTGCAGTAGCGCAGAGCAGTCATGTTGGCAATACCTTAAATTGAACACAGTGCAGTAGCGCAGAGCAGTCATGTTGGCAATACCTTAAATTGAACACAGTGAAGTAGGGCAGAGCAGTCATGTTGGCAATAACTTAAATTGAACACAGTGCAGTAGGACAGAGCAGTCATGTTGGCAATACCTTAAATTGAACACAGTGCAGTAGGACAGAGCAGTCATGTTGGCAATACCTTAAATTGAACACAGTGCAGTAGGACAGAGCAGTCATGTTGGCAATACCTTAAATTGAACACAGTGCAGTAGGACAGAGCAGTCATGTTGGCAATACCTTAAATTGAACACAGTGAAGTAGGGCAGAGCAGTCATGTTGGCAATACCTTAAATTGAACACAGTGCAGTAGGACAGAGCAGTCATGTTGGCAATACCTTAAATTGAACACAGTGCAGTAGGACAGAGCAGTCATGTTGGCAATACCTTAAATTGAACACAGTGAAGTAGGGCAGAGCAGTCATGTTGGCAATACCTTAAATTGAACACAGTGCAGTAGGACAGAGCAGTCATGTTGGCAATACCTTAAATTGAACACAGTGAAGTAGGACAGAGTGGTCATTTTGGCAATACCTTAAATTGAACACAGTGAAGTAGGGCAGAGCAGTCATGTTGGCAATACCTTAAATTGAACACAGTGCAGTAGGACAGAGCAGTCATGTTGGCAATACCTTAAATTGAACACAGTGAAGTAGGACAGAGTGGTCATTTTGGCAATACCTTAAATTGAACACAGTGCAGTAGCGCAGAGCAGTCATGTTGGCAATACCTTAAATTGAACACAGTGAAGTAGGACAGAGTAGTCATGTTGGCAATACCTTAAATTGAACACAGTGCATTAGGACAGAGCAGTCATGTTGGCAATACCTTAAATTGAACACAGTGAAGTAGGGCAGAGCAGTCATGTTGGCAATAACTTAAATTGAACACAGTGCAGTAGGACAGAGTAGTCTTGTTGGCAATACCTTAAATTGAACACAGTGCAGTAGCGCAGAGCAGTCATGTTGGCAATACCTTAAATTGAACACAGTGAAGTAGGGCAGAGCAGTCATGTTGGCAATAACTTAAATTGAACACAGTGCAGTAGGACAGAGCAGTCATGTTGGCAATACCTTAAATTGAACACAGTGCAGTAGCGCAGAGCAGTCATGTTGGCAATACCTTAAATTCTACGTCATTCTACACTTTAAAAAGCAAACTCCTTAGTAGTAGCTAGAGTGCCATTATCATCCAAACCATAGAAAACTCCTTAGTAGTAGCTAGAGTGCCATTATCATCCAAACCATAGCAAACTTCGTATTAGTAGCTAGAGTGCCATTATCATCCAAAGTATAGAAAACTCCTTAGTAGTAGCTAGAGTGCCATTATCATCCAAACCATAGAAAACTCCTTAGTAGTAGCTAGAGTGCCATTATCATCCAAACCATAGAAAACTCCTTAGTAGTAGCTAGGGTGCCATTATCATCCAAACCATAGCAAACTCTTTAGTAGTAGCTAGAGTGCTATTATCATCCAAACCATAGGAAACATCTTATTAGTAGCTAGAGTGCCATTATTATCCAAACCATAGCAAACTTCTTATTATGGCTAGAGTGCCATTATCATTCAAACCATAGCAAACTCCTTAGTAGTAGCTAGGTGCCATTATCATCCAAACTATAGCAAACTCCTTAGTAGTAGCTGGAGTGCCATTATCATCCAAACCATAGCAAACTCTTTAGTAGTAGCTAGAGTGCTATTATCAATCAAACCATAGCAAACTCCTTAGTAGTAGCTTGAGTGCCATTATCATCCAAACTATAGCAAACTCCTTAGTAGTAGCTAGAGTGCCATTATCATCCAGACTATAGCAAACTCCTTAGTAGTAGCTGGAGTGCCATTATCATCCAAACTATAGCAAACTCCTTAGTAGTAGCTAGAGTGCCATTATCATCCAAACTATAGCAAACTCCTTAGTAGTAGCTAGAGTGCCATTATCATCCAAACTATAGCAAACTCCTTAGTAGTAGCTAGAGTGCCATTATTATCCAGACTATAGCAAACTCCTTAGTAGTAGCTGGAGTGCCATTATCATCCAAACTATAGCAAACTCCTTAGTAGTAGCTGGAGTGCCATTATCATCCAAACTATAGCAAACTCCTTAGTAGTAGCTGGAGTGCCATTATCATCCAAACTATAGCAATTTACATCAATAATCTTCTTGACTCCTGAAAGTAATTTTGTATGCTAAAGTTGAGAGATTACAAAAGTTGGCACTTCCAAAAACAAATTTTTATGATAAATTCCCAAGATTCTTACGTTTTCGTTATGGATTTGCACGTTGATAACTTGGCATACGGTTTGTCATAAAAGGAACCAAATTCGAAGCGTCAGAGTATTGATTGCAACTACGAATTTCCCTGAAAAGAAATTTTGCCAGTTGCAAAGAATAACTTGAACTACAATTTAAATATATTTTTCAATTTAAACGTACATTATATTACATCTGTTATATAATGGCGAGTAAAGTATAACATTAAAGAAATCCTAGATCATAAAATTATCAATGAGATTCGTGAAATTTATTAAACGGCTGGTCCTCATTTTTCTTAGAATTTGCGGGATTGTCTCTTTAAACATTAGTATGAATAAACACTATAAGAGTGGGGTATTTAAATTAGAAACTTCCGGTTTCATTTAGATATTGCGCGTCTTATCGACATATAAAGATTTCGTACAGCACCTCATATTGATCATGCAATAAAGTAACCCAGATTTAAGCTGTTTCTTTTCAGGGTTATGACCCTGAGTCGTTTTATTTCTATCCCTCAATACACTAGACATGCAATGGGCAAGTGTTTGTGTGTGTGTGTGTGTGTGTGTGTGTGTGTGTGAGCGTGCGTGTGGAGGAGAAGGGTCACTCAACAGGTATAATTAATCATTCCTTCTTTCTCCTTTTCACTTGCTACCAAAATGTCAGCTTTTTATTCGTTCCTCAGCACAATACTTTCCGGATAAATCAGCCATAGAAAGTGTTCTGACAGGTGACGACACTCTTAGGCATTGCCTGACAATATGTACACATGTTAGCGTTCCCATTTTTATGAATTTTTGATATATGGAGTACGTAGCAACTTATCAGAAGATAGATTATTTTGCATAGTAACTGAATGGGTGGAAATGTATATATATATATATATATATATATATATATATATATATAACATAAGAACCAAGCGAATCAATAGTGGGATAAAACTACATCTCAATAATAGTGAGAAAAATGTAGAAATGTTTGTAATGTTCGGTACGCGGAAGTTTTTAAAGTTGTGTTTTCCAAAATATTCCCTCTCTTGTAACTTGTTTAATTCATCTCATCTCCTGTTAAACTTACTACAAACACTAACATTTTCAAAGCCTTTAAAATGTCAGTACTAGAACGTCGAAATTCAACGCCATATCTTCAGGACAAAGTTTCTCTTTGAAATACGCAAGACCACTATACAACTTGTCGACTTCGGTGGACTAGTGGTTAGCGTGCTCGCCACTGGACCCAAGGTTCGCGGGTTCGATCCCGACCGAGGTCGATGGATTTTTAAGTGTGATAAAAATCCGGAGCACCGGAGGGGAAGTAAAGCCGTCGGTCCCATGTCGTAGATTTAAAATGTAAAAGAACCTTACGGGCATGAATAGAAATGTTTCGTAAGCAAAATTCAGCCCCACTTTCTCACCCAAGTCTCCTGACTGCCTGGCTCTGACGGTCACATCAGGATCGATAGAACAGCAGCGCGGCCAGTTGGCCAGTCACCAACTGCCACGAATGCGCACTACCCAGTAACCTCGGAAAGAGGAGGCCTGAGCCCTTATAGGGCTGTTGAGCCATGGTTATTATTATATTATATTGTATATTATATTATTTATTATAATATTTTAATATAATAATTTAATGTTTTAATATTGTTACTTATTTTTCTTTATATTCATATATTATTGATCGAGTTTTTACAAAACTATAAACATAGTTAAATACATTCTATTTCCCAAGACTATTCTACCCATCTTAAAGCTGTATATTCCGTGTATTTTTTAGATCAATGTATTCAGTTTGTTGCACATTGTTGTTACATATGAGTGTCAGACATGTAGGTCCTTGTAAATAATAGCTTATCACTGGCAGTTGGTATTAAACCTGGCATATTTTGCTCCCTGAAGATGGTAGGTTTGTGCCGAAACATGTCGGAGCTACGTGTTTTTAACATTCATATTTAACTAATAATTTGCATTTAGTTGGTTCAATAAATTGAATACACTGATCTACCCGTGTTATGTATACGCACATAACACAAATTGTGAGGTTTCGAAATCCAAATTCCTCATAAACTGTGTATATATATTTCTTTTATTCTTGTGTTCAACTTGATGATAGCAATTTCGGCCGAAACGTGTAATTGAAAATAATAGAATAAGTTGTTGTGTTTTGACTGGACTTAACAAATCTAAAATATATCTTGGCAAAATGAAAGAAGTTATGTTTGCTGATATGTCCAAATTGGAACCCACACATCTTGGAATCTTGACCCATGAAGATGGGACCGACACGTTGTCCCGAAACGTCGGTAATAATTACCACACGACGCCGTGTAATTACCCAAAAGACCACACATTACATCAATATCGCGGCAGAAGCCTGAAATCAAGGTCCACACAGTTTTCCTATCCAAAGAATAATGGGGGGAAAAATGGCCGGTGCTTGATGCTGGCCATTCGCCTCCTTCTAATGTCGAGGTTACGAATATGTAGAACTGTATCGAAAAATCTTCAATACGCCTACCTGGCATGCTGTCTAATTACGCACTTGGACCCTACCACCATCATCTACCATCCAATTGTGTACACTGACATACTACCCAGAGCTGCTGGCTGGTGTTTCTTCTCCACCGGTTTCTCCTGACTACAGTTGCTCATGTAACGACAGGCTAATGCCCGTAAATACTTTCAAAGTCACGTTCCCACAAATCCTGACCCAATACCTATTCATGACGACTTTCCCATCCTCGTACGAATCAACCAAATAGAGACAGCGAGTTTCATAATCCAGGAAAGAGCATGAGATCTATACGTTATATCAGGTGAATTAGTCGATAAATTAAAGATCTTAAGCCAGTTATGCCGATCCCAGTGGCCGCGCGGTCTAAGGCGTGAGTCTGCGGCGGCTTGCTTACTGGGATTGTGGGTTCGAATACCGCCGTGGGCATGGATGCCTGTCTGTTGTGAGTGTTGTGTGTTGTCAGGTAGAGGTCTCTGCGTTGGGCTGATCACTCGTCCAGGGGAGTCCTACCGAGTTTAGTGTGTCTAAAGTGTGATCGTGAAGCCTCGATAATAAGAAGGCCCTGACCCACTAGGCGCTGTTGCGCCATGGACAAAAAAAGTCAGTTGTAGGCTAAAGTGTTTCAAGTGTATTGAACACTAAGTTAATTCAACTGGAGTGAGAGTCTTTATGAACTGACAATAATAAAAGTGAAAGGAATAACAAGCATGTAGTGGAAATAAAATTTTGGTGTCCGCGAAGACATCTAATTGCACAGTCAGTAAGAAAAAAGGTGTTTAATTAAACTATTTATTTGTAGATGCATAAAATGAACATAAAGGTACCTGGCCTTAATTTACTTCTTAAGGAATGACAGTAAACTCGTAAGTTCACAATGCTTTGAGATTGAGAGAGAGAGAGAGAGTGCGAATCTATCAACAGAAACATCGTCAAAACAGTAGACAGTGCTCAACGAACACACAAATGGACGTTCTGATAGTGGATATTGTGATAACAACTATAGTCAAAACAGTGAAAGTGAACAATCCGGCACACGATACTCCTAACAGTGTAAACAATTATGCAACTAATAACATATTGGCCTATGATCGTAATAAACAATTTTCGACACCTACTATTGTGGAATAGTGTACAAACAAAAATCCCTACGCAAATACAGGGTATACACAAAAGAATGGTGCGGTTATCATTAGTATTCACATTAAAACCGTACCATTCTTTTGTGTATGCCCTGTATAGTAGACAGTGGAGAGCGTGAAGTGCACACACGTGCGTATGATGCCTCTGATGATGGTCACTTTGGTCACTCCCCCGTTACCTCGTCCCTCTTAGGCCCAAATATCCTCCTCAGCACCCTATTCTCATATTCTCATACAGGGTGTACACAAATGAATGGTGCGGTTTTAATAGTGTTCACTATTAAAACCGCACCATTCTTTTGTGTATGCCCTGTATATACATCAGTGAAAACGTTTCCGATATTAAAAATACGGATGTTTCTAGTGAAATATGGAATTTAATTTTCCACGCTGCAGATTCAAATGGAGTACAGTGTTTGCTTTATTGTCACGTGCCGATTAATGGCTTTTAATTCTTCATTTTGATTGTATCGTTTTATTACTGGCAATGGGGAAGTTAATGTGAATGGAAGCCATAATTTATTGTTACGAATTTAGCTTTGCGGTCGCTGAAGGGTTGTTTGTTTTCGGTATTCATTTTGAATGTTTACTGAAGTTTGGTCGTGTTTGATAAATAAATGAGAAGCACAGGCAAAAATAGATAAAAAAGGGTAGGTTACACAATAGGCATTGAAATACTTTCCAAAATTTTACAAAATATCTGAAAGGAATCTCAAAATAAATAAATTCTGTACCAATGGCGCTTATGAGTAATTTATGAGGTGTGAAGCAATCCACTGTAGCGTACTTAGTTCTACGACAGTCGTAACTCAATACAGCAATTGCAGAATAACTTATATTCTATAAAAATCCCACGATTATCAGAGGGCATAATGTAGGCATTAGTGCACCTATTTCGTGTTCTGGCAACCCTGTCATTGACAGTAGAATTCCATGACAATTTTCATGGTTATTTTCAGCTCCTGTAGGACAATTATGGTGGCACGAGGTAGCGCAGTTGGTTGAGGCACTGCGCTACAAGCCGGAAGTTCGCGGTTTCGTTTCCCGATGGTGTCATTGGAATTTTTCATTGATATAATCCTTCCGGCCGCACTATGGCCCTGGGGTTGACTCAGCCTCTAACAGAAATGAGTACCAGGAATATTTCCTGGGGGTAAAGGCGGCCGGTGTGTAGGGCTAACAACCTTACCACCTTCATGTGCCGATTGTCTTGAAGTCTGGGAGCCTTAACCTCCTGGAAACGTAAGGGCTTGTCCAGGCCTGTAATGGGATTGCTTTACATTGTCATAGGACAATTATCCCATAATGCACTAAAGTAAGACAATATTACCCCTCCTTTCCAGAGTTTCATTCAGGTCCATTTCCTTCTCAGAAAGTAAAGGTTGATAGAGAAAATAGCTTAAGTGGCTTTGTAATTTGTGGTATGTGTTAAGGGAAATAAAGTAGGCGAGACATGTAGAACACGTGGGACAATAGAGAAATGCACAAAGTACTGTGGTATAGAAGCTTCAAAAGAAGAATCCACGTGACAGACCCTGAAGTTATGATGATAATATTAAAATTTATCTTACAAAAAAAAAGGTGTGAGGTTGTGTTATGTTCAAATACAATCGAGTACGGCATGAGTGTCCGAGATCTTCATGGCAAAGAGCCACAACCTTATTGTGGGCTAGTTCGCGGGCCGCACGTGGAAAAATAACAAGCCGTGATTTACTTAACAGAGTACATTTTTGTGTAATTTGTATGGCATATATGTAATACATGAATGTGCCCCGCGGGCCGCCTAATACAATCTGATGGGCCGCACGCGGTCCGCAAGCCGCGGTTGGAGCACATGACATATAGTGTAATGTCTAGCGTCTATCTACTGTACTTACAGTCGGTTTGCTTGGAGTCAGCTGGCAGACGACTGTTACCTTCTGAAGGAAGACTCTTAACACTGGAAATTTTATGTCATACTGTGTAAATTCTTATGATTATTACAATAACCAATTTATGTTAAAGGTAAAGCAATCCCGTTACAGGCCTTGACAGGCCCTTAGGGCTCCAGGAGGTCGAGGCTCCCAGGTTTTTAGACAATCGGCACATGAAGGTGGTAAGGTTGTCAGCCCTACGCACCGGCCGCCTTTACCCCCCAGGAAAGATTCCTGGTACTCATTTCTGTTAGAGGCTGAGTCGACCCCAGGGCCATAGTGCGACAGAAACGATTATGTTAGTGAAAAATTCCATCGGGAATCGAACCCGCGACGTTACGGTTTGTAGCTCAGTGCCTCAACCAACTGCGCCACCGCGTGCCCCAACCAATTTATGTACTGAATAAAATACATTCATGAGCTATTATAAAACCCCTATATGTTTCAACACCGACGTAAGGAAGATGTTTGTATGCACGATCCATACAGTTGCAAACAGCTGCAACACCTGGAACGGCGTATTTTTAACAATGTTAATATTACAACATTGTTATATCATGATTGCTAACTTTGTGTGTCTTAGAATTTTAATGTTTAACATTTTAATCACCTCTGTAAGGGCGACATAATGACTAGATTGGTGTGTTGGATATATATTCCTTTGTATTTTACGGTTCCCTGATGGTGGCACCTCGGTGTCGAAACATGTAGGAGCTTTATGATAACCCATGAATATACAGTGTGTCCACAAAGTCCCTTCGGGGTTTTGAAAAATTGTGGCGCGCAAACAAATTGAGCTAGCCACATGCGGTTTGCGGCAGATTACAGTGAAACTCTGGAAGTGTTTTTTTTGCCGCCAACAGATGACTTGATGTCCTGAAGACCCGTATCAGGAATGCAATCTCGGCTATTCCAGCGGACATGCTCCACAGAACATTGCAAGAGCTCGAATATCGTCTGGACGTTCTCCATGCTACCAAGGGAGCCCACATCGAGGTCTACTGAGGTCAGTAAAAAACTTCCAGAGTTTCACTGTAATCTTCCGCCAACTGCATGTGGCTAGCTCAATTTGTTTGCGCGCCACAATTTTTTAAAACCCCGATGGGACTTTGTGGACACACTGTATTTTATCCCGTGCATAAGTTGGTTTATGTAATAATTATAATCCCAACACTGCAATTAGTTCCTTTATCCTTCTGTCGAATGAGACAGAGGGTAAAGCAGGCTGTAAACGCAGGGTATATATCCCCAGGAATTTGAAGCCGACTGATGACCTCTCTCCTAATGTCAAGATCTATACGCCTTAGTGACGTCACAAGCACGCTGACTACGACTATATACGATTTACATGCAGATACTCTCCATACGCTGTGGTCGCCCTGAACTATGCTTGACACGGTACTGGTGTTGTGGTTGTTTTGGAACCGCTGGAAATATCGGACACCCAACTTTACAGCAAAAGTTACGTCACTCAGGGTGTGGCTGGTGGTTAAGAAAATGTGTAGAAAATTAATGGGACAATTCGTTGTCACGTTATGTCTTATTTCGTTCTGAAAGCACGAACCGCTCCTTCTGCCATGTGTTTTTCCACGTTTATCTTCTCTCTGCACACAGTATCAGTTGTGAAATTACGCCCTCTGTTATCCACGTATCGTGGACACAAACTGTGACTCAGTTACACGAAATGTGGTCGCAGGAACAAAAGAAGGAACTTTTACTGGTAAGGTCAACTAAATTGTTTGCGCAACGGAGTCTGAACCCGGAATCTGGAAGCACGCGATTTTTAAGCGCATAGGGAAAATTGTCTGTCCGTCCGTAATTCCGTCTGTCCGTCCGCATGGAACAAATCGGCTCCCACTAGACAGATTTTTGTAAAATTTAGTATATGAATATTTTTCGAAAACCTGTCGAGAAAATTCAAGTTTCATTAAAATCTGACAAGAATAACATGTATTTTACACGAAATCTTTTGTACGTTTATGATAATATCTCGCTGAATTCTTCTTAGAATGAGAAATATTTCACACAAACTTTGTAGAGAAAATCAATAAACACATTTTATTTTCAATAATTTTTTTTCGACAATCGTGCTGTTTGTGGGATAATGTTGAAAAATATGGTACAGCCAGATAGGCCACAGATGACAATATAATACGGTGCATGCGCTTTGCATGCTGGATAACTAAGGCTACAGACACACACTCGGAATATGTAATTCTTACTGTTTTTGCACGGCAAAAATAGTTACGCCAACGCGCCTCAATGTTACGTTTATATACTCCTAGGTACATTACGTGTTGTTAAACTATATTCAACCTGCTTTATATCATTAGAAGCCTCCACCCCCTCCATCTATTCACTAAAGAGTGTTGGTTGGCTTCAGAGCCAGCCTGAAAGCTTATAGGAGAGAAATATTTGTTGATCCCGCCGGGAATCGAACCTCGAAAAGTGTGATGGAGACAGCAAACTAAACAAATGCTGGCAGAAATTTAAATTTTTTTTTTGCCTGTGTGAAGTATTAGAAACAGCTGATTATATATTTTGGCTTTTAGTGAAAATTTTCGTAGGGAAGCCAGTTTAAAAGGACTGGCTGAATTATTGTAAATAAATCGCCTTGTTGAAGCCAACTAACATTTGTCGGACTCAATCAGATATTTACACAAAACAGTTTCATTGTTTCTGTGCGCGCCACAAAGGCATACAGCGGGTAGAGTCATTCATAACATCAGCACGGGATAGGGCGATGGTCAGATTCAACCGCCGGCCGCTTTACCTCAGACAAAAGAGTCCCTAGTACCAATTGAAGAAGACGATTTTGAATGGTCCTCACAGAGCCGGTCTGGACGCTTCAGAACAGAGAGAGGCTGTTGCCCTCCTGGTAATAGAACCACGATTTCCCGGTTCACGAAAGGTTAGTCACTATAGTGACTGAGCTATTCCGACTGTCTACCCATAATATCCTATTTTATTAACAACTCTGTAACA
This sequence comes from Reticulitermes speratus, assembly GCA_021186555.1. Taxonomy (NCBI): domain Eukaryota; kingdom Metazoa; phylum Arthropoda; class Insecta; order Blattodea; family Rhinotermitidae; genus Reticulitermes; species Reticulitermes speratus. The sequence goes on from JAJKFL010000012.1 coordinate 27,272,462, forward strand.
TTTTTCTTCCTCTTATCTCGGTTTGTAACTCCTGCCATTGGCCACATAGATCACTTCTCCATAGCCTCGGTTCCTCTTGAATAGCGGAGTTTTTAAAGAAAAAGATCTGTAAGAACATAAATCCAAAGAAGTTAAAAGATCTTTTAAGATCATAGATCCAAAGAAGATAAAATTAATCTTACGGCTGACTTGAATGTTTTTACCCCCCCAAGCGGAAAACCAGGATAAGTCTGATGCTTACGGTGTAAATGGGGTCTTTTCTGAAGCCCTGAAGTGATCTCAGATGATAAGTCCCTGCAGGTAGCTTTACTTTCGTTGTATACTTAATCAATGGCGAGTCTGATTAAGTAGAGTGCAGAAAATGTAGACAGTCAATAAAACTGACTCTGCTTATAAATTATTCGTTGGGTGGAGCAAGGCTATTCAGGAAGGCTCTATGTTTACCACCAAGTCTCAACTATCCGGTTTCTTCAATTCATTATAGAAAGACTGCCGCATCTGCTATGGGATGAAGGATTTTGTGGAAGACAGGGCTAAGTGTGTGAAGCTAGAACTTGTTCAGAAAATTAACAGCATATATTTTACGTTTTGTTCACCGTGCATTTTGGTAACACGCAACAATTAAACCAACAAATGCAATTTATTTCTTAAGTATGTCCATTAAACCTACATATGTTTCGGCTGCAACAGAGCCATCATCAGGGGTTCAAGGTCACGTTCACTTCAACATTCACTGTTCCATTTGGTATCACCACTCATACACCACAATGCATGTCAACCGCTAATAGAAACTTGACATACATTGTGGTGTATAAGTGGTGATACCAAATGGAACAGTGAATGTTAAAGTGAACGTGACCTTGAACCCCTGATGATGGCTCTATTGCAGCCGAAACATATGTAGGGTTCAATAGAGTTTTCTCGGGCGCACAGCCGCGTCAATTCGTTTGAATACAACATTTCGGGGACTAGCTCCGTCCCCATCCTCAGGCAAAACTGATTTAACATACAACTCGTCTGTCCCGTGTTTTTCTACCTGGCGCGGCAGGGAGAATCAGACCGGTTTGTAGTGCCCAAATAGTTAAGTTGGTGGGCGGGCTGTTGACTGTTGTGCTACCAACACTGAGCACAACAGTCAACAGCCCGCCCACCAACTTAACTATTTGGGCACTACAAACCGGTCTGATTCTCAGGCAAAACTGATTTAACATACAACTCGTCTGTCCCGTGTTTTTCTACCTGGCGCGGCAGGGAGAATCAGACCGGTTTGTAGTGCCCAAATAGTTAAGTTGGTGGGCGGGCTGTTGACTGTTGTGCTCAGTGTTGGGAGCACAACAGTCAACAGCCCGCCCACCAACTTAACTATTTGGGCACTACAAACCGGTCTGATTCTCCCTGCCGCGCCAGGTAGAAAAACACGGGACAGACGAGTTGTATGTTAAATCAGTTTTGCCTGAGGATGGGGACGGAGCTAGTCCCCGAAACGTTGTATTCAAACGAATTGACGCGGCTGTGCGCCCGAGAAGACTATATTGAATTATGTCGCCGCGAAAGTTTTAAAACTTATATATGTAGGGTTAATGGACATACTTAAGAAATAAAGTGCATTTGTTGGTTTAATTGTTGAGAATTAACAGCATATTCTGAAGATAATTTAGGCCAAAATAGAAACACAGAGCTACCCATTAATATTCTGAAAGCGTGGAAAATTAAAAATTAAAAAGTAAATAAAAAAATAATTAAATATTTTAAATTAAACTTTAAATTTAAATTTAAATTTTAAATTAAAATAATTAAAAAATAAAAATAGTGACTACTTAGGCTACAGCTTGGACATCCAGGGTAACAACGTTTGATTCCTGGAAGGAACAACTGATTTTTCTCATTTCCAATGCGTCCATCCCAGTTCTGGGGCCCACCCAGACTCCTACTCAATTGAAACTAAGGGTTCCTTTTCCCGGATGTAAAGTGGCCGGGGCGTGAAGGTGACCACTCACCACGTCTAGAATCGAGGTGTAGAATAAAACGAGATATAACTCCACATTTTATAAGCTTTCGTGACGTTTACAGAGACAGCTATATAACTTCACATTTTATAAGCTTTCGTGACGTTTACAGAGACAGCTATATAACTTCACATTTTATAAGCTTTCGTGACGTTTACAGGGACAGCTATAACTTCACATTTTGGTGCAGATGATAGAGCATCGAAACAAGTTGCTTGTTAACAATGTACTGCTACGTAAAGACACGTGTAGCCGTCCACTTTAAACCTGCCCAGCCCTGGTAACCAAGTTACACAGTTCAGTCGGTTTGCTAGACAATCATTTCGCCTCATTCTGAAGCTTGGAAAATAGAAGGATAAATAAACACATAATATATTATTATGGGGTACGCGGTGTTGTAGTTGGTTGAAGCACTGTGCTACATCTGGAAGGTTGCGGGCCCGATTCCCGATGGGGTAATTGGGATTTTTCAATGACATAATCCTTACGGCCAATGCGTAGGGCTGACAAATTTGCTACCTAGATATTCTGATAGCCTGAACCTGCTGAATCCCAAAGGGCCTGTCCAGACCTGTATTGGGATTCTTTTGTGTCGCTTTGTAATGTACTACTTAACATTTACTACTGACGACGGTATGCTTTAACACTATAAATCTCCGTTATGGCAAATATCAGTAGTCGAAACATATTGGAGTAATATGCATATATATGTTAATTGTGCAATTAGCTGATAGTAAATATGATCACGCCGATCCCAGTGGCCGTGCGGTCTAAGGCGTGGGTCTGCGGCCGCTCGCTTGCTGGGATTGTGGGTTCGAATCCCGCCGGGGGCATGGATGTCTGTCTCTTGTGATTGTTGTGTGTTGTCAGGTACAGGTCTCTGCGACGAGCTGGTCACTCGTCCAGAGGAGTCCTACCGAATTTGGTGTGTCTCAGTGTGATATAGAAAACCTCAACAATGAGGCGGCCTTGGCCCCCAAGGGGCTGTCGAGCCATTGAAAACACAATGTGATCACGTTTGTAGTATATACAATTTTTTTCCATTCGTAGATTGTTGCTTGTGGGTTTGCATCTACGGGTCACTGTAACAAGTTGTGTTAGCACACTAAATTTATGGTCTCCGTGAAGATTTTTTCTGTCTCGTTGTCCTCCGGTCCGCGAATACTGTCCTTGCCTTTAGGTCTCGCCATTTGTGGTTGTGGGACATGTCGTGTTTCCGCTTTGTGTTTGGACCGATGTGTCGTGAGGAATTTAATACGGGACCTTGATACACTCCTAGTGCATCACGGCCTTATTTTAATATACGAGAATGTTCTTGTGATTTTACAGCAACATATGCGTTTCACTTTATGTATTTTAACATTAATTTATATCGAACTACAAATATTTTAAGAAAAAAGAAAAATTAAATTTGTGTAAAGAAAAAACAATTGAGCCAAATTTATCAGAGTTGTATGTACTAATAAATATCCCGTGTAATTTTCTTTTCCATGGCATAAGACCACCTAGTGGGCCAGGGCTTCCTCATTATCGAGGCTTCACGATCACAATCAGACACACCACAGTGAGTAGGACTCCTCTAGACGAGTGATCAGCCCGTCGCAGAGACCTCTACCTGACAACAACAACACTCACAACAGACAGACATCCATGCCCCGGCGGGATTCGAAACTACGATACCAGCAAGCGAAAGACCGCGGTCCCACGCCTTAGACCGTGCGGCCACTGGGATGAGCCATCCCGTGTACTTAGTTGGTGTAGTTGAAGATAGCGGAGAGAATGCCATAAGAGCAGTAGATAATTTTAGTAGGAATTGCTTTTTGACATCTGGAACAATGTACGTTCCAATAAAATGTTTGAAATGTATTTAGTTCCACGTTAAAAACATCGCCTCTCTGTTGTACTACACTGCAGCCTTATTACCAAAAACATCGCCTCTCTGTTGTACTACACTGCAACCTTATTACCAAAAACATCGCCTCTCTGTTGTACTACACTGCAGCCTTATTACCAAAAACATCGCCTCTCTGTTGTACTACACTGCAGCCTTATTACCAAAAACATCGCCTCTCTGTTGTACTACACTGCAGCCTTATTACCAAAAACATCGCCTCTCTGTTGTACTACACTGCAGCCTTATTACCAAAAACATCGCCTCTCTGTTGTACTACACTGCAGCCTTATTACCAAAAACATCGCCTCTCTGTTGTACTACACTGCAGCCTTATTACCAAAAACATCGCCTCTCTGTTGTACTACACTGCAGCCTTATTACCAAAAACATCGCCTCTCTGTTGTACTACACTGCAGCCTTATTACCAAAAACATCGCCTCTCTGTTGTACTACACTGCAGCCTTATTACCAAAAACATCGCCTCTCTGTTGTACTACACTGCAGCCTTATTACCAAAAACATCGCCTCTCTGTTGTACTACACTGCAGCCTTATTACCAAAAACATCGCCTCTCTGTTGTACTACACTGCAGCCTTATTACCAAAAACACTTTTTGTTCTTACAGGTTTACTGAAGTTAGTTATGGAGGATCACGTGACTTTTGAGTTTATAACTACTGTCTACCGGATGTGACGTCGCACGGTGTCGCGGGTAAGTACCGGGGTGTCTGGGGAAGTTGCTGCCTTCATGTTGAGCGTAGAATTTAGATGGTTAAGTCATAAATACGGATGAAATAGCTCGGTAAACGTTTGAGAGTCGGACCGTAATGGTAAGGGACAGTGCTTACCAATCAGTAATGTCACTCGAAAGGTACTAGCACTGCGGAACTTGGACACTGTGAGGTCATAGGGTTTGGAGGGACGAAAAGGGGTGCATGCTGCTTTGTCTATGCGATAACTGAACTGTTGTGTCTGGCAACAAATGTCTACTGCTACAGTGTCATTCCATAAACAGGTCCTATACTTAGTCCTATTTTTGTAATCTGTTCTGTGCTGAAAAGCTACGTATTTCCAGTGAATATAGGATTTATGTTACACATAGTGGCAATGTAACATGATTTTTCCCCTAGTACTTCGGTCTTCCTATGTCAGTATTACGCCACCATTGATCTACACTCATATTTTAACGACCGACGATACGTAATCTTAGCAACTGACAGCGTGGTTAAATATAAAGCAGATTTTGTCATATCACAGTTAAAAATCTGTGGAAAAAATTTAAAAATTATGATTTTTAAAAGTGTGATATGTACCAGTATGCTACAAAAGTTAAAATGCCCATGCGTTATCTATAGGCTGGATTTAATGTCAATTTTTTTAAACAAATGGTACAAAAATGCACACAACTTCAGATAAAAACAAGAGACATGTACGAGAATAATCAAACAAACAACACATATTTACGTTCAGCACAACTTATATTCAATATTTGTTCATACATGACATGTTTCGGTCTTAGACCATCAGCAGGTGTGCCATGTAAGAAAACTTTGTATAAGGTAAAACTGTAAAATTTGTGAGATCTCACAAAATATAATAAAATATGCAAGTAATTATTACAATGAATATTGTAACTTGTAGTTTTCATAGCTCTGATGTATAATATGATATTGCAATGTATTTAAATTAAAATTTAAAAATTTTTAAAAACTTTTAAAATTTATAAAAATCATTGGGTCTGGTTTCTGATTAATTATTGGTTTTGAAGTGGGGTCAATGCAGGATATATGGCAGATTCAAGCTTAAAACTTAAAATATATTATATTAAATATCCGAATATACTGTGTTATTCGTTGATTGTACACGTGCACAGTGGATGGATCATGTCAAATTTATTGCTCGCTCTGCTTTAAGGAGCGCAGTGACCTTTCCAAATTCTCCTGGCTCTTCCATTTGCTCTTGTTCACGTATTTATGTGTTTTTTCTAGAAATTAGGTCACTAACACGCGCATAATGAAACGCTGAATTTAATATCAAGTGTTCTGTACAATAAAATTCTATGTGGTTCACACACAGTAAACTGTTATGCCAAAGCAAATATTAACCTGATAAAATTCATGAAAGTTGTGTAAATTCAATAAGGTCTTGAGCACCCAATAGCTACGTTTCCCTTTTTTGAAAGCAACAACATTCCAAAATCGTAACCATCTACAAATATTAATCCCTTATCGATAACACTGTATATACACCGTTAGTATAAACCGCGTGGGCCAAAAACTTATTGGTTTAGCGTGAAAGAAAACACACACAATTTTAAACGTCTTGTCGAAGTGATATGCTACTTAATAATTAGCGCAAATGTGCCGCGGTGCAAGAAAAATAAATTTGGTTGAAATGGAATGGAAGACGTCTTTCTGTTGTGCAGAAATTTTCACTTAGATACAAAGCTTATATAACACATTTCTTTACCCGAAAGACATGAGCTTTACTTTTCTTCACCCGGCCCTACTGCTGGTTAATTACAGCTTTTAGCGGCCACATTTCTCTGACTTTAAGCACACCTTAGGTTCAAGGGTTAACCCACAACCCGGTAAAATTGAAGGTGTTTTTGTTAAGCAGGCTTGCTTATAGGGTTTGACATTTTCAATATTTTTCTCGGGCGCACAGCCGCGTCAATTCGTTTGAATACAACGCTTCGGGGACTAGCTCCGTCCCCATCCTCAGGCAAAACTGAAATCAGTGTTGCCTGAGGATGGGGACGGAGCTAGTCCCCGAAACGTTGTATTCAAACGAATTGACGCGGCTTTGCGCCCGAGAAAACTATATTGAATCATGTCGCCGCGAAAGTTTTAAAACTTATAGGGTTTGACATTATTACGATTGTTGTAATAGGGAAGGAATGATGGCGGCATGGATCAGGTCGTGGTTAATGTCGGTCTGAGTCAGGAGGTCTTCTTTAGTGATATATACGAGCATACTCAACCAGAGCGGTGTGCATTATAAAACACATGTAATTACTGGAGTATGAAACATTTTACTGCTAATTGACTTTGTTTCTTTACGTTTCATTTCGCAAAGTTATGGCTTTATACGCACTGAATTTATAAATGAAAAGTAGTCCGGCGTCGCGGTGAATGTATTTACATATTAATGCTTTAATTTCCTTCAGATGCCTTGCAGTTATGCTTTATTTCACTGGATTTAGTTGTTAATTTTAATAATTCTGAAATGAGGCGCGGTTTACCATGAATTTACTTCTGCTCTCTTGGAAACCAAAACTGCAAGTGATTGTGGTATTACCAGTGGCGGCTCGTGGGACTTCTTGTGATAGGACTGTGGGCTAGGTTATTAAATGCATAATGAGAAAGCATAATAGAGCGTTTCTTTGAGAACAGTCACCAACCACTTATGTTTAGCTGATACAGCAGGTTAAATTTTCTCACATAAATTCATATTCTGCTTGATGATAAATGAGAAATAACTAAATCAGGTGTTGGACGACGTAAATTCTTAACCTCAGTCTTCTCGGCGAGAGTTAATTGCGAAAAATTGACGCCCTGTAAATACTTCACGCTGTTCTTCTTCATATTTGTCTTAAAACTGCAACTACTGAAATTAAAACATTTACAATTACAGCTTTTAAAGCAGTTAGGTAAAAATGGTTATCAAAATGCAGCGGTTGAAAGGTCAGAAAACGTAAATAGATGTACGATGTCCTCGTCCCGCGACCTAGTTCCCACTCTCTCCCCACCACTCGACCTAACTGCGCTGACCCAACGCGGAACTCTGGGTAGGGCACAGCCCGCTCGCTTTCCGCAGCGCTTAGAGTCCGTCGAGAGTGTTTGAACTTAAAACGATTACACTCATATTCTTTTAAATAATGTACGTAAATCCTAACGAAACTTTATTCAGACATTTGGTTTCATTTTTCTGAAAATGCGAGCTGCCTCTGGTTATCGCACCACGTAAAACGTTGCGTCGGGGCGGCGACGCCTCACAATACTATTTCAAGCAACACGTTCTAGTTGGCCAATACAGAGGGAGAAAATATTTCTGTTCTTTACAGAAAATCTTTTTATATTGCAAAATTCCTGACTATTTTCGAGAGGAAGTCAGACAGAATCCATTATATCGGCCCCATTATAGGAGAATTAGCTACACCAAGAGACCACCAAGTGGTGTGGATGAACAAAACTTTGTCACCGGAAAATTACCACAAATTTCGGCCTTTACCCCCAATTTGGAATCACAGTAAGCAGGAATGGAAATATTCGATTTTTCTGGTTTAGGAAGATGAATTTCTGACAGTGACATATAAAATGCGGAAGAAAAATTAGGTAGGTCTCCTTTGTACTCTAGCCTTACGGTGCAATGTATGTATAAGCTAGTCAGGGGACTAAGCGAAACAAATAAAAGTGGGTCGCAGGTCGTAATAATATCTCAGGGGGAAAAAGCTAGGGTCATGACCCGTGGACTCGACAGGTTACAGTTTCTCATATATGCAAATTGCACTCTCCAAAAGAAAGGCAATAAATCGCGGTTTGTATATTTTTTATGTTTAGCCAACATATTTTCTATAATTGGGGATAGCTTCATAAAAATTGGAATTGAATTTCTGTAATGCACGTGCTAAGACGGCCACAGTCGCAAGATATGAGATCCTCAGAGCGGTGTTGATAGAGATTCACGTCTTCCGGAATATTACACCGTGTTTATTGGTAAAATACAGTGGAACCCGGTTATAACGACATCGGTTTATACGAAACCTCGCCTATAACGTAAGATATTCTGTGCTACCAATTAATTCCTCACTGTTAACTATAACATTACACTCCTCGGTTATAACGACGCAAATTTTCAGTCCCTTTCGTGGCGTTATAACCGAGTTCGACTGTACTGGTCTGCGTTTCGTAGGGGCGTACGACCTCATTCTTCAGCTGTTTTCAGCGCGAAGAATATTCTTGGAGTGGTAGGCACTGGATGTTGAGGCACTGCCCTCCGCTACAGCCTCGGTAACTACATGGCATAACATCCCGGAACACTTCAATTCTCAAGGCCATAGCGGCAAAGCAGCTACGACTATATGGGGTGTTAGTGGAATCAAAAATAGCTTACAGTTATTTTTTTGATATTTGGCACATGTTACAGCCTTGAGAAAAATTGATTGCAGATAGAGTTGTGTAGTTGATATTTCCTTCATATCATTAAGCTGAAGTTAATTCCTTGCAGATATAAACCTGTTTTTGTTATTTTAATATACAGTGGAACCTCGAACTTCGAACACAATCCGTTCCAGGAGACGGTTCGACTTTCAAGTTGTTCGACCTTCGAGTTAAATTTCCCCATAAGAAATAATGTAAATTGAATTAATCCGTTCTAGACCCCCAAAATTTACCCAATATAAAACATTTTAAATGCCTATTTCAAAAGATTATAATGATAAAACAAGTATATTTAATTTCAATAATTGAAAATTTTTATTTATAATAGTATATACATAAAAATATTGTATAATAATCAATCAATAATAATAGTAGGAGGGATATTACTGTTCACTGGAAGGTGAATTACCCTTCTTTCATCTGGACCAAGCAGAGAGAGAAGGCGACCATGTGACGACCAAGTGATTCTTTGTTCGACTTTCGAGTTTTTGTTCGAGTTTCAAAACCGGATTTTCCTCGAATTTTTTGTTCGAGTTTCAAGTTGTTCGAACATCAAACCGTTCGAAGTTCGAGGGTCCACTGTATATACTTTGAGGGTAATTCATAGTATATGAAAATATACTGTTGTTAATTTTCCTGCTATTGCTGTGAAGTTGAAGTACTGAATATAAAAATCAGTTGTGATTTTTAATGCATCATTGCTTTGGGTTAAATGTATGTAGATACACATTTATTATGCTTATTTCTTATTTACCCTTGCTCCTAGCCTCATTTATTGCAGGAAACGCAGAAAACCATATTATTTCAGTAAAACATTTTTATCGTAAAATTTTAAAGACATTACGCTTATGATAATACATAGTTACAAATTATTCTTTTTTTCTTTATTTTGTTACATTTACTCCAACATCGAGAGACGTACTATATACAAGCTTTGTATTTTATATATAAGCATTATTTATATATCAGTATATTGTAAGATTAGCCGTTTTTGGAAACAGATTGTTTCATTTGAACTTGATATGAGAGTATTTGGGATTGAAATGAACTATGCGTGATTTTAGACTTCTGCCGTGGTATAAATGAGATCTTCGCCCTTCTGGGATGTTACGCAACGTAGATTGACAGTTAGTTGCCGACGTTTCGAGACAACCAATCAGTCCCATCTTCAAATTTAATGCACTCCAAGAATAAATTTCTTATTTGATTGCTTGTCACTGGACATTGGGACTGATAGGTTGTCCTGAAACGTCGGTAACAATTATTCTGCACTGCATAACATCCAAGATGAGCAAAGATCTCGAAATGAACTAAAATTAATGTTGCGATTTACTGTTACGTCATGGAAATCCTTTGGCGATTGTTTGGATGGAAGGTTCACACTCACAAACAGACACAGTCCTGAGAAATTGGAGGTCCTCACAGCGGCAGGATTCAGGTCTTTTGCAATGTTACGTGATGTCGAATGTCAAGGTGTAGCAGACGTTTCGGTACCTATCATCAACACCGCTGTGAGGACATAAAACCTCACAACTTCGTCTTCCTTTAGCGAAGTTTTGGATAGGCACTCTAATTTTCTCTGAAACTCTACGGATACCCCCTCTATCGTCTGAGTTGTTACACCTGCAAACGTTCTGACATTTTACATACATACATACATACATACATACATACATACACACACACACACACACATAATACATACATACATACATCATAAATACATACATACATACATACATACATACATACATACATCATAAATACATACTACATACATATATACATTCCATGGATCCATAATTTTGTCACAAGACAAGAGGATGTGCAATAAGTCATAACATACAAAATCATACATAATGTACATTGCAAAATGCTTTAAACATTCTATGTGCAGTCTTAGACTCAGTATTATAGGTTAACAGTACTCATAAGAAATTGATGTACAGAGTAAAAGGAGTGTGCATTTAAGTATCTTCTTAGTGATGCTTTAAATTGTGCCTTTTCATTTTAAGATTTTTGATATTACACGGTAAGCTATTGAAGATCCTGATACTAGAATAGAATGTACTTTTCTGAAAGCATGATAGGTTGGCAATTGGTCTATGAAGATGGTGCTTATTGCTTGTATTGATACTGTGTATTGATGAATTTGTTTGAAAGCTTTCATTGATTATCAACGTGGAAGGTCATTAATGAAAACCGGATTCTGTTCTTTAAATTCAACATCGTCTTGCTTCCTACGTAAGAATCTCTCGTTGCGCTTCGCTCACTTACTGCCTGACAGTCTGTGACTCTCGCTTTTGCACGGAATCACAGCCAGCTCTTCTGAAAGATCGGACATCGACCGGCAAACAGTTACTGACGTCTCTGTGATTACTTCCGAGTCGACACGGCGTGACATCCCAGAAGACCTGAATCTACAGACTTAGTGTTTTTTTTCGTAGAGTTTATCAACATCATGCTGGAAGCTCGTTAAGTATCGCATATAAATAATGTACGGTGGCGCAGTTGGTTTAGGCACTGCGCTACAAGCCGGCAGGTAGCGAGTTCGATTCCCGATGGTGTCATTGGAATTTTATATTGACTATGATCTCAGCCTCTAACAGAAATGAGTATCAGGAATATTTCCTGGGCGGTAAAGGAGGCCGGTGCTTAGGGCTGACAACCTTACCACCTTCGTGTGCCGATTGTCTAGAAACTGGGACCTTAACCTCCTGGAACCCTAAGGGTCTGTCCAGGCCTGTAATGGGATTGCTTTACCTTTTACCTTTATACTAGAAATTAAATCCAGAATTGCATGGCAAAAGCAGCATTCAACAAGAAGATCTTTTCACCACAAACTGGAACTTAAATTTAAGGAAGAAACTAGTAAAGTGCTACATTTGGAGCATAGCTTTGTGTGGTGCTGAAACGTGGACACTCGGTAAAGTAGATCGAAATATCTGGAAAGTTTTGATAATGTGGTGCTGTAGAAGAATGGAGAAGATCAGTTGGACAGATCGTGTGAGAATGAAGAAGTATTACATAGAGTGAAGGAGGAGAGGAATATCGTACATACAATAAAAAGAAGAAAGGGTAACTGGAATGGTCACATCTTGCGTAGGAAACTGCCTTCTGAAAACACGTGATTGAAGGAAAGTTAGAAGGAAGGAAGAAATGAAGGGAAGACGAGGGAGAAGACATAAGCAGTTGCTGGATGACCTTAAGGAAAAGAGAAGATACTGGAAATTGAAAGAGGAAGCACTAGGGTCGCACCCTGTGGAGAACTCGCTTTGGAAGAGGCTACGGACCTGTCGTAAGACAGACTGCAGAATGAATGACATATATTATATATACCACAGCGTATTCGGTGTCGCGAGTCACTACGGACTGGACGGTCCGGGGATCGAATACCGTGACCGTCCATACCGGCCACGAGGCCCACCCAGCCTTCTGTACAAAGGTACCTCGTCTTTTCCAAGGGTAAAGAAGCCGGAGCGTGCTGACCACCCCGCCCTTTTAGCGCCAAGTTGCCGAATGGGTTAAAACTATACTTTCGCTTCCCCTCTGTGCGTTCACAGACATGACATGGGCCGACCTTTATCTTTACATATGATTACATACGTAATTAATATTATATATGAAACTATTTTACTTTGTTTTTGTAAAGATCTAGAATATAATAATATAGTTTTATGCACGATGAAATTACCGTAAATATAAGGGGGATTTTCGATTCAAATTCCGATTTTGGAATGTATTTTGAATAATTGCATGGTTTCCAGTTGCCCTTACCATCTAATTTCACGAAGTGTACCTTCACATAGGTCACAGTTATTTTGTTCCGTATATCTTCCGCTTCATCTTTCATAGTAATTCTACAATATCTCATTAAACTTGCATATATTAACCTCAGTAGCTGATAAAGCTCTGTAATTTATCACTCAACCAACCAACCGTAATATTTGAACACTCGCTTAGTAATTAGTTTTCCCCACTCCCGCACATAGAAAGGCGCGCTGTTGTTGTAGTGGCTTTTCACTTAACGGGGTTTTGCAAGGCAGTGATGAAAAGCTGAAGTGTCACAGCCGAAGACCTTGCATAGACTATGCATACGTAGGCATAGAACATTATTACACTAAGAATATGTTTGTCCTAATGTTTATTTTCTCACAGTAACGTGAGCACCGACACCGAACGTGAGCACAGACACCGAACGTGAGCAACGCGGCACCACCGAACGTGAGCACCGGAACCGAAAGCCGATAACAAAAACGTGACAGACTTTTCAAAGAATTCCACAATTTTTACAAACATATGCTGAAATTAGATACGATGGCAAAACCAACAAATGCACATAAGTTTATGAAAGTTTATTATACACACTATATACCCACTACATGTTTCGCCCACTCATCAGGTCATCTTCAGGAAGGCGCATTACAAAGAATACATATATCGGAAAAATTATAGGATATTTTTGGAAACAATGCACACATAGGAAATATTAACTAATAACTAACTACCCCTGGAGCACAGTCCTTCTTGAGAAGCTAACAGGTCGTCATCTGGTCAAGAAATTCCCCGCGTTTTATGGAACACGAAGGTTCATTACCGCATTCACAACAGCCCGCCACCTGTCCCTATCCTGAGCCATATCAATCCAGTCCATGCTCCACCATCCCACTTCTTGAAGATCCATTTTAATATTATCCTCCCATTTAAACCTGGGTCTTCCAAGTAGTCTCCTTCCCTCAGGTCTCCCCACCAAAATCCTGTATGCACCTTTCCCCTCCCCATACGTGCTACATGCCCTGCCCACCTCATTCTTCTTGATTTGATCACCCGAATAATATTTGGTGATAAGTACAGATCATTAAATTTCTCTTTATGTAGTTTTCTCCACTCCCCTGTTACCTCGTCCATCTTAGGCCCAAATATTACAGAAAATATTAAATTTAAAAAATAGTGAATTGTTTAAAATATTATATAAAATATAAAAGATTAAATACAGATACAATTATTTGTAATTAATTCTGATGGGTAAAGAAAAGTAATGTGTGTAGAAAATCCCCATCGAAGCAAGGCTGTGTTGATGTTACTGGTACAGCAGACCTCTCTGTTTTATCTGTATCCTAACCTTTAAAGTGTGCTTTAAACAATGTGCTATTCTTAAAATCTAATATTTTCTACCTGTGCATTGGTTCCACAAACTTCTGCAATATTTCGATGTACGTATTATTTGCAATGCACCTCCCTGAAGATGGCCACATGAGTGGCCGAAACATGTATGATGTATACCGTGTGCATAATATATTTTCGTTCACTCATGTGCATTTGTTGGTTTTGATATCATATGTTATTGCTCAATGCACGGTTACGGATCATTTAAAATTGAGATGCTGAAATCTTTACCTACATAAAAACACACCGCAGCATAGTAAGCGATGCAGATATCTGACTGACTATCTCCCGTGATCACGAAACTATGTTGTGGGACATACTCGTACACTCTAGAAATAAACAGAATATCAGGCAGCTTGTTTATACGAGCCTGCTGTCAGACTCTGTCCTGGGCCAGACTGAGCTAGATAGATGGTTTTGTACAAAGGAAGGCTCCAGCTACCTTTTGCCAAGTGCCAACTGAATAGGATACTAGGTGGATCCCGGTGCTGGAGAGCGTAAAGCACGTGTCCTATGTAAAGAATATACACTGGCTGAGTTCCTGCTGTCCCACTACTTAATCTGTAGTTGTTACTGCGCCAATATCAGTGTGATTTACGTATCAGTATCAGCTAGGCGAAACCTTGCCATATTCGGTAAATAAAAGGAAACGTATGTGTGGAAGAAAGAGTGCGTAATTATGTCTTGTTTTGAAGAAGGAGTGCGTAATTACACATACGTTGATGGAGTGCGTCATTATATCTATGTGCTGAAGAAAGAGTGCGTAATGATGTCTTGTGTTGAAGAAGGAGTGCGTAATTACACATACGTTGATGGAGTGCGTCATTATATCTATGTGCTGAAGAAAGAGTGCGTAATTATGTCTTGTGTTGAAGAAGGAGTGCGTAATTACACATACGTTGATGGAGTGCGTCATTATATCTATGTGCTGAAGAAAGAGTGCGTAATGATGTCTTGTGTTGAAGAAGGAGTGCGTAATTACACATACGTTGATGGAGTGCGTCATTATATCTATGTGCTGAAGAAAGAGTGCGTAATTATGTCTTGTGTTGAAGAAGGAGTGCGTAATTACACATACGTTGATGGAGTGCGTCATTATATCTATGTGCTGAAGAAAGAGTGCGTAATGATGTCTTGTGTTGAAGAAGGAGTGCGTAATTACACATACGTTGATGGAGTGCGTCATTATATCTATGTGCTGAAGAAAGAGTGCGTAATTATGTCTTGTGTTGAAGAAGGAGTGCGTAATTACACATACGTTGATGGAGTGCGTCATTATATCTATGTGCTGAAGAAAGAGTGCGTAATGATGTCTTGTGTTGAAGAAGGAGTGCGTAATTACACATACGTTGATGGAGTGCGTCATTATATCTATGTGCTGAAGAAAGAGTGCGTAATGATGTCTTGTGTTGAAGAAGGAGTGCGTAATTACACATACGTTGATGGAGTGCGTCATTATATCTATGTGCTGAAGAAAGAGTGCGTAATGATGTCTTGTGTTGAAGAAGTAGTGCGTAATTACACATACGTTGATGGAGTGCGTCATTATATCTATGTGCTGAAGAAAGAGTGCGTAATGATGTCTTGTGTTGAAGAAGTAGTGCGTAATTACACATACGTTGATGGAGTGCGTCATTATATCTATGTGCTGAAGAAAGAGTGCGTAATGATGTCTTGTGTTGAAGAAGGAGTGCGTAATTACACATACGTTGATGGAGTGCGTCATTATATCTATGTGCTGAAGAAAGAGTGCGTAAATACAGAGGTGTTGATGATGGAGTGCGTAATTATACGTGTGACTTAAAGAAAGAGTGCGTGTTTCTTCATATGTATTGAAGACAGAGGGAGTAATTATACGTTTTTCTAGGACTTTTAAAGAAGAAGATAATGTTACGATAAACAGGCCACATCGCCTGGAGGTATAAATGCGATATTGTGGCTAAGGGCCAATTGTAAGCCAGAGATAAAGATGGGAAAAGAATCTTTGAATGTGTCAAGAGAAAATTCAGTTGAATTGAGTCTTGAATTATTGCATTGACTACAATTTTATTTGGGCAGAGATAAAACCTTCGTTTTCATGGCGTTAATTAGAGATCTCTTATTCAGTTGAGGTCCAATTAGAAACTGTAACACACAGTAGTGTTTAGTGCCTGTACGTATTTATCAGTTGTTCATTCTTCGATATTCCTAACATAATGGGACTTCTATACACGGTTAACTAGGTAGAATTTCTTATTCATATTTGCAAAGTCACAGGTGCAAATCCCGGTGGTCGCGCGGCCTAAGGCTTAGGTCTTCGGCCGTTCGGTTGCTGGGATTGCGGGTTCGAATTCCGCCAGGGACATGGATGTCTGTCTCTGGTGAGTGTTTTGTGTTGTCAGGTAGAGATCTCTGCGTCGGGCTGATCACTCGTCCAGAGGAGTCCTACCGAGCGTGGTGTGTCTGAGTGTGATCGTGAAGCATGATAATGAGAAGGCCCTGGCTCACTAAAGGCTGTTGCGCCATGAAGAAGAAGGCCGTGGGTTCAGTCTCGTTCTGTAGTTCAAGCGTCCTCACTAGGATTTCATGTTGCCTTCAGTCCCACTTAGCAGAGGCGGGGACAGTACATCAACTTCGGCCACGATAGTTTTGCTACAAATTTTATATTTAATTAGCACTAATCCGACAATATATAATTTAGTTCCAGCTGCTTACAGGTTCAATAAGTTACTCATAAATAAATAAATTATAAGAAAATGAAGACAGATGCATGATCGTGGGGCTTTAGATTGCAGGAAGAAGACCCATCGGGACAGATAATTTCCCAGTCACTTCCGGTGTGCGTGTTATTGAGGCACATTGAAGAATAACGTTCAATTCACTGCCAAGATGAAAATTAAGTATTTTCAGGTGTGGAGGCAGCGCACACATGTATCTTGTTAACAAACGTGCACAATCAGGCACCAGAAACAACATACACAGATTTATGTTGACACATTCTGCATTGTTAGGTCTCGGAGACAGTGCACACGTGTGAAACTTGACCTGCGCAGTTAGGTCTCTGAAATAGCTCGCATCGGCGTCATGTTTATAAAGTATAATCAGGACTCAGAGACATCTTACAATTGTATCATGATCAGTGAGGCTTTATAGGTCTCGGAGAGAGCACACAAAGTGTCATGTTGAAAAAGAACACAGTCAGGTCTGGACACAACACACAAAACTGTGATGTACACAAGTATCATGTTCACAAACTACAGTCAGGCCGGGACACCACACAAAACTGTGATGTACACAAGTATCATATTCACAAACTACAGTCAGGCCTGGAGACAACACACAAAACTGTGATGTACACAAGTATCATGTTCACAAACTACAGTCAGGCCTGGAGACAACACACAAAACTGTGATGTACACAAGTATCATGTTCACAAACTACAGTCAGGCCTGGAGACAACACAAAAAATTGTGATGTACACAAGTATCATGTTCACAAACTACAGTCAGGCCTGGAGACAACACACAAATTTTTGATGCACGAAAGTATCATGTTCACAAACTACAGTCAGGCCTGGAGACAACACAAAACTGTGATGTACACAAGTATCATGTTCACAAACTACAGTCAGGCTTGGAGACAACACACAAAACTGTGATGTACACAAGTTTCATGTTCACAAACAACAGTCAGGCCTGGAGACAACACACAAAACTGTGATATACACAAGTATCATGTTCATAAACTACAGTCAGGCCTGGAGACAACACACAAAACTGTGATTACACAAGTATCACATTCACAAACTACAGTCAGGCCTGGAGACACAAATTTTTGATGCACGAAAGTATCATGTTCACAAACTACAGTCAGGCCTGGAGACAACACAAAAAATTGTGATGTACACAAGTATCATGTTCACAAACTACAGTCAGGCCTGGAGACAACACACAAATTTTTGATGCACGAAAGTATCATGTTCACAAACTACAGTCAGGCCTGGAGACAACACAAAACTGTGATGTACACAAGTATCATGTTCACAAACTACAGTCAGGCTTGAAGACAACACACAAAACTGTGATGTACACAAGTTTCATGTTCACAAACAACAGTCAGGCCTGGAGACAACACACAAAACTGTGATATACACAAGTATCATGTTCATAAACTACAGTCAGGCCTGGAGACAACACACAAAACTGTGATTACACAAGTATCACATTCACAAACTACAGTCAGGCCTGGAGACACAAATTTTTGATGCACGAAAGTATCATGTTCACAAACTACAGTCAGGCCTGGAGACAACACACAAAACTGTGATTACACAAGTATCACATTCACAAACTACAGTTAGGCCTGGAGACAACACACAAAATTGTGATGCACACAATTATCATATTCACAAACTACAGTCAGGCTTGGAGACAACACACGAAACTGTGATTACACAAGTATCATGTTCACAAACTACAGTCAGGCCTGGAGACAACATAAAAATTGTGATGCACACAATTATCATGTTCACAAACTACAGTCAGGCCCGGAGACAACACACAAAATTGTGATGCACACAATTATCATATTCACAAACTACAGTCAGGCTTGGAGACAACACACGAAACTGTGATTACACAAGTATCATGTTCACAAACTACAGTCAGGCCTGGAGACAACATAAAAATTGTGATGTACACAAGTATCATGTTCACAAACTACAGTCAGGCCTGGAGACAACACACAAATTTTTGATGCACGAAAGTATCATGTTCACAAACTACAGTCAGGCCTGGAGACAACACACAAAACTGTGATGTACACAAGTATCATGTTCACAAACTACAGTCAGGCTTGGAGACAACACACAAAACTGTGATGTACACAAGTTTCATGTTCACAAACAACAGTCAGGCCTGGAGACAACACACAAAACTGTGATATACACAAGTATCATGTTCATAAACTACAGTCAGGCCTGGAGACAACACACAAAACTGTGATTACACAAGTATCACATTCACAAACTACAGTCAGGCCTGGAGACACACAAATTTTTGATGCACGAAAGTATCATGTTCACAAACTACAGTCAGGCCTGGAGACAACACACAAAACTGTGATTACACAAGTATCACATTCACAAACTACAGTTAGGCCTGGAGACAACACACAAATTTGTGATGCACACAAGTATCATGTTCACAAACTACAGTCAGGGCTGGAGACAACACACAAAGTTGTGATGTACACAAGTATCATGTTCACAAACTACAGTCAGGGCTGGAGACAACACACAAAGTTGTGATGTACACAAGTATCATGTTCACAAACTACAGTCAGGGCTGGAAACAACACACAAAGTTGTGATGTACACAAGTATCATGTTCACAAACTACAGTCAGGGCTGGAAACAACACACAAAGTTGTGATGTACACAAGTATCATGTTCACAAACTACAGTCAGGGCTGAAGGCAACACACAAAGTTGTGATGCACACAAGTATCATGTTCACAAACTAGTCAGACGTCAGACACAACTTTCACACGTGTCTGTCTCTGAGACAGCGCACACAGGTGTCACCTTGACAAACTGCCCTGCTTGGATCTTCTTTGCGAATTCACCTATTCATTGATCTTGCTGTGATTCCAAGAGGGAAAGCGATGCTTAGTGTTTGAGTCCCCTTTCATTTGTTTTTGTGTCTTCTTCCGTGCATTCCCCCCTTTTTTCTTCCTGTTCTTGCATTCCTTTCAGCCATCTGTGTAACTTCATCTACCTTCATAAAAGGTAATAAGAATAGTTTTGTTATTGGATTTCTCAATCCTTCAGTTTTAACAACAGAATAAGACAACCGTATGTGCTTTTCATATGGAAGCAGCGGCGTAGGAATCTGAATTTTGTATGTCAATAGATATTCAGAGCTATGTATATTTTTAAAGGTTAGCCTAAACAAAAGAGTTTCTTGTCTTCGAGATATTTAGTAATGAAATGCTGCAGCCAGAAATGTGGAATTACTTACTGTCGGAGGCTGCTAAAATGCGATTGTATATTTTACCTTAAACTTCTCTTGTGTGTTCCAAGACTTGCCAGTAGTCTGGGGACTGAAGAGCGAGATAGGGCGTTTGTTGCGCCAAGTTACCACCCCAAACCTTACCCTGCAATCTTGTTTTTTGTCTGTGTAGGTTGAAGTTGAATAACGTGTGATTGTAAACGTGTGCACGACTGATGGATAGAGAAGGGAAAATGATGTGGATGGATGTTATTTTATTACCGATACATTCTTAATCGTATTTATTATATGCCGTCAAGTGGCAGGATAATATTAAAAATGAATCGCACTTTAGAGAAATTCAGCGATATAGTCCACCGTAAAGCGATGTCCTGTCATGTAAAAGGTAAATTTCTCCCTAGAACAGGCCACGAAGATCCAGAGGGGGAGTAGAGGTATAGCTCTACTCTTTCTTTAACCTCGGCGCTAGATGATGGTGGGTGGTCAACTCCACGCCCCGGCCGCTTTACCCCCAGGAAAGAGACCCAGTAACCATTGTATAGGAGGCTGGGTGGGCCCCAGGGCCGGTCTGGACGGCTGCGGAAAATCTCGCCTCCACCGGAATTCGATCCCCGGACCGTCCAGCCCGTAGCGAGTCGCTATACCGACTGAGCTATCGCGGCCCATATCCTGGAGGTATTAAGGGAAGGTAAGGAAATGAGAGCCGAGCCCCATGGCCGTGAGGTTTAAGGCGCAGGCGCTCAATTGCTGGGACCGCGGGTTCGAATCCCGCTGAGGTTGTGAAATTTCGTCTCTTCTGTTTGTTGTGTGTTTTGTAGGTAGCGGCCTCTGTGACGAGCTGATCACTCGTTCAGAGGAGTCCTACCGGGTGTGTGTGTGTGTCTAATTTTGTGTGATACAGAAACCTCGACAATGAGGCGGCCTGGGCCCGATTTTGGCTGTTGCGACACACAAAAAAAGAAGTAAATTGAAGTTAGGAGCTCATACGCCGCCAGTTTTAGTGACATCTAGCTATATCTGGGTGACATTTTTGATAATTGCCACAAGATTTATAGATGTAGTTCCGTATCAGAATTGAAAGCTTTATTCTCTGGCTTAGTTGGATACATCAAAGCACATCCTACAATTACAAATTGTCCCGTCCACCAATTTTTCCTCACACGTAACACGAAGCACTCAGTCTTATTTTGGATAATGCAACTTGAAAATTTTACCCGTAATGAAAATTAGGTCGTAGCCCCCATAAAAACACTACATTACAAGAAATGTAGTTTGAGATGTCGTAAGATAAACGGAAGCAATTAGTATTACAAATCGGCCTCTCTTGCTTGCCTGTGAACACTTTGACTTACTTGTTGAGTTGGTGTAGGAAGCGCACAATAACAGATATTATTATGCTCGCTGGTAACATGGCGCGAAACTGTTACACTGTTTAGCTCTGTGTCAGCATACTGTCTTACACAACTCTTGTGACGGTGGACTCGGACATGTTTTTGCTCATGTAAAATTCAGTGATCTTAATATACATTACAATATCGGTAAGGACAGTCAACTGGAGGAGATAAGAAAAAAAAAAAGAAAGAAAAATGTCAGCTTACCGAAAGTACATTTCTGTAACTCACATTGTATTCCAAATTAATTAAGAAGTAAGTTCCTACTTTTCAAAATTTAATATGTTTTTTATTTAGAAAATGATACGAGTTTTTGAATTAACTTTTTAAAACTACAGATTGATTTTCTCGAGGCATATTTAGCACGGAAAATTCTCCCCTTTCCATTGGAAATACTAGATATTGATTTTAATATAGAGTAGAACTCGGTTATAACGTTATGTAAGTGACTTAATATTTTGTGTCGTTATAAACGAGTGTCGTTATAACCGAGGAGTATAATGTTATGGTTAACAGTGAGGAATTAATTGGTACCGCAGAATATCTGACGTTATATACGAGGTGTCGTATGAAATGTGTCTTTTTACCGGGTTAGATTTGTAGTTCAATATAATTTTTAACTTTGTATTTGTTTTCGTCTCTTGCAACACCTAACTAACTAACTAACTAACTCCATGGAGCAGAGTCCTTCTTGACAAGCTAACAGGTCGTCAGTAGTCAAGAAATTCCCCGCGTTTTATGGAACCGAAGGTTCATTACCGCATCACAAGAGCCGCCACCAGTCCCTATCTCTTGCAACACATATGACAGTAAAGTTGAAATCTCAATTACATGAAAATGAAACATTTATTTTGTTGGATGTCATAATATTTCCTTAAGTATTTTAAGCCTGGTTATGGATTTTTAAAAACCCCAAACATGTTGCAACATAATATACAGTAAATTAATACAAAATTTAACTGTCATTGTTTTTATTTCTCCATTGAACTTCTAATTCGTGCTGCTACGAGGTGTAGGATAATTCTGGCCACACGACGATTTATAGACACAGAGCATGACGTTGCTCAGTAGGGCTGTTCCTTGTTAAATAATAATAATACCATGGCTCAACAGCCCTATATGGGCTTGGGCCTCCTCTTGCCTCCTCTTACGAGGTTATGGGTCGTGCGCATTCGTGCAGTTGGTGACCGGTCAACTTGCCGCGCTACTGTTTCTATCGATCCTGATGTGTCCGCCAGAGCCATTGGCAGGCAGTCAAGAGACTTGGGTGAGAAATGGAGGCAATTTGGCTTACGCAACATCTCTATTCATGCCCGTAAGGTTCTTTTACATGCCGTAAATGTACGACATGGGACCGACGGCTTTACTTCCCCTCCGAAGGAAGTGGTGCTCCGGATTTTATCACCCTTAAAAATCCATCGAACCCGCGAACCTTGGGTCCAGTGGCGAGCACGTAACACTAGTCCACGAGGTCGACTGTTGCTTGTTAAAGCAGGTCATAATTACTGACGATAACTTAAAACTAATCGGAGCAAATGGAGTTAATCTGTAGAAGATGAATAATGCAAAAGACACTTCGTCGTGCTGCATATAAAGCGCTGATTATAACGTGCTGATATGTTTTATTAAAGACACACACAATACTGAAACTATACTTAAGTGTTTTAGACATTATTAGTTAACATAATTCAGCACTTTGGGGACAAGACAAAAACACTTCGGGGTATTTGCTATATATAAGCTGCATTTACGTTAATTGTTTTAGAATCTGACTTTGATATTTGGCATCCCGCTGTATCGTGCGTGTTTAACAAACATTACTTGTACACTGTCAAATAATGTCCATGCACGAATGTCGTGAAAGTTTTTTTTTAAGACAAAAACTTTATGCAAATTAATGCAGACAAAAGATTTATAAACCTAAAACGAAAAATGTAAAGCTAAAAGGTAAAGTTTACCTTAGAAGTGACCATGGTCTCCCAGAGGGGGAGTAAGGGTATAGCTATACTCTTTCTTTAACCTCGGTGCTTAATAAGAATGATTGGTCAATGCCACGCCCCGACCGCTTTATCGACGGGAAAGAAACCCAGTACCCATGCTACAAGAGGCTGGGTGGGCCTCAGGGCCCGGTGTGGGCTGTACGGAATATCGTTCCCTTACCGGGATTCGATCTCCGGCCCTTTCAGCCCTTAGCAAATCGCTATACCGACTGAGCTATAGGGCTGAAAAAGAAAGACATAATTATTTTAAATCGGGTTCTCATTTTCACTAAATTGACAAACGGCGCTTTGTATTAATACAATTTTAAACTTTTGTATTTTAATAGAGAAGCCTGACAATGACCGAACAAGTCGAAACATGTCGCTAGAGTTAATGTGAGCGAGGTTTATTTACGAATAAATGCTTTGTGTGACGGTGTACAAGTACTATTTCGTAATCACAATATATACTTGTTGTGTTCTAACCCTGAAGCCTGTCTATAAGTTTTGTCAACACGGGCATGTTGCGGTGTAGTGCTTCTGATCCTGTACTTATCGGCTTATTGAGTACACTTGCATTTACCCTGCGTACTTGGGCACCGCCTCTGCATTCCATAAGGAGGAATTTGGTGCCAGTGTTATGAGATTAGTTCAGTGAAGGAAGCTAGTAGCACTGTACATGTGACAACATACTGGAGGCAGGAAAGCACTAATACACGCTATTTGTGGAGAAACCTCTTAGAAAACACTCACTTTGAAGAAGAAAGTCACAAAGGGATAACATTAGGGAGGATTTTATGAAGAATTTTTTGTTATGATCTGAGGAGGGTCAAACTGGCTGAGGTTCACATCTTCATCGGCGTTAGTGTTATCTATGCAGCAGAGGCACCATCACGGTCTGGTAAAGGATCCGTGAAAAGACTCCCTGCCTTTTATGGAACCCAGAGTTCCGTTACCGTCTTCAGAAGAGCTCGCCTCTGCTACCTGCCTGATCAACACGTAACTAATCAAACACTACGTCCATATTTCCTTCTCCTCACCAAATATTATTCGGATGGCCAAATCAGGAAGGAGATGGGTGGGGCATGTGGCACGTATAGGAGACAGGAGAGGTGCATACAGGTATCAGATGGGGAGACGTAAGGAAAGAGGCGACTTGGAAGACTTGCTTAGATGGAAGGATAATATTAAAGTGCATCTTTAGAAACAAAGAAGAATGGAGTGGATTGATCTGGCTCAGGATAGGGACAGGTGGCGGGTGCTTGTGAATGCGGTAATGAACCTTTGGGGTCCATAAAACGCGGGGAAAGTTTTGACTAGCTGAGGACCTGTTAGCTTCTCAAGAAGGACTCTGCTCAATGGAGTTAGTTACTCAGTCAGTCAGTCCATACTAATTAAGACAATATTGAACGCTATCGTACCATCTACGCTGAAGTCTCTCCAGATCTCATGTCCATTTTGCCAAAGAAATCTTCTCATAGAGCTAGTAGTTTTTCGTGATCCTATTGCTAATAGTTATCCGTGATCCTATTGCTAATAGTTATCCGTGATCCTATTGTTGTATCCGTGACAGGAATCACTGTGCAAATATTCATTGCTGCAGAACGTAAGTGTTAAATGGCTGTTCATAATGCACGTACCCTGTTAACGTGGTCTCTGAGCACGTTGGAGTACACCATGGCGACAGCCTCTAGGGCCATGAAGGTGATGAAGCCTATGATCCATGGGACCACGAGTCCAGAGTTTTCCTGGAACACAGACAGACAGAGAGGCGTCAAAGTACGACACGGAGAGGAACTGACCTGGCATAACAATGAGCGGTAATGATGTTGGTTTGTGTCCTCGGTGGTCACCCAAGTGAAGTACTGCGTTGTTATCAGTAGCCCTTAACCTGATTATTAAAATAGCTTAAACACTATTGTGAAAAAAACATCAGTACGAAATATTGAAGTAAGCATAGACAATGTTTTTCACCAACTAAATGCACTTATTATAACAACACTAAAATATTCTAAAACTGTTTGATAAAAAGCCCCGACATGTTTCGGCTCACCAATGAGCCATCCTCAGGGAGTCACAACTGACTGTTCTCAAAACACGTACATATGTTAATCCTCTGTAGAGGTATATGGTCAACGTCTTATCTCACTTTATCTTACTTACAAGATATCTCACTTTATCTTACTTACAAAATATCTCACTTTATCTTACAAGATATCTCACTTTATCTTACTTACAAGATATCTCACTTTATTTTACTTACAAGATATCTCACTTTATCTTACTTACAAGATATCTCACTTTATCTTACTTACAAGATATCTCACTTTATCTTACTTACAAGATATCTCACTTTATCTTACTTACAAGATATCTCACTTTATCTTACTTACAAGATATCTCACTTTATCTTACTTACAAGATATCTCACTTTATCTTACTTACAAGATATCTCACTTTATCTTACTTACAAGATATCTCACTTTATCTTACTTACAAGATATCTCACTTTATCTTACTTACAAGATATCTCACTTTATCTTACTTACAAGATATCTCACTTTATCTTACTTACAAGATATCTCACTTTATCTTACTTACAAGATATCTCACTTTATCTTACTTACAAGATATCTCACTTTATCTTACTTACAAGATATCTCACTTTATCTTACTTACAATATATCTCACTTTATCTTACTTACAAGATATCTCACTTTATCTTACTTACAAGATATCTCACTTTATCTTACTTACAAGATATCTCACTTTATCTTACTTACAAGATATCTCACTTTATCTTACTTACAAGATATCTCACTTTATCTTACTTACAAGATATCTCACTTTATCTTACTTACAAGATATCTCACTTTATCTTACTTACAAGATATCTCACTTTATTTTACTTACAAGATATCTCACTTTATCTTACTTACAAGATATCTCACTTTATTTTACTTACAAGATATCTCACTTTATCTTACTTACAAGATATCTCACTTTATTTTACTTACAAGATATCTCACTTTATCTTACAAGATATCTCACTTTATCTTACTTACAAGATAGGACGTTGACCATATACCTCTACAGAGGATTAACATATGTACGTGTTTTGAGAACAGTCAGTTGTGACTCCCTGAGGATGGCTCATAGGTGAGCCGAAACATGTCGGGGCTTTTTATCAAACAGTTTTAGAATATTTTAGTGTTTTTATAACAAGTGCATTTAGTTGGTGAAAAACATTGTCTATACTCGAAAAATGCACGGTGAAAATAGAATAAAAAAGAATTGAAGTACGTATAATTCAGCATTCCAATTATTAACGTAGGTCGGTATGGTTGTGGACACGTACACGGAAACTGAATTTGGAAATTAATTTTGATACACTTATCCAAAAGCTGGGCGCAAATATTTTGTATCACGTACTAAAAAAAGGCCGAACAAATACACTTACGGTAGTTTGTTTACAGTATCGTTACATATTACAGTACGACTTCGAATTTAAGGCGCCCTCTCATTTAAGACTCACCCCAATTTTAAGAAGGAATTTTCAGGGAACAAAAAACCTTTTTTGCAGGCAAACACATTTCATTGTCCGTAAAATTTACTGACCTTTTAGCAAGGCCGCTTTTTCTTCGAGGGAAATTGTGTTTTCGAAGCTTTCGAAGATAGTTTTTTATGCTACTCATACCGTGCGCGTTCCTATAATTAATACATTAACCAAATTATACACTTAATAAAATACGTTCAGAAGTATAAAACTGCTACATGTTTCGGCACCGAGGTGCCATCATCAGGTAGTTATTCTGACAAAGGAGTATAAGGCCAGCACGCTTATGTAATTATTGTGTGGCCTTCAATAAAATTATTAAAATAAAGTTTTAAAATTTCAAAATGCACAAGGTTAACAATAATAAAAGTACAATTTTTAAAATGAATTTTTTTTTTAGATTTTTAAACATTTTTTTAAAGGGAGATTTTCCAGGCAGAATTTTTCAGTTATTTCCGTTTTTTCTAAGAGTGAAAAATAATTCCTGAAATTTAAGACGCGCCCTAATTTTCAAAAAAATTTGAAAAAAAAAGGCGCCTCTTAAATTCGAAGCAATAAGATATATTCTGCTACATGTTTCAGCCTTATATGGGCCATTATCACATAGTTGCTATGTTTGTCGCTGATGATGTCCCGTATAGGGCCGAAACATGTAGCTGACTCTAATAATAATGATACTGTGAACATACAACTAGTGTATAAGATTGTTTAGTTGGAATTTTTAATAATTGATTAATACTCGGAAATTATATGTTATATTAAGATTGCTAATCACATAGCAGTTTTGAAGAAAAGAGTAACTGTCACGCCAGAAGAAATAAAAAGGACCTGCTGCCCATTGGTCATATTCTGTGTGGATAATAGACGAAGAGCTGCCATTTTGAACTAATTTCGTTATTAAGGAGAACTCCACTTTTGTTTGTGGTGAAGGGCCCCGCAGCAGAAGCTACGGATGCACCGCAGCCTTATGGCTGATTGTACAACCCTGTGATGAAGATGATTATTTTTTTTTTTTCGTTTTTTCTTGTAATGGAGCACCGGTGGAATGAAATTGTCAGGTGAAAACCAAAGTACTGGGGGGAAAAACCTATCCCAGTGCCACTTTGTCCACCACAAATCCCACATGGACTGACCCGGGAACGAAACCGGGCCTCCGCATGAGCCATAGCATGGCCCAGAACTCCAGTGTATTAGTAGTTACGGATTCAACCACCAGGAGGCAGAGTTATTTATGCTTCAGCTGCTAAAAAGCATTCTTAACATTTCACGAAAATATATTTCCAATGTTGATAGCAAGCACGATCAGTTATATCGTGATTTAGTACGTAAGCGTGAATCGGTGGAGAGTCAGCTGTAAAAACTGTGGCTAGGGATAGGAATTATTGATGTTGAAGCTTACATCAGTTTGTTACATTTGAGTTTATCAGAGTAACGTGCGGCAGAATATTATTATTACAAGGGAGGGTTACAAACTGCACATGGCGAAACAGATATAACGATTTGTGGTACTGTTGAAATAATACCTGAAGGATTAAACTTATAAAGCACCTGTCAGTGTTTATTTGACAGCTGAAGGCCAAATAACTCGGCTACCACTGTTATAAAGGGCATACACAAACGAATGGTGCGGTATCAATATATATTCATATTGAAACCGCACCATTCTTTTGTGTATGTGTATTTAGGCCGTGCCATGGCTCAGGCGGTTAGTCGCCGGCCTCTCACCACGGAGGCCCGTGGTTGGGTCCCAGTAAGTCCTGTGAGATTTGGTGACAAGTGGCATGGACAGTTTTCTCGGTTTCGTTTTCCTTCATTATCCACTGTGCCATTAATGTAAATTGTAAAAAGCACCCTATCATTATTGGGTTGCACAAAAGCCTTAAGCTTGGGAGGGCCCTTCATTAAAACTATATTGCAATGATGGCTCTGTTAGTGTGACTATGGTTTTGCATCATAGCTTCTTATGACGAAGTCTATTTATATAGGCCATATTCATGGAGGAAATTTTCGCTATACAGCAGCATCGTTTATTGCATGCTGTTAATCTGTCAACGTTTTTATGTTGCTGTAAATATGTTGCTGTAAATATGTTGCTGTAAATATGTTGCTGTAAATATGTTGCTTCTAAATATGTTGCTGTAAATATGTTGCTGTAAATATTGTTGCTGTAAATATTTAATGTTGCTGTAAATATGTTGCTGTAAATATGTTGCTGTAAATATGTTGCTGTAAATATGTTGCTGTAAATATGTTGCTGTAAATATGTTCGTCTTTCCAGAGCTTGTGAAGTTCTGAGCTTTGGTAACGCTGAAGAGCTTTGATTCAACAATTTCCTGTTGAAATAAGATTTTTAGGACTGGAAGTCTGCTACGGAAAGTAAGCTTTATGAATTAAACACTAATTTATCGTTCTGATAATCAGCTAACTGGTAATAAAAAACGGAGGTAAAGCAGCGTTCTCTTCGGACGTTTCACCGTGTATTCAGAATATAACATGGATTATAGGTAATGCCATTTTCAGACCTAAATCTTCGATACATTTACGTGAATAGTACACAACGTAAACATGGCCCGCGATAGCTCAGTCGTATAGTCACTCACTACGGGCTGGACGAACCGGGGATCGAATCCCGGTGGGGAAGAAGTTTTCCGCGCCCGTCCAGACTGGCCCTGGGGTCCACCCAGCCTTTTGTATAATGGTTACCGGGTTATTCCCGGGGGTAAAGCGGCCGAGGTGTGGCGTTTACCACCACACTGAAATTAACGAAAGAGTAGAGCTATACTTCTACTCATCCTCTGGGCCTTCATGGTCTGTTACAGGGTTAAATTTAAATTCACTTTTACATAAACACACTTATGTCTTATATCAAAATAATAGTAGACTTAAACATTAATAGAACTACATTTTAGTAATGTTATAGTCGATTTATGTTGTCGTAAAATTATATTTTTTTATTGAATTATAATTTTTAAATATTTTTTTTGCTTTATGCCATGAACACATCTATCAATTTATTTTCTCCACCTTCTCAGACGTTTTAGACATTCATCTCTGTACATAGGTGATATAATGTACATAGGTGATGTAATACTGCCGTCTGTAATAGGTAAATATAATAATGATCGTATTAGCATACAAGTTTGACATTGATGCACTTTGACATTTACGTATGCATCAGAATGTTGGCAACACCGTGAAGATTTAGTGTTTTTGATCCTGCGTATGGTAAAGGTAAAGGTAAAGTTCTCCCTATAACAGGCCATGAAGGCCCAGAGGGGAAGTAGAAGTATAGCTCTACTCTTTCTTTAACTCCGGCACTAGATGAGGGTGGGTGGTTAATTCCACGCCCCAGCCGCTTTACCCCCATGAAAGAGACCCGGTACCCATTGTATATGAGGCTGTGTAGGCCCCAGGGTCGGTCTGGACGACTGCGGAAAATCTCGCCCCCACCGGGATTCGATCCCCGGACCACCCAACCCGTAGCGAGTCGCTATACCGACTGAGCTATCGCGGCCCACGATCCTGCTTATGAGGATGGAGATATACTGCCGAAACATGTTAAAAGCTGAAAATATACTGAGCATGTTTTGCATTTAACTACAAAGAGAACACACTTGTATACATAATATTATTCACTTCGTACATTTTAACTTTGTATTCAAAGTCCGACAAATGTACAATTTAATGACATTAATTGTGTATTTTCACTCTCCTACATGTTTCGAACCCTTAATTTGGGTTTATCTTCAGGAACACATTATCTAAAATCGCACACTAGTCACACCAACTGGTACAATTGTTTTCATGAATTCTTTACAACTGTTCACATACACTGTTTAAAACAAATAAAAGTTAAAAATTGTGGTTGTTGGTTGTTTCAGTCTTACATTGGTTAAAACCAATGTTGTTTCAGTCTTACATTGGTTAAAACCAATGTTGTTTCAGTCTTACATTGGTTAAACCCAATGTTGTTACAGCCTTACATTGGTTAAAACCAATGTTGTTTGTGTTACATTGGTTAAAACCAATGTTGTTTCAGTCTTACATTGGTTAAAACCAATGTTGTTTCAGTCTTACATTGGTTAAAACCAATGTTGTTTCAGTCTTACATTGGTTAAACCCAATGTTGTTACAGTCTTACGTTGGTTAAAACCAATGTTGTTTCAGTCTTACATTGGTTAAAACCAATGTTGTTTCAGTCTTACATTGGTTAAACCCAATGTTGTTACAGTCTTACATTGCTTAAAACCAATGTTGTTTCAGTCTTACATTGGTTAAAACCAATGTTGTTTCAGTCTTACATTGTTAAAACCAATGTTGTTTCCGTCTTACATTGGTTAAAATCAATGTTGTTTCAGTCTTACATTGGTTAAACCCAATGTTGTTACAGTCTTACATTGGTTAAAACCAATGTTGTTTCAGTCTTACATTGGTTAAAACCAATGTTGTTTCAGTCTTACATTGGTTAAAACCAATGTTGTTTCAGTCTTACATTGGTTAAACCCAATATAAGACTGAAACAACCAACAACCACAATTTTTAACTTTTATTTGTTTTAAACAATGTATGTGAACAATTGTAAAGAAATCATGAAAACAATTGTGCCAGTTGGTGTGACTAGTGTGCGATTTTATATAATGTGTCCCTGAAGATGATCCCAAATTAAGGGTTCGAAACATGTAGGACGGTGAAAATACACAATTAATGTCATTAAATTTTTCATTTATCGGACTTTAAATATAAAGTAATATGTTGTTATTGCTATATAAAAATACAACGAAACGTTGCAAGTAAAATTCCTATCCAAAATGTATCGGGTCCATTTTCCAGGTTCGCAACTGACAAAACGTGAAACTGAACACTCCTATTGATATACGGCCAGTCGTCACACTTATTTCTTCATAGCTTTGTGTTTAATCAGTGGGATAATCTTACGTTCTGCTTCACAGAAAAAAATGTTTAAAGAAAATTCCTATTTGTAATTGTTTTCCTTATTTCGCATTATGTCCGCCGTGCATTTTGGTAATAATTCACAATTTTAAACAAATGCACTATATTATCAAGTATTATTTCATATCCCCTACTTATCAGACTAACTAATGGATGTAATATGAATGCAAACCTTGACCCCCTGAAGATGGTTCAACTGGAGCCGAAACATATGTAAGGGATATTGAACAATGCTTGATAATATAGTGCATTTGTTGGTTTTTAAAAATTGTGAATTGTTTTCTTAATTATTATTACGAATTTTTGCGATGTTTGTTATCATTCGTTTCTGCACAGAACCTTAGACGAGCAAGGAATAGCGAATGCAAACACGAGTGAAATGTAGAAAATTAAGTTAAGAAAACAAAAAAAACCGTTTCCTTTCCACACAGAAAATATCCCTTGTGTTATTTTTTTCTCTCATTCTCTTTTTTCCGAAATTTTGTTTCAAGAATCCGTATAATTTATTTTCTTGGAATAAAAGTTTGTCGCTGTAACTGTAAAGTACGTAGGCCTTTTGTAGGATTTGTCTCATGAATTTTTCATTCGAGCTAATTAGTTTTCGTTTCATTACGCAAGGCGGCGTTAAATAGAGTTACCTTGTAGCTGAGCTAACTACAAATGTTGTTAGGCATGTCTGGGTCTCAGTAAACGTAAAGCGGTCCCATTACAGGCCTGGACAGGCCCTTAGGGCTCCAGGAGGTCGAGGCTTCCAGGTTTTTAGACAATCGCACATGAAGGTGGTAAGGTTGTCAGCCCTACGCACCGGCCGCCTTTACCCCCCAGGAAAGATTCCTGGTACTCATTTCTGTTAGAGGCTGAGTCGCTGGGTCTCAGTACTTCCACGAAAATAGTGATATATATGTGTATTTTTATGTGTTATGTTAAATATGTGATATATATGTGTATTTATATGTGTATATGTTAAATATGTGATATATATGTGTATTCATATGTGTATGTGTTAAATATGATGATATATATAATTTTATAGTATATATATATATATTTATATGTGTATATGTTAAATATGTGATATATATATGTTTATTTATGTGTATATGTTAAATGTGTGATATATGTGTATTTATATGTGTATATGTTAAATATGTACCGACCCATTCTTTCAACACTTCAGTTTATCATTCATAATCATTTCAACGCTACAGTCTGGGACCTACGCGGCTGATTAGGAAACTACTCAACGGAGCCCTCTCCTCCTTCAAGACAAAAAGCTTTCCCTTATTTATGCCTAAAAATAAATTTGGAACTGAAGTATGTCCTGTTTATGAGAGAGGACAGTGTTTTTACCTCTGCATCTGAAGAGAAGATTAGAGCGAAATACTATCACAACGGCTTGGGTAGATGGGTGTCTCTTGTGGAGACACGTGTGACTGGCAACCTGAACCGAAATTTATGACCCTCGGCCACGACTACGCCTATAAGCTTCCTTACCGCATGGCACCACCAGGCAATCTCTTGGCTGTAGCGCAATACTTACAAGAGACATGCACTAATGACCTCTACACACGCAAATACACAGAAACACATACACATTATTTTCTGTATTTCTTTTTCATGACGCAACAGCCCTAGTGGGCCATGGCCTCATTATCGAGGCTTCACGATCACACTCAGACAGACCACACTCGGTAGGACTCCTCTGGACGAGTGATCAGCCCGACGCAGAGACCTCTACCTGATAACACACAATATTTACAAGAGAGAGACATCCATGTCTTCGGCGGGATTCGAACCCACAATCCCAGCAAGCGAGCGGCCGTAGACCCGGGTCTTAGACCGCGTGGCCACTGAGATCGGTAATTTCTGTATTACACTGATCATTTCTACTTAAAACATAAGCGAAGTGTGCCAGAGTGGCAGGCTTTTGTTAACACGTTTAATGAACTTCATGTTCATAAGGCTTGTGGCTTGTTACACCATGTCTACTGGCAGATAATTGGAGTCTCTTAATAATCGGCGACGATGAAGGTGGTAAACAAGCATGTTGAGTTTGGTTTGTTCCAGGTCATCAGTTGTATTAAGTTCAAGCTTCGACAAGCTGTTCTTCTATATATGAATCCTTCAAAATAAGAATTGTAAAATTCAGAATAAGAAGTCTGTAGTTGCTAAGGTTGTGCTTTGCATCAACGATTTTCAAAATTGATTAATTCTTAACAGGTGAGATCAGCACTCTTCTGGGATATTACTCAGCGCTGAGTGGTAGTTCTGTACCGACGTTTCAGGACAACCTATCGGTCCCATCTTCAAGGGTCAAGAATTCTTGGACTTCTGAACAGGAATAGTCGAAACATTACTCAGAATACTTATCCGAACAGAACTAGGAGAAGATGGATTACTAATTTGATACGACCAAATCTACAACGCCATCGTTAGAGCCTTCGTTATAATTTTATTCATAATTATACCAATTTTAATAGGTGGATTTGGATACTGATTAGTACCCCCAATATTTGGAGGATCAGATATAGCATTCCAACGAATAAACAGTATACGATTCTGATTACTTCCACCATCAGTAACCCTCCTGCTTGTCTGCATAACAGCAGAAAGTGGAGCAGAATAAAATCAACAGTTTATCCCTCTCCCCTCCCCTCCCCCCTTGCAAGAGGAATTGCCCACGCCGGAACATCTGTAGACCTGGCCATCTTCTCCCTACATCTAGCAGGATTATCAACCATCCTAGGAGCAGTAAACTTTACTTCAACAACAGTTCAATATAAAGCCAACCATCCTAGGAGCAGTAAACTTTACTTCAATAGCAGTTAGTATAAAGCCAAAAAACAGAAAGCCTGAACGAATCCCACCATTTGCACGATCAGTCTCCATTACAGCACTGTCACTGTACATCCGTACCAGTACCAGCAGTAGCAGTCACTGTACTACCAACTGCCCCAGCCTAAATGCATCATTCTTTGACTCAGGAGGAGGAGGAGGAGACACAAAGATCAATTTGTCTTGGACTTCTTACTCTTGAGGATGGGACAGATAGGTTGTCCCGAAACGTTGGTACAGAACTACGACTCAGCGCTGCGTAATATCCCAGAAGAGCGCAGATCTCATCTACATGGCGGCGGAAGTCTGATGACACGCATAATTCTTAACATTTTATAATTATGCTTTAACATATTAAGTTTTTAACTATTAACAATACAACTTCCCGAGAAGTACTGTAACATACCACTTATATTTATATGTGTATCCTTATCTATATATGAGAGATAACGGTTTCGTTTTAATATTATCTTCCTCTGCACATTATGTGTTAGTCTCGTCTAAAGATGGCTGTGTTATGGGATGAAAATATAGCGACTTTATGTAGGTAATACAATTTAACTTACAACAAACTCCAGGGCATACACAAAAGAATGGTGCGGTTTTAATAGTGAACACTATTAAAACCGCACCATTCGTTTGTGTATGCCCTGTACTGTGTTACAGTGAGTTTATTGTTGCTATGTAGTTACATAACTCTACAGGATAGCCTCTTTAAAGATCATTCCATGTTTTTTAATTTTATTCATACCGTGCATATTCTTATAATTAATTTATTAACCGAATTGTGCACTTAATAAAATACATTCAATAGTAAGTGTTAAGTCGACCTCGGTGGACTAGTGGTTAGCGTGCTCGCCACTGGACCCAAGGTTCGCGGGTTCGATCCCGACCGAGGTCGATGGATTTTTAAGGGTGATAAAAATCCGGAGCACCACTTCCTTCGGAGGGGAAGTAAAGCCATCGGTCCCATGTCGTAGATTTACGGCATGTAAAAGAACCTTACGGGCCCAATTTCTCAGATGCCTTCCAGATGGCTCTGGCGTTCACATCAGGATCGATAGAACAGCAGCGCGGCCAATTGGCCAGTCACCAACTGCCACGAATGCGCACGACCCAGTAACCTCGGAAAGAGGAGGCCCGAGCCCATATAGGGCTGTTGAGCCATGGTTATTATTATATTATAGTAAGTGTAAAACTGCTACATGTTTCGGCACCGAGGTGCCATCATCAGGGAGTTATCTGAACGAAAGAATACAAGACCAGCACGCCACGCATCGGAGTGTTATACTTGATTTTGAATGTATTTTGTTAAGTACAAAAGTTGGTTTATATGTTAATCATTCCATGTCTTTACAAACCGTAACTCCATATCTGCCTATCTACTTAAAAATGTCGCACAACTTTACTGTTATGACATTACTTTTGCAAGAAGGATATATCAGCAACTAAAAGCGTTTCTACGGGCATGGCATAGTGTTGATGTATTCTTTACACAGGTTTGCCAGTAATAGCGTGAAATTCGAAGTGCTGGCCAACTGAGTTCTGCGGCTGTCACAGTTAATTGTCTGAAGTGATTTTGTAGAGTGCTCGGTGCAAACAGCGTCTGTAGCGGCACCTTGTTGCTAATCAGAACGCTGCGCAGGAAACAGAGTGAAAGGTAGCTGGCCATTGTAGTGGTGTGCTGAGCCAAATGGGCACGCGTGCCAATTACCAAGTTAATTAACTCGTATCCGGACAAACCCATAATTACCCGCTTCTAATGCCCAACTAGCTGGAATTTATGGTTCTAGAGAAGTGAAGGTAAAATTAGGTAATGCTGCTGTATGTACATTCAGAAGTTACATTGAAATAGGAAGGGAAAGCAGTTTATTTATTTTGGAACGATAGGAGAAAGTAAAAAAATTCCAAATGAGGGGCATTAGGATTAGTAATGTTCACCAATAATTGAATGAGTAAATAAGGAGGAAAAGATGGGTGGGACATGTAGCAAGTATGAGAGAAAGAAATAATGTTAGGGGCTTCAAGTGAACAGCCAAATGTGAGAATGATATTAAAATGAATTTTTGGATATGAAAAGTGAAGTTTTGAAGTGCTACGATATAGGGTTCAGTGATAAGGTATTAAAGATTTCACAACAGTGCGTCTGTTACCGCTGTCATATCGGAGTGTCTATTGATGTGTCTGCATGTAATGACTCCAGAGCTACTGAAATTTCACGAAATGTGACGTACAATGATTTTGCTAAACCTAATCGACAAATACCATGTAATGTCGAAATCGACAATACTCTTACATTCATGAATATACTATCAACGCTATTTTGTGTAGATATTGACGTCGATAAATAAACTAACAAGATACGTAGTGTAACGTATTATGTGGCGTATTGCTTTACAATTGTTGCTATGGAAAGGCAGTACAAGGGCCTTCCCTTGTACTGCCTTTGTGCTACATGTAGCTGTGAACGATATAAAATCGTTGAGTGTTCACACGGAAGTGTGAGAATGGGCCTCATTTGCACTGTTGACAAAGTGCAATGTTAATTCGTACTGCGCTCAACAATCTAAAAGTACTTAAGTGCTCATGTAAAGTACCAGATATTGTTGCCCGAGTTTAAACAAATTGGAAGTTTCTCAACAGAATTTCATAAAGGCCCAAATGCCAAATTTTTACGAAATTCGGTACAGTGGGAGCCGCGCTGATATGTGAGGACAGAAAGACAGACAGACAGACATAAAGAAACGAAAAGGGTCTTTTCGCTATTTAAGCGAAAGCGCCTAAAACGGAAAGGAAATTGAATATAAAGATTACCTACGTGTGTTTCTAAGGGCAACTCGAAAGAAAACGTCTAAATATTTATAGGAGCGAAAAATGTTTCAAACGAATATTGTAGAGGGGAATGACACGCACTTTTCATTTCAAATACAATTTATTCGAAATAAACTTTATATTGTTAATACCGTGCATTTTCATTCGATCACACATTTTTTAAACCAACAAATGCAAACCTTTTATTTATTAATACAATACAATTTTTTTTACATTCAAATCAGCCCAAAATATTAAAACTTAGTATGTACCATTATTTGTTGATTTGTGATTTTGTGTGATTCACGATACGAGCCCCTGATTATGGTCCCAGAATAGAGAATCGAAACATGATGGACTGATTTTACTGTAAAAGAATTGTATTGTATAATAAATAAGAGATGTGCTTTTGTTGGTTTAAGAAATGTGTTATTCGAAATACTTAAGGTTGTAAGGTAAAGGTAAAGCAGTCCCATTACAGGCCTAGGAAGGCCCTTAGGGCTCCAGGAGGTCGAAGGCTCCCAGGTTTTTAGACAATCGGCACATGAAGGTGGTAAGGTTGTCAGCCGCCTTTACCCCCCAGGAAAGATTCCCGGTACTCATTTCTGTTAGAGACCGAGTCGACCCCAGGGCCATAGTGCGACCGAAACGATTATGTCATGAAAAATTCCAGAGACACCATCGGGAATCGAACCCGCGACGTTCCGGTTTGTAGCGCAGTGCGTCAACTTAAGGTTGTAGAGAGGATTAAAGACATGCGCCAGAACTGTTGCGCCGTGACTAATTTAGTACCTTACTCTGGTGTCTCTTGCCAGAAAGCGAAGTGTTGTTACATTAATTACCTCGGCAGAAACGGCATTTCGCATTGCAGTATTCTTGTTTCTATCATCAGTGCCCAGCATTTTTACAAGGTTCTGAAATTCTAAATACATATTCTTGCAAAATTCTGAACTGTTAATTGATTAAATAATTAATTAGAAAACAAATGTATGGAATCCGGTGGTCCACTGTTCACAAAACAGGGCAGCTTCTCCCTATACAGGCATACACAAAAGAATGGTGCGGTTTTAATAGTGAACACTATTAAAACCGCACCATTCTTTTGTGTATGCCCTGACGTATCCATCCCAAATCTTCATATTGAGTTCCTTCAAGGTCCAGTTACGACTCTGTATTTCAAGCCGTTTCTTTTCTTGAGATATTCTCACCAAAAGCCTGTATGTATTAATTAATTAACTCCATGCAGCATAGCCCTTCTTGAGAAGATAATATTTTCTCAGCCCCTCAATAAATTCCCTGTAGTGCCAGTCACCTTCACCATAAATTTCCTGTACTTTATGGAATCCATTGGTTCACTACCGTGTTTACAAAACACAGTCCGTGTTTGAACCAGATGAATCCATTTCGCGCCTTAATATTGCATTTTTTCAAGGTCCCATTAAGACTCATCTATATGGCGCGGCGAAAGCCTGACGTCACGCAAGACTACATGTTTCTACTTTTCTTTAAAAAAAAGGATTCACCTTTATGATGTAAACAAATGTAATATTAATTTTAATTTTAATTAATATTCTTCGAATTCTTTACTCTTGAAGATGGGACCGATACATTGTCACGAAACGTCGGTAAAGGATTAACACTCGACGCTGCGTAATATCCCAGAAGAACGCAGATGTCTTCAAATGTAGTGTTATTTGTCATGTCAGCCAAAGACTGGATTTGTGGGATTAAGAAGCATTTTCAGCGCTGTTTATCTTCTGCAGTACCTGTCGATCGGGTGGCTGTAGTGGAGTTTCTTCTGCAGTACCTGTCGATCGGGTGGCTGTAGTGGAGTATCTTCTGCAGTACCTGTCGATCAGGTGGCTGTAGTGGAGTTTCTTCT
This sequence comes from Reticulitermes speratus, assembly GCA_021186555.1. Classification (NCBI taxonomy): domain Eukaryota; kingdom Metazoa; phylum Arthropoda; class Insecta; order Blattodea; family Rhinotermitidae; genus Reticulitermes; species Reticulitermes speratus. The sequence continues at coordinate 27,312,084 of JAJKFL010000012.1, forward strand.
GCAGTACCTGTCGATCAGGTGGCTGTAGTGGAGTTTCTTCTGCAGTACCTGTCGATCAGGTGGCTGTAGTGGAGTTTCTTCTGCAGTACCTGTCGATCGGGTTGCTGTAGTGGAGTATCTTCTGCAGTACCTGTCGATCAGGTGACTGTAGTGGAGTATCTTCTGCAGTACCTGTCGATCGGGTGGTCGTAGTGGAGTATATTCTGCAGTACCTGTCGATCGGGTGGCTGTAGTGGAGTATCTTCTGCAGTACCTGTCGATCGGGTGGCTGTAGTGGAATATCTTCTGCAGTATCTGTCGATCGGGTGGCTGTAGTGGAGTATCTTCTGCAGTACCTGTCGATCGGGTGGCTGTAGTGGAGTATATTCTGCAGTACCTGTCGATCGGTGGTCGTAGTGGAGTATATTCTGCAGTACCTGTCGATCGGGTGGCTGTAGTGGAGTATCTTCTGCAGTACCTGTCGATCGGGTGGCTGTAGTGGAATATCTTCTGCAGTATCTGTCGATCGGGTGGCTGTAGTGGAGTATCTTCTGCAGTACCTGTCGATCGGGTGGTCGTAGTGGAGTATCTTCTGCAGTACCTGTCGATCGGGTGGCTGTAGTGGAGTATCTTCTGCAGTACCTGTCGATCAGGTGGCCGTAGTGGAGTATCTTCTGCAGTACCTGTCGATCAGATGGCCCTAGTGGAGTATCTTCTGCAGTATCTGTCGATCAGGTGGCCGTAGTGGAGTATCTTCTGCAGTACCTGTCGATCAGGTGGCCCTAGTGGAGTATGTTCTGCAGTACCTGTCGATCGGGTGGCTGTAGTGGAGTATCTTCTGCAGTAACTGTCGATCAGGTGGCCGTAGTGGAGTATCTTCTGCAGTATCTGTCGATCAGGTGGCCGTAGTGGAGTATCTTCTGCAGTACCTGTCGATCGGGTGGCCGTAGTGGAGTATATTCTGCAGTACCTGTCGATCAGGTGGCTGTAGTGGAGTATATTCTGCAGTACCTGTCGATCGGGTGGTCGTAGTGGAGTATCTACTGCAGTACCTGTCGATCAGGTGGCTGTAGTGGAGTATATTCTGCAGTACCTGTCGATCAGGTGGCTGTAGTGGAGTATATTCTGCAGTACCTGTCGATCGGGTGGTCGTAGTGGAGTATCTACTGCAGTACCTGTCGATCAGGTGGCTGTATTGGAGTATATTCTGCAGTACCTGTCGATCAGGTGGCTGTAGTGGAGTATATTCTGCAGTACCTGTCGATCGGGTCGCCGTAGTGGAGTATCTTCTGCAGTACCTGTCGATCGGGTGGCCGTAGTGGAGTATATTCTGCAGTACCTGTCGATCAGGTGGCTGTAGTGGAGTATATTCTGCAGTACCTGTCGATCGGGTGGTCGTAGTGGAGTATCTACTGCAGTACCTGTCGATCAGGTGGCTGTAGTGGAGTATATTCTGCAGTACCTGTCGATCAGGTGGCTGTAGTGGAGTATATTCTGCAGTACCTGTCGATCGGGTGGTCGTAGTGGAGTATCTACTGCAGTACCTGTCGATCAGGTGGCTGTAGTGGAGTATATTCTGCAGTACCTGTCGATCGGGTCGCCGTAGTGGAGTATCGGCTTTTGTGATTGACGTGTCGGGCCTTTCAACTTATTGCGACGAAGGACAGTACGCCAGGTGCAGTTTTGTTGTGGTCTGGCGGCAAAGAGCGAGTCACTATGAACATTCATTATTTACAGAACGTCACCACAAGTTTTATAACAGGTGATCATGTTATGGCGATGTGGGAGTGTAAACCGACACTGCAGTTCACCCGGTATGACCCCACGTCTGTGAAATATTACGCCTGACACATGAATTTATACCCCCGCGGTCCCATAATGCACATAGTGTTTCTTTATTCTGGTTGATTTCCAGAATTTTGTAAACTTTTATTTTTTCAATGGCTCAACACCCTCTTGGGGGCCTAGGCCGCCTCATTGTTCGAGGCTTCACGATCACACTTTTTTAGACACACCACACTCGGTAGAACTCCTCTGCACGAGTGACCAGCTCGTCGCAGAGACCTCTACCTGACAACACACAACACTCAAAAGAGACAGACATCCATGCCCTTGGCGGGATTCGAACCCACAATCCCAGTAAGCGAGCGGCCGCAGAACCACGCCTTAGATCGCGCGGCCACTGGGATCGGCTTTATACACATTATCTTGGCAATATACAGAACAGTTTGTTCTGTGTGATTGACAGTTAAATGAACAACTTTTATTGCCAGTTAATGAATAATTTTTATGGCCCTGGGGTCGACTCAGCCTCTTAACAGAAATGAGTAGCAGGAATATTTCCTTGGGGGGGGGGGGGGGTTAAAGACGGCGAGTGCGTAGGGCTGACAACCTTACCAATTTCATGTGCCGATTGTCTTGAAATCTGGGAGCCTCAACCTTCTGGAACCCTCAGGGTCTGTCCTGGCCTGTAATGAGATTGCTTTACCTTTACATGGTGTAACATCCAATTACAACTTGAACCCAAATCAATAAGTAATTAAAAATGAAGTGAAGTTTTAAAAGCTTGTTCCTACTTTACCGTGTGACAGTTCTGCGCAATAGAAACTTTGTAACTGGAGGCGATGTCCGACGTAGGCGACTGAAAGTCAATTTCGAGGGTAAACCTCTCAGATAACTTAGAAATGAAGTGAAAGCAGGTCAAACCTGCAGTCCAGCGTTCTGTGGAGGGGCAGCTCCATAAAACAGTCGGCAGTAATTTGGATTCCGTTAGTCACATGCGCGAAATTTTCTCCTGATGCGAACAGGATTTGCAGGAATTTCCTGCGGAATTCAATTGCAGCAAATTACTTTGGAATTTGATGTTAACATAAGGCTACCCGCGCAGCAGGGGGTGAGTGTTGCTGGGTGGATTATCATATATAATTAAGGGGTATTTGCAGTGTAGAGCGGGGATGATGTTGGGATGATCAGGGGAAAGTAAAAGAGGAAATACTTTAAATCATGCGTGAATTCAGGCTTCCGCCGCGGTGTAAGTGAGGTCTTTGCTCTTGTGGGATGTTATGCAGAGTTTGTTGATGGTTAGTTGTACTGCTTGACCGTTGAAGATGGGACTGATAGGCTGTTTCGAAACGTCGTTAGTTATCAATCAACGATATGTAACATCCCAGAAGGGCGAAGACATAATTTAACTAACTTTATTCTATTTTCACCGTGCATTTTTCGAGTATAGACAATGTTTTTTTTACCAACTAAATGCACTTATTATAACAACACAAAAATATTCTAAAACAGTTTGATAAAAAGATTTTTATCAAACAGTTTTAGAATATTTTAGTGTTTTTATAACAAGTGCATTTAGTTGGTGAAAAACATTGTCTATAATTTAACAAAGTTTGTTCAAAACCCGATGGAATACAGAAAAACGGCTTTTATGAAAGGAAGTAAATACGAGCGACTCCCAGTGACATATATTTACAAATGTCTTTATTTAAAAGGTCTACGAGGTATTGAAGTTGGCCTTCATATCTACAAGTGAATTGGGGTGCTGTGTGCTCTACGTGTCTGCAGATCCGCTGAGGATGTTCAAAGAATTTGTCGATAATCATAAACTAGATAGGAAAGCCAGCTGACTCCACGCAGTAGAGTCCTCTTTGGTGATTTGACAGTCTCTTAGCGAAACTTGCAATCTGTTATGGACACGTTCAAGACAGGTTCACAAGGTCCTTTTTCTGATCTGTAACTAGGGCCGGCGCAGTACCCCCATGCTCCGTTTCTTTAATACACATTTTAATATTATCTTTTCGTGTAAGTCTAGGTAGCATAGCAGGGTACCACAGTCAGTGTGAAGAATGTAGAAATACTGCTTCTTATTTGGGAGTTCTCGGGTTCAAATCTCGGCCCATAAACAGCATATTGTGAGTGTTGTCGCGTTTTTCTTCATTTCGTCCAAACAAAATTGGTGACAGTGTCACGTGTTAGAACAGCAGCATTTCCTTCAGTAACATTTACATTTCTTTCAAGTGTCACACTGCCATTCAATGACATATGGCGTGAGCAATTGGGAGCGTTGTTAAATAAGGAATAGATAAAGAAACGAACAAAGAATTAGCACAAGTGATGTCTTCGCTGTAAGGTCACAGGACTGGAATTTTGAAAGCATCTCTTCTACTTACATTCTTGTTTCCATTAATTCTGTTTTATTTAAAGACGCTTTATAATGTGCAGAAGTTACGTAACTTCGAATTTAAAACAAGATAAATTTTGGGGGAGTTCAGAAATATAAGCGACAGAGCTGCCCTGGATTGTATTTGCCTATGATGTCTGCCTCATCGCTGTGTGGAAAAGCTGAAGAAAACTGTGGATAACTTCACTTATTTTGGGTTCCACTGGCTGAATTTATAAATTTGGAATGTGTAAATATTGAACGTAGGTGATTATCTAGTGAATCGCTAAAGTGGTGGAATTTTGTGTTACTAGGTAATAGGGACATTTCCACACAGCATTTTAGTATGTCAAGTGTGATGTTTAACAATGCTGATTCAGCAGTCAATATCATATGATATTAAATAAATGGGAATATGTCATATATCATTCATTCATCTGTAGTCTGTCTTACGACAGGTCCGTAGCCTCTTCCAAAGCGAGTTCTGCACAGAGTGCGATCTAGTGCTTCCTCTTTCAATTTCCAGTATCTTTTCTTTTTCCTTAAGGTCATCCAGTAGCTGCTTACGTCTTCTCCCTTGTCGTCCCGTCGTTTGTATCCTTCCTTCTAACTTTCCTTCAATCACGTGTTTCAGAAGGCAGTTTCTACGCAAGATGTGACCAATCCAGTTAGCCTCCTTCTTTTTATTGTATGTACGATATTCCTCTTCTCTTCACTCTGTGTAATACTTCTTCATTTCTCACACGATCGGTCCAACTGATCTTCTCCATTCTTCTCCAGCACCACATATCAAAATTTCCAGATACTTCTGATCTACTTTCCGAAGTGTCCACGTTTCAGCACCACACAAAGCTATGCTCCAAATGTAGCACTTTACTAGTTTCTTCCTTAAATTTAATTCCAGTATGCTGGTGAAAAGATTTTTCTTCTTGTTGAATGCTGCTTTAGCCATGGAAATTCTGGATTTAATTTCACGTGTAACCTTGCATCACTTGTTATCATGCTGCCTAAATAATTGAAATATTCCACGTATATATATATATATATATATATATATATATCAGGGTTCAACAAATGTCATGTTTGTCACCAGTCACACCTACTAGTACATTATACTTGTCAGACATATCTCCACAAGACTGACTGCGTGTGCGCACGCGCTATAATTTTTCCATATCAGCCTATTCACTATAAGTAACGTATAGATATATACTATTTCCGATTATCCCCATACTATTGTGTAAACAACGTATAATTTACTGGTCGCTGTTTTTGGAGAAATAAAATGCCATAGTGGTAGTTAATATTTAACGAATAAATTGGATATTGTTTCCAGTCCTCGAAATTGATTTTTCAGTTGTCGTGGACAAAGAGATGAGTGGATTTTTGATCCCCGAACATTACTATTTGTTGCTATATTCTTTGCTCAGAAACAAGGCAGAAATACACCAAAGAAAACACGTCTCATAGAAACTTCTCAACTCCTGCCCGATAAGAAGCGTGACTAGCGAGTGGGGCCGTATAGAATAATGACCCTGTATTATTGCATTGATGTTAAGATACAACTGTTACCTGTAGTTAGAAATTGTTGTGCTTCTTTTACATATTATTTGTAAAAATCCTTAAAAATTAACGGTTATCTGCCTGTTTGTGGAGTTTCTAAGAAAATATTTCCAGTTGAGTTCATTCTAACTGCAAGGCTTCTCTTTGGCATACACAAAGTTTCAATTGAATTCGCTCAATAACTTTCAATGAAGACTCAACATTACAACAAATCAAACCCCTTGCTTTGGTTTTGGATAGGAAACATGCTGACAGGCAGGAAAGACAGAACCTCCACATTCTGTGCTCATTTTACGCAAAGTTGATTCTATGTTTCTTACTAAGGAGGTTCAGAGGATGAGACTGGTGAGGCACGTGGCACACAGGCGAGAGAAGATAAATGTGTTCGGCGTTTTGATGCGGGAAACTCAAAGGAAAGAAACCACGTGGAAGAACTAGACGTAGATGGGTGGATGTTATTAAAACTGATCTTAAAGAAAAAGAACGGGACACTGTGAAGGGGATTAATTTGTTTGAGGACAAGGAAAAGTGGCCGGTTGGTCTACTGAACATTCCATTCGATAAAATACGGGAAATTTCCTGACTGGATGAAAAAAATGCGGCAATTGGTAGGGATGTGTTGTGATGATGTGATGGGAGTGTAGAATGTTAGAAATTGGTATTTTACAATAAAAACTACAAGAAAAGTGGTTTTACGTGTGCATTAGTTGGTGTAAAATAAATTGAATTGGTGAAAATGCACGGTGACAGTAATATAAAATGCACGGTGACAGCAATATAAAATGCACGGTGACAGTAATATAAAATGCACGGTGACAGCAATATAAAATGCACGGTGACAGCAATATAAAATGCACGGTGACAGCAATATAAAATGCACGGTGACAGCAATATAAAATGCACGGTGACAGCAATATAAAATGCACGGTGACAGCAATATAAAATGCACGGTGACAGTAATATAAAATGCACGGTGACAGCAATATAAAATGCACGGTGACAGTAATATAAAATGCACGGTGACAGCAATATAAAATGCACGGTGACAGCAATATAAAATGCACGGTGATAGCAATATAAAATACACGGTGACAGCAATATAAAATGCACGGTGACAGCAATATAAAATGCACGGTGACAGCAATATAAAATGCACGGTGATAGCAATATTAAAATGCACGGTGACAGCAATATAAAATGCACGGTGACAGCAATATAAAATGCACGGTGATAGCAATATAAAATGCACGGTGACAGCAATATAAAATGCACGGTGACAGCAATATAAAATGCGCGGTGACAGCAATATAAAACTCCTGTATTTTGTTCTGGTATCAGTTTGTTATTATATGCAAATAATTGGATGTAGAATTGTGTCTGTCTTTAAATACAAAATATAAATATTTTTAAGAAGGGTCCTCTCCTATGAGGTTGGTCGGTTGGTTAGTTACTTAATCACTTAGTTACTTAATACTTAGTCGTATGCCAGTTCCATGACCCATGCTAATAAGAGAAAACCAAATACGGCAAACCTGTTCACTTTCAGACTGTAACGTATCTCTGTAGATTGCTCCATGTTAAAACAAATGCGCGCGCAATAACATATTCTGCGGTAAATCACTGTGTCATATCCCAAATGTGCCAGGTTAACCCAACTTGCCTATTATAGCAAAGTGGCACAGTGGTTTATGACATGAAAACCGTAGGCAATCAAACACGACCCATTTTGAGTTCACTGAACCAAAAAACATACATGTATAAGCAGCTATATGAAAGGTACGACTACATGCGTGTAGGGAATCGAATCATTCCGCTAATTCCAAAATATACGCAGTAGGCCTATATTTACGGATTGCTCTTCTGTGAAAGGTAGGGGTGAGGTACTGGCATCCGTGATTTCATTTGTTGCAAAGACAACACCTGAACAATATTTAAACTGCCATTGAGCAGGTTAACACAGCGATAATGCTTCTGAAGTGTTAGGGGAAACCCGGTTTATTTATAAATCAGCCAGCTGGATATTGAAAAAGGGGATGTTTTATCTTTTATCCAGACAGATTTGGGAATGTATATTGAATTGGGTCACGGTTCCTTTTATTATTTGGACCGGGATAGCTCAGTCGGTATAGCGACTTGCTGCGGGTTGGACGGTCCTGCGATCGAACTCCGGTGGGGGCGAGAATTTCCGCACCCGTCCTGACCGGCCCTGGGGCCCACTCAGACTCTTTTACAAAGGGTACTAGGTTATTCCCGGTGGTAAATCGGCCCTGTCGTGGCGTTAACCACTGACCCCTATCTAGCGCCGAGGTTAAAGAAAGAGTAGAGCTATACCTCTAGTCCCCTTCTGGGTCTTCATGGCAGGTTGTAGGGTAAATTTTCCTTTTTTCCCCTTTATCATAAAAACTTTCCAATTTTTATAATCTCGTTCTACACGAAGCTACATGAGTGTAGATATTCCTCATGGTCAATCTATTCAACTGTGCACAGCAACGTACCATATACTAAGCCGCTCACGTGTTATGTTTGACCTATATCGTGAAGTCTGGCATTTGATGCGGTTCGTGGCCACAAAGAAATGATAATTGGGTGCAGTCCGTCCTTCTAGACATCATCCCTCGCTTTGCTCCTCCCTTGAATTCATACACTCACGCACATTCACACTCACACACTCACACTCACACACTCACATCCTCTCATTCTCCTTTCGGATCGAACTTCACTGCAACTCCCGGTTCAGGAGATCTCATTTTCAAATCGTTTTTCCCGAAGAACGTCTGCCATCACAGGTTTACGATACTTCCCCTCAGTCTCTCCAGGTAAGTGAAGTGACAAATTAAATGAGCCCAAAACCGCTGTCTTTCACAACGTCTCCAAGTTATTTTTCACTAACCAACCGTACAGTCGACGCTGTATAGATTGAGCTAGTGACAGCGTCTTTAAATAAAACATAAATCAAGAAATAAATTTATTTTTGAAAATATGCCTCTTCACTTTGTACATTTATTTCTTCATTTGTTGTGTCTATCCAAGCGAAAACCAATAAAACTAATCCACCAATGTAAGCAACCGACAAAGAAACAAGTATTTCTGAAAAGAAACTCCTAATGCTACGTATATTTTACAGTTTCACACTGTTATCACCGTGCATTTTTATGAATCAAATAAAAAGACCAACTAATGCACTATTTGACTACTTTCATGTAATTTCTTTCTTATACACCCTACACGTGTTTCGGACCTAGGTCCATCTTCAGGGGGTCTCAGTATTGTTAAAAACTACTAAAACAAACACATAAATATGTGTTTGTTTTAGTAGTTTTTAACACATATTTAAACGAAATATGTGTTTGTTTTATTAGCTTTTAACACATATTTAAACGAAATATGTGTTTGTTTTATTAGTTCTTAACACATATTTAAACGAAATATGTGTTTGTTTTATTAGATTTTTAAAACATATTTGAACGAAATATATGTTTGTTTTATTAGTTTTTAACACATATTTAAACGAAATATGTGTTTGTTTTATTAGTTTTTAACACATATTTAAACGAAATATGTGTTTGTTTTATTAGTTTTTAACACATATTTAAACGAAATGTGTGTTTATTTTATTAGTTTCTAACACATATTTAAACTAAATATGTTTGTTTTATTAGTTTTTAACACATATTTAAACGAAATATGTGTTTGTTTTATTAGTTTTTAACACATATTTAAACGAAATATGTGTTTGTTTTAGTAGTTTTTAACACATATTTAAACGAAATATGTGTTTGTTTTATTAGTTTTTAACACACATTTAAACGAAATATGTGTTTGTTTTATTAGTTTTTAACACATATTTAAACGAAATATGTGTTTGTTTTATTAGTTTTTAACACATATTTAAACGAAATATGTGTTTGTTTTAGTAGTTTTTAACACATATTTAAACGAAATATGTGTTTGTTTTATTAGTTTTTAACACATATTTAAACGAAATATGTGTTTGTTTTAGTAGTTTTTAACACATATTTAAACGAAATATGTGTTTGTTTTATTAGTTTCTAACACATATTTAAACTAAATATGTTTGTTTTATTAGTTTTTAACACATATTTAAACGAAATATGTGTTTGTTTTATTAGTTTTTAACACATATTTAAACGAAATATGTGTTTGTTTTATTAGTTTTTAACACATATTTAAACGAAATAGGTGTTTGTTTTATTAGATTTTAACACATATTTAAACGAAATATGTGTTTGTTTTATTAGTTTTTAACACATATTTAAACGAAATATGTGTTTGTTTTATTAGTTTTTAACACATATTTAAACGAAATATGTGTTTGTTTTATTAGTTTTTAACACATATTTAAACGAAATATGTATTTGTTTTAGTAGTTTTTAACAATACTGAGACCCCCCGAAGATGGACCTAGGTCCGAAACACGTGTAGGGTTGTATAAGAAAGACACTACATTAAAGTGGTCAAATAGTGCATTGGTTGGTTTATTTATTTGATATATTTTACATATTTATATTCCTGCATATCTCCCTTTATTACTTCTGTTTTATTTTATTTTTGTGAAGAACTTACCACTTAGGTACGAATTCTGTGTATGATAAACTTGTGGGACATGCCTCCACAGATTATTATGGTAGCCATGTTTTAATTTTTTATTTACAAATAATATTTCTCGATAGTATGTAGATATGTTCATAGTCCACATACGTATCAAATTTTACATTTAAATCGCCGAGGATTCATTACTTATTGTCATCAAACGAGAAGTTAAAACATTTACACTTAGCCGACAGTCTACGCTGCATACTTGTCATAGATATACTACCATGATATGCTCTCTGAACCGAAAATAAGTGGCGGAATTGTTGAAGGAGGTTCTGCCAACAACATAACACACAGATAACCGGAATAATTTAATAAATTTTAGCAGCTTAACAATACCACTAATTTTACAAAATTTTATACGATGTGGTTACAAATACTGACTCACTGTTATGACGTAACCAAAGAATTGGTCTATGTAAAAACTCACTTAAAATACCCCCTGATGATGGCAGAATAACTGCCGAAATGCGTATTGGGGCATCCTTATAATAAAGAAAACAGTGAAAAAACTATCTTAGTGCATTTGTTGGTACAAATAATTCAATTATAAAAAGATGCACGGTGAATATAAAGTGAAATCAGTATGTCAGTTAATCAGTGAAGGATAAACAACTTCAGTTGACACAGCTTCGTTAAATGACAACACTTGTGCCCTTCTATCACTACGAAACATGCAGTTTTTTTTTTTCGATTTCTTTACATCCATTTCGGTTCAGTCTAAATCTGCTAATGCATTCCGGTCGCACACGCAGTACAAAGCCAGACGCATTTCTTCAACACACCGGAATTCACTGTCACAAATAAACGTGTTCCGCATATATTGATTTCTTATTCTAGCGCTTATAAGCCTCGATCGCGTAAAAAATTTTAATTTTTCGCCAATACGGTGCATTAATATGGCATCTGTAATGCTGAACATGCCTTATGCATCACAGTTTGTACATATAAGTAGGTAGGTCACATTTTAATAAAGGGTTTATTTTCTGCTCGTGTAGCTGGAAACGTCGGCAGGGAGCAAAACAAAAAAAAAAAAAAAACGTGCTTCCTGGAACAAGTCCGCGCTTAACACGAAACTGTGTGTTAGAACAGTAATGCTGTAATAACAGCGATTTCATTCTGTGAGGAACAAGAACGGCTATTGCGAGATAAATTACACTGCTCGGCATCAGTTTTCGCCCTGAAATAATGTTGATAGATTTTTATTGCTAATAGGTTCACAAATTGGAATGTGTGAATAGAATATTTACATCAACTTCTGTTTGGATGATAACAGTTGATACCTAAGTTGAATGGCCAAAAACTGAATTTTGGGGCTGGCCTAAAAGTTTGTTATGTTGTTCGTTTATATATACTTATTTAAGTCATTTAAGTCCCCAGAATAATGTTGTCTCAAACTGTCTCAAACTGTGTCTCAAACTGGAAAGGCTTGCTTTCAGCTGTTTAGTGTCCCTTTAATTTGCAGTGTGAAAATTTGTCACTGTGATAAAATGTCTCTGTGATAAAATGTCGGCGTGATCAAATGTCTCTGTGATAAAATGTCGGCGTGATCAAATGTCTCTGTGATAAAATGTCGGCGTGATCAAATGTCTCTGTGATAAAATGTCTCTGTGATAAAATGTCGGCGTTATCAAGTGTCTCTGTGATAAAATGTCGGCGTGATCAAATGTCTCTCTGATAAAATATCTCTGTGATAAAATGTCTCTGTGATAAAATGTCTCTGTGATAAAATGTCGGCGTGATCAAATGTCTCTGTGATAAAATGTCTCTGTAATAAAATGTCTCTGTGATAAAATGTCGGCGTTATCAAATGTCTCTGTGATAAAAGGTCGGCGTGATCAAATGTCTCTCTGATAAAATATCTCTGTGATAAAATGTCTCTGTGATAAAATGTCGGCGTTATCAAATGTCTCTGTGATAAAATGTCGGCGTGATCAAATGTCTCTGTGATAAATATCTTGATAAAATGTCTCTGTGATAAAATGTCGCGTTATCAATGTTGATAAAATGTCGGCGTGATCAAATGTCTCTGTGATAAAATGTCGCTGATCAAATGTCTGTGATAAAATCGCGTGATCAAATGTCTCTGTGATAAAATGTCGGCGTGATCAAATGTCTCTCTATAAAATTCTGGATAAATCTCTGTGATAAAATGTCGGCGTGATCAAATGTCTCTGTGATAAAATGTCGGCATATCAAGTGTCTTGATAATGTCGGCGTGATCAAATGTCTCTCTGATAAAATATCTCTGTGATAAAATGTCTCTGTGATAAAATGTCGGCGTGATCAAATGTCTCTGTGATAAAATGTCGGCATTATCAAGTGTCTGTGATAAAATGTCGGCGTGATCAAATGTCTCTCTGATAAAATATCTCTGTGATAAAATGTCTCTGTGATAAAATGTCGGCGTGATCAAATGTCTCTGTGATAAAATGTCTCTGGCATAACAATGTCTGGCGTGATCAAATGTCTCTGTGATAAAATGTCTCTTGATAAAATGCGCGTATCAGTTCTTGTGATAAAATGTCTCGTGTGATCAAATGTCCTGATAAATATCTCTGTGATAAAATGTCTCTGTGATAAAATGTCGGCGTATCAAATGTCTCTGTGATAAAATGTCCTGTGATAAATGTCTCTCGATATAATATCTCTGTGATAAAATGTTCTGTGATAAAATGTCGGCGTTATCAAAAATTTTCTGTGATAAATGTCGCGTGATCAATGTCTCTGTGATAAAATGTCGGCGTTTATCAAATGTCTCTGTGATAAAATGTCGGCGTGATCAAATGTCTCTTTGATAAAATGTCGGCGTGATCAAATGTCTCTTGATAAAATATCTCTGTGATAAAATGTCTCTGTGATAAAATGTCGGCGTTATCAAATGTCTCTGTGATAAAATGTCGGCGTGATCAAATGTCTCTGTGATAAAATATCTCTGTGATAAAATGTCTCTGTGATAAAATGTCGGCGTAATCAAATGTCTCTGTGATAAAATGTCTCTGTGATAAAATGTCGGCGTGATCAAATGTCACTGTGATAAAATGTCTCTGTGATAAAATGTCGGCGTGATCAAATGTCTCTGTGATAAAATGTCTCTGTGATAAAATGTCGGCGTGATCAAATGTCACTGTGATAAAATGTCTCTGTGATAAAATGTCGGCGTGATCAAATGTCTCTGTGATAAAATGTCGGCGTGATCAAATGTCCGGGTCAAGTGTCGCGTGATAATATGTCGCGGCTCCCTCTCCCAAAATCTCAGTCTAATTCCACCCTCTGCCCTGAGGGTTGTACCAGTACGAAAGTAACAATTTCCCTGTGTGTTTGAAGAGTAATTTTCTTGTGTGCAACATGTCACGTTCTTACCAAAATAAGCCGAATAGCTTTTGCTACATTTGCTGCGAAATGGTATTAAAATCGAAAACTCATGAGAAAAGCTTATGAACTGTATTTTGGCTGTAAGGTTGCAGATCAAGATAAAGTTTGGGCGCCGAAGATTTGCTGCAGCTCATGTTCAAGGACTTTGGCAGGCCGGTTGAAAAGTACCCACTGCTGTTCTGATGGTGTGGCGTGAGCCTCGAGACCAAATAAAGGACTGCTATCTTTGCATTACCAAGATAACTGGTTTCTCCCGATTTTCCACGCATAAAATAGAGTATCCTAATGTACTCTCTGCTTTAAGACCTGTTTCTCATGATATTTCAATGCCAGGCCCAAGCGCCACCAGAATCTTATACTCTTGACTCAGATTCAGAATCGGAAGAGAATAAAATTGGCCACTCCGTTCAGAAAAAACACCAAGTCAGAAGAATGTGGCACATCCTGCTTTAGTGGATAAGTCAAAATTTATTTACCTCCACTGCATATCAAGCTTGCTTTGATAAAAATATTCGTGAAATCGATGGATAAAGAAAGCGAAGGGTTTGCCTATTTAAGGGAAAAAGTTTCCCAAAATAAGTGATGCCAATATTAAATCAGGGACTTTAGTTGCTCTGAAATTAAACAACTATTCCAAGACCACGACTTTAGCACAAAATTAAATGGTACAGAAAAAAAGAGCCTGAGAGGCATTTAAAAATGTCTGCAGAATTTTTCTAGGCAATGAAAAAGCAGAGAATTATAGTGACATTGTGCAGGACCTGTGGGGTGTATCATGCCATTGAAACCTCATTTTCTGTATTCCCATTTGGGTTTTTTTTTTCCTGTAAACATGGGAGCTGTCTCCGATGAACACGGTGAAATTTCCACCAGGATATTTCAAAATGGAAAAGAGGTACAATGGAAAATGGAGACCAAATATGTTGGCTGACTACTGCTGGAGTCTTATCAGAGACATCAACTGGCGAATATAAGAGGCAACAGAAGAGGAAATGAGGGTTTTACGGCGAATTTTTTTGTAGTTAAGATACCGTGTATGGAGACATTGTTCATTATTTGACACTCTATTTTGTAGTTACAAATCAATATAGTACTTTTTTTTATCACAAAAGTAGTTTTTGAATTTAATCCCTTCTCTCTTAACATTGGTGGGTGATAGGGCAATTCGGTTGTCATATTCGGATTCAGAAACGTCAAAACTCTAAGAATCACACTGAATTTTAACAAGGAGCAATTTTTTTGTCGACCAGTGTTATCAAGATTCTACGTCGGGAAATATTTTGGCCGTAGAGAACGTGATTCGAATGGCAGCAGACTCCAGTTGTCCTGATAGACTCCCATGTGGTTAGGCTGTTCATCGATGGCACTCTACAGGTCGGTAAAGGAGGTGGCTGCAGACTCGACGGTCGTGGTTAATTTGCCCAAGGGACGCTACGCCTGCACTGGCAGTGTAGTACGTGTAGTTTGTTATCTGATGACGTCCAAGGCTTCCTTCCTTCGAGGAGAATAGGCCGGAACGTGAAAGTAAACACTAATTTCTGTATAATGCCAAGGCCAAGGACACGAGAATTTGAACTTCGCTCAATCACGAATCTTAAAGTTATTGTTATTAAGCACGGGATAATAAGTTATACGTTACTTAGTTTGCTTCACATAGGCTTTTTACGGAAACCTAACACATTATTACTTTTCTTGGATAATCTCTTTCCAGAAAGAGAGAAAAATGCGAGATGCTTCCTCTGGAGAAAGAAAGAATCCGGAGTAAACTATTCTTCGCATTCGGATCTCCTAGCGGTGGGGGAGAAGTGTTTCTTTATTGAAGGAAGGATAGAAGAAAAAATAGAGGTGACGGGGAGAGAAGGAAGAAGAGGTAAGCGGCTACTGGATGATCTTAAGGAAACGAGAGGATACTAGAAATTGAAAGAGGAAGCACTATATCGCACTGTGTGGAGAACTCGATTTGGAAGGGGCTACGGACCTGTCGTAAGACAGACTACGGAATTAATGAAGGTTTCTTACCAAAGGAAAGATATCTCACAAAGTGACCCTCCGGTAAGTTCTGAGCATATCTGCAGATTGTCGTGAAATTTGTTCTAGAACGTATAATTTTTATAATATTTTCAGTTCCCAAGTGAGAGATTTCAACTTGACAATTTTGACCGCTAGGAACGCAGTGACATTCCGTGTCGTACTGTGGAACCTTCTTCGATCTTTGAGAGATGAGCATTTTGTTGTTTATGCGCCAGACGGAATTTAAATTATTCGGAACAGCAAGATAATTGTAATCAGGTAAAGGTAAAAGCTCACCCTATAACCGCCATGAAGGCATAAAGGCGGAGTACATGTTTAGCTCTACTCTTTCTTTAACATCGATGCTAGTTGGCGGTGGGCGGTCAACGCCACGCTCCTGCCGCTTTACCCCCGGGAACGAGCAGGTACCAATTCTACAGGAGGCTGGGCGAGCCCCGAGGCCGGTCTAGAAGCGTGAGGAAAATATCGCCCCAACCGGGATTCGTTCTCCGGACCGTCCAGTCCGTAGCGATTGGGCTAAATTATAACAAAATATTTTGTTAGTAAAAAAAAGTTTGTGTTATTTTAAGTTAATGACGTAATTAGCATTAATAATAGGGAAATAATAATTGATATGTTGCATATTGTTGCAAATTATATTTCAATTATTTTTAGGCCTATATGGAGAAATATCTATTAGAAAATTTTCAGTGTTTTTTTGAGGCCAGTTGATAAACACGCAATTCTTTGACGTTCTTAGCTCCTTTTGTGTGTGCAGTCACTTTGATAATCTCAGGCTACCCACCAGGATACGCAACCATAACCACGCAAATATTGTTAATAAGAAAGTACTTTTCATTATTTTGTGTTTCTTACCTAAACATTTATTCTTCAAACAAATTAGATGTCCACGCTTACAACTATGTAAATAGCTAGTGAATTTGTAGTTCTGTTTCACCTTCCACGGCTTAAAGCCACTGATATATTTATACATAAATTTCATTTGCGCTTTGAATCATCATATATCTTTATTATTTAGCCGTTTTAGTAGATCGGCCAATCACGTGACAGTATTTTATTTTGTACGTAATGTTTAATCTTCTCGGGAACTCAGGAAACAAGCCTCTCTCAGCAGCTGAGAAACTTTTCAGTGTGCTTTAACTATTCGGTCTGCAGATGACTGATGAGCTGTCGATAAGAATTCTGCACACTCGTGTTCCTCGTAGGTTGCAGGCAATGCCTCGGCAAACTGATCTCATTGCTGATCACTGGCTCCTGAACTTGAGACGGAATTGCTATGATGTCGAGGGCTTTGGCAAAGGGGAAACCAAACAACTTTGCAGCCTGTCTGTTAACTGATCTTACAGAAAACTTGGATTCGTTCGACCTGTGCCACGAACTGGAGTTACATGCAATTTGTAAACTGTCATGCGAGGAGGACTGACGGGTGTATACACGACGATAAATTCTGCCTCTGATGATAATTGTCGGAAAAGGCTGGGCTTTTTTTTTTTTTTTCCAGAAACCTCGGCAGAATTTTTTATACCATCGTGGCGCGTGTCGAAACAATTTTCTTTTAGCAGTTCACAATTTTAAAGAAACCAACAAATGGGCTATATTATCAAGTATTGTTTTAATATCCCTACTTATGTTTCGGCTCCAGATGAACCATCTTCAGGGGTCAAGGTTTACATTCAACTGGAGCCGAAACATATGTATGGGATATTAAAACAATACTTGATAATATAGTGAATTTGTTGGGTTTTTAAAAATCGTGGATTATTATCAAAATGTACGGTGGATATAATGTGAAATTCTTTTAGCAGCCTAAAAAAAAGACGCAAGTCATGCGAGATACATTCAGACCGTCGGTGATAAAATTCGAGTCTTCTGGGATGTTGCGCCGTGTCGATCGGTAAATAGTTACGGACGTTTCGAAAGACTTTAATACCCTCATCTTCTAAGTCAAGCAGCTTTCTTCAGTCGACACGTCTTAATATCCCAGAAGAACTGAATCTTCAACGACGATTATGTTTCTACAGCGAGTTTAAACTTCTGTAATAAATATGAAATTTGAAATAAGGCAGAAATGTTTAATTTAAACTGTCACTCAATAAAGGAAGATTATTTTATACTTTTCGTGCCTATTTGGCTCAGCTATTAGAATAATGGGGATATTAATTAATATAAAGTATATCGTTGAGAAGTTAACGATACTGTAGATACGTTAATGCATTTTTTTTAGTCTTCCTTTCTACCTACTCCGGTTTCCCGTTTCAGTGTAGAGGTTTGTAATTTCTTTTGATCACACTGTGAGACACACCACAGTCGGTAGGACTCCTCTGGACGAGGGATCGGCTCGTCGCAGAGGCCTCTACTGACAACAACACACAACACTCACAAGAGACAGACATCCATGCCCCGGTGGGATTCGAATCCACGATCCTAGCAAGCGAGCGGCCGAAGACCCCACGCCTTAGACCGCACGGCCACTGGGATCGGCCGTTAATGCATATAAGGAGCAAATATTTTTAATTTTATACTCTAAAATATTAGCAATGCAAAATATGTTTATAATGAAAGCACCAGAATTTGTTAATCAAGTAAATAAGCACTACGGTACGCACTTATCTACAGTCAAATAGTTGATTACAGCTGCTATACATTTCGGTTACTACTGACCATAATGAAAGGGAATATTGAAAATGGAAATTAAAATAGGTTTTTCATCAGTGGTGCTAGGTTTGTGCAAATATGTACCATTTTATCCTCATGTTTTCGTAGCAGGTACAAATGTATAAATTGCGTGACACATCTTATGTTGCAGTATGTCATATTTAGGGTCTGTAGTTGACTAAAATGTGGCACTAACAATGGTGGAATATGTGTGTAATTTTATTTGTATGACTGGCTAATAAAATATAAGGGCTCTTAAAATTTTAATAAAACTGATGACTGCGATTTTAAAGGAATAGTTTTAACACAGTTGTAGTTTTTTAACTTTTAAAACAAAACTTTGTAATAAAATAACTGAGATAATAAGAATTATTTGTACAGTTTGAAAGTGTTCAACTGTTACTTGTAACGTAGTTTACAGATGTAATAATAATAATAATAATATAATAATAACCATGGCTCGACAGCCCTATATGGGCTTGGGCCTCCTCTTTCCGAGGTCTTTGTGCATTTGCGGTAGTGATTGGCCGCGCTTTTCAACTCGATCCTGATGTGAATGCCAGAGCCATCTGGCAGTCAGTCAGGAGACTTGGGTGAGAAATGGCCGCTGAATTTTGCTTACGAAACATCTCAATTCATGCCCGTAAGGTTCTTTTACATGCCGTAAATCTACGACATGGGACCGACGGCTTTACTTCCCCTCCGAAGGAAGTGGTGCTACGGATTTTTATCACCCTTAAAAATCCATCGACCTCGGTCGGGATCGAACCCGCGAACCTTGGATCCAGTGGCGAGCACGCTAACCACTAGTCGAGGTCGACAGTTTACAGATGTGCAACTCGTATAAAACAGGCGTAGAATAACGGTACATATTTATTATAATTGTAGCGCCACTTATGTAAATACTTTTCCATCTTTCATTCTTGCCGATATAAGGATTTGTAATGAAGTGGTTGACATAGTAGAGAAGTGTTCATTGTGAAGCTTATTTGTGGAGTGGCAGCCTATTAAGCTGTGTACACGGTACAATATAAACCAGTTTAATTAACAGGGTTTTAACATTGTATTTACATTGCATTTTCAATTAAGATATGTTCAATAAACACCAACTAATGCACATAAACGTTATTCACAATATTTTATTCTTAAAATTCCCCTATACGTATTTCGGTGGATTAAACCACCATCTTCAGGGTGTCGTAGAGATTATTATGCATAGACCTTTCAGTTATTACATATGTGGTGGGTGTAAGTTGTTCTGCTCTACATATCTTATTAAACCATATTGATGCATTGGTCTTATGCAATTTCTCTTTAAGCCTTTGGTAGTTGTAAACTGATTTTGCTTGTTGAGCAACCACATATGTAATAACTGTAAGGTCTATGCATAATAATCTCTACGACCCCCTGAAGATGGTGGTTTAAACCACCGAAATACGTATAGGCGAATTTTAATAATAAACTATTGTGAAAAATTTTATGTGCATTAGTTGGTGTTTATTGAACATAGCAGGGTTTTGTTTTAAAATTTGTGACGAACGTCGAAGAATCTTGATTTAATTTTTGTGTATTCTGACGGCTACATTCAACTGATATTAACTAACCGAGCAACTTTCAGTACACATCATGCTAATTTTTTTTTTTTTTTTTTTTTTTTGTGAGGGGGCCCCGCAGCTGATGCTACGGACGCACCGCAGCCTTAAGGCTTATTGTGCAACCCTGTGATGAAGATGAAGATGAGCAGTTTTTTACCAAGTTTTACAAGTAATGGAGCACCAGTGGAATGAAATTGACAGGGGAAAACCGACAACTCGGAGAAAAACCTGTCCCAGTGCCACTTTGTCCACCACAAATCTCACATGGACTTGACCTGGGATCGAACCCGGGCCTCCGTGGTGAGAGGCCGGCGACTAACCGCCTGAGCCATGGCACGGCCCTACACATCATGCTATACCAAATTTTGTCGCAATCAGTCACGTAGGTTCGAAGATGAAATAAGAGAAGAGTAGACACGGCTTCCCTTAGGCTTATATGCTTTCATTTTATCCACGTGTTGTTTAAAAGAGTTACTTGGAAATTGGGAATGATTTCAATCTGGATCTGTCATTTGTAATAGTCAAAAGATGTCTTGACTTTTGAAGACACCACAGCAACTGCTGCGCCGATGTAATGAGTTTCTAGTTTATCTGGAAGAGTTCTAGCAATATCGTGAACGTCGCTCGGTAGAGAAATCTAACTTAAACATCTTAAAGGATTGTGCACCAAGCCAGCAAATAACAAGATTCTCAACAGCTAATAATGTCTGGTGGAAATAAATAATCAGGGTTACTTTCAAGTATGACTTAAGAGTGGTTTAATTTCGGAGAATGTTTACTGCTCTTCAGTTGTAAATCTTCCATCTAGAAATGTAAAGTTTAAATCACAGAGAGGTATAATATTAAACCTAAGTGTTGTTTAACATCTGGCAGGCCTATGTGGCATTTTGTCTTTTGGTGAAGATGGTTAATTTATGTGTCTGTATATGACGTGCTGAAGAGGAACATATTATGTTCTATGATGTTATGCATGACGAGGTTGGAGAAAATCGCATTATGAGAAAAATTTACAGCTGGGTCAGAAAAAGAGTGGGGTGAAAAAATCAAGACATTGGGATAGGTGGGGCACGTAGATCGTATGAAAATGGTGAGAAATGAATATGGTAATTTTGGTTGGGAGACAAGACGGAAAGAGATCACTAGGATGACCCAGACGTAAATGGAAGTGTTATGTAACGTTGTGTCCCTGACAAACCATCGTGCCTATTTCTCACTGCACTTTTCCGGGCTTACGAACGTTGTGCTGCGCGTGTTATGTTCAGATAATACAAGTTTGTGTTCTAACAACAAAAATCAATTTAGACCGGAAGGGATTATGCAGGATTTTAGAACGATTGAATCCTAGTCGATCAGAATATTTGTTCTTTGTAAATCTAAATATGTTTAATTATTTTTATAATTAATTCTAAATATGTTGTTCTAATTCTAAGTATGTTATTAGCACTATGGCCAATTATTTTTGTAATTAGTTCTAAATATGTCGTTCTAATTCTAAATATGTTATTATTACTACGTTTAATTATTTTTGTAATTAATTTTAAATATGTCGTTCTAATTCTAAATGTGTTATATTATTATTATTATTGTTATTATTTTATTGATACATTTGAAGGAAGAATGTATTTCTTAAATGTATCTTGGATAGTGTAGACGGTATAGTGACTAGGCTACGGGCTAGACGTCAGACCAATAGCGGTTCGATTCCTGAGGAGGACAGCAAATTGTGTCTTCTCAAAAGTGTCCAGAAGGTCTCTGGGGCCCGCCCAACCTCCTATTTGATTTTCGGTATCGCGTTCTCCTTTCTCGGTCTAAAGACACTGGCAGTGAAACAGACCACTCACAGCCGAGTGTCGAGATTAGGAATTTGTGGAGCTATACTTCAAGTACAACATACGCCTTTATGAGTTGCAAAGGGACAGAGTAATCTAGTCCACTATTAGGACACCAACAGCCAGATCTAAGATTGTACCGCACCTGCTTCAGATTGAAATTAATGTGTGAGAGCAGTGGCGACTGAATTCAGTACCGGCAATGCTGTCATCATTATCATCAACATAATCGTCATTATATGACAGAAGCAGTTCCTTTGATTCACGGCTGAATTTGAAATATCGATTAGCACAAAGCATGATTCCATTTTGATTAGAACACATTGTCGGTAGTGCAGGCTGCTTTTTGCAGACTGATGTGCATTAAACACTGGTGTACTTTCAGTCTTGTTTTTGTTACGCTCTGCATGTAAATACGCTTCCTGCTATCGATTATCATGGACCATTACTTCGCCGTGCTCATTATGCAATTTGCCACACAGTTGTGAGACGGATCAGTCTGGCGTCCAGGCAATCACTAGAATATCTTTTCCTTGAAACCCGCGCCTTTATTCTCGCAGACATAAACCTTCATGTGGAGCACTAATGTGGGTCATGGTTATGAAGTTGCTACTTTTTTTAAGGAGCTTTTCGCAAAATTTCTAAAAACGACCTATTAGCCTCGTTATGCCTATCGGTCTGTCTGTGTGTCCGCCCGCCCGCATGGAGCAACTCGTCTCTCTCACTAGCAGGATTTTCATGAAATGTGATATTAAAAGATTTCTCGAAAATCTGTCGTGAAAATTCAGTTTTCATTAAAATCTGATAAGAATAACGAATGTAATACATGAAGATCTATGTGCGTTTATGATAATATCTCGCTGAATTCTTTTAAGAATGAGAAACGTTTCAGAAAAAAATGTTGTAGAGAAAATCAAAACACACATTTTTATATCCAATATTTTTTCTCCGAGAATTTTGACGTTTATGAGATAAGTTGAAAGAAATATGGTAGAGTTATATAGGCCACAGAAGACAATACAATACTGCGCATGCGCTTTCCATGATGGATAAATTAGGCTAGGGGCACACTCAGAATTTATAATACTTATTGCTTTTCTACATAAACAGTGGTTATGCGAACGCGCTTCAATGTTACATTATATGTACATTTTCTCTCTTGTTCCACTTTGTCTTCCCCCAAAATTTACTTATTTTTGGTTCACGTTTTAAAAATTTTAGATTGTCCTTCCGTGTCTGTCTTGACGTACTTCAACTCATTTATCATACGGTTGTTTCTGATCATCTGCAAATATGAGCTCTACTTACAATCGTTTTATATCAAAGAATAATGCAGAGTACACAACTGTCTCTAATATACAAAATATTTGTTTTTATATAAAACGCTACATGTTTCGACTTACAAGGGTCAACATCGGACGCAAGTGTTTAAAGGGACGCTATAGACTGCGTTAATCCTTAGTAATTAATTTGCGAAACCCTACGGGATATTTTCTGTTAATATTAAAATCATTATTTAGGAAGGAGTGTTTCCTTAGAAACGTAAATATGCACCAAAATATATAAACATTATATACAACGGAACACACTTGTGTAATGCGGAATATTAGACCTTTTAAAAAAACTCCTTAGTAGTTAAAGAGGAAGGCATAACGCGTTCTAAAATTGTACAGGCCCTCGCTTTATGTGTAACTTATATTTCTCTTCTCTTTGTATTTATGTCTTATTTCGTTTTCTTTCTTTCTTTCTTTGTTATTTTACCCTCTTCTCTTACGTTTATTCTTTCACTTTTTTATAATATCTGGGAACAAAAGTAATACGAAGTACAAGAGCATTCCTTTCATGCAGAAATTAAGATGAATTTGAACTCAGGCAATGTTTCCTATCATTCGTGCCAGAATCGTTTGCTTCCAATTTGCTATCCGAAAATATAATAATCAAAATATACAGAACCACAATCCTGCCAGTTTCACATGGGTGTGAAACTTGGTCTCTCACAATGTGGGAGGTACATGGGCTGAGGGTATTTGAAAAACCAGAGTGTTGAAGAAGAAATTTTGCCCAAGACGGAAGAGGCAAATAGAGACTGAATGAGGCTGCATGATGAGGTTTATGTACCGTATTCTTCCTCACATATTATTCGGTAATCAGACCAAGGAGAATGAGGTGGAATGGAATGTGGCACTTCTAGGGGAGAAGGAGGATACATACAGAGTCTTTGTGGGGAAACCTGAGTGAAAGAGACTATTTCGAAGACCTAGGTGTAGATGGCAGGATAATATTAAAATGAATCTTCAAGAAATAGGTTGGAGGCGTAGAATGGATTTATATGGTTCAGAATAGGGACACGTGGCCTACTCTTACGGAAGATGTAATGAGTTTTAGAATTCTATAAAATGCGTGGAATTTTACTAGCTGAGGATTTCTCAGTTTCTTAAGAAACACTCAGCTCGATGGGGTTAGCCAGGTAGCAAATGTGGTTGATTCCTTGATTATTAGTTAGGTCGTTACTTTGTTAGTTGAGAGACTAACTTATATCTAGATTGACCTATGTTAAAACCCATATATTTCAAGGCCCGGAAAAGTGTTACAAGGTCATCCTTCAACGGGCCAATGTAAGCGGGAAAAGTCACGAAACTGGCTGAGTTAAATCCATAAATTACCTGAAAGGAAAATTACTTTCTCGCCTGGGCGTGCTTCCACGTTGCATTAAGATAGGTCAAGTGGCCTTCGCGTGTTCTGTCTTGAAGTTGAAGTCTGAAAATACTCGTAAATTTTTGATGAAAATCGATACGAATGTAGCAGGGACAGATTTTTTCAGAGGTATTCTGCCTTGCCTTTATACAAGACCCGAATGTGACGCGAATGTGTGCATGTCTACTCCGAGAAAGAGACTTGTTTAGTGAAGATCTTCTGGGATGTTACACCGTGTCAATTGCTAAAATTTAATGACGTTTCGGAAGGATCATTATCCTTAGAAACTTCGGGTAAATATTAGTGGAAACAGTATAACCTGCTAGCGTCACATAGCGGACGTCCGGTGTCTATCTCAGGGATCTCGCTTGCTGGGATGGCGGTTTCGAATCCCGCCGGGGGCATGGATGTCTGTCTCTTGTGAGTGTTGTGTGTTGTCAGGTAGAGGTCTCTGCGACGGGCTGGTCACTCGTCCAGAGGAGTCCTACTGAGTGTGGTGTGTCTGAGTGTGATCGTGAAGCCTCGATAATGAGGAGGCCCTGGCCCACTAGTGGGTGTCGCACCATGGAGGAAAAAAATGATTTATGAGTAACTGCGTCGCGTCGAAGTTATTTGCCTCTTATGAAGAGCATGACGGCGTCTGTCTTTAGAGAATTCATTTGTAAATAATAGGAAAATATTAATGTTTCGACCGATCTGAATGTCTTAACTTTTTACCTCAATTTCAGTTTTTCCCTGTCATGATTTTGCTTATTAGATCTAATCTATATATAGTTTTAGATAGATTATAGATTATAGTTCATACTCGAGCCCTTTCCTTGTCAGTTACGTAGGCTGTTTTGTTTAGATACAACCAAGCAGGTGAAACACAAATCCTTGTCACTGTAGCTTGCATTATCACTAGACTGTCATATGTAATTCTTGTTAGACGGAAACTGTGGAGCAAATAGAATCACTATATACAGGTGTACCGCTGCCAGGTTGCTATACTAATTAAGTTTTATAATTAACCATGAAGCTTCTGCCATCGTCTTTTGTGTGTAAAGCCACCTGAATGCTTACGTGGGAGCAATAATCTGAGCATCGTAGTTCAATAGAACAAGAGTGACATCACAGCCACTTTGTATCTGGCTGCCAAGTTCATCTGCGAGACGCGATACTCCACAGGCAGCCAAGTGCACTGCTTGTGTCCTCCTAGACAAAAAAAGAAAAACCTGTCCCATTGCCACTTTGTGCAACACAAATCCCACATGGACTGACCCGGGATTTTTTTTTTTTTTTTTTTTTTTTTTTTTGCCTGTCCGGGGTTTTTCCCCTTTGATCCATTTTTGTCCTGTTTAAATCCTTTTTCGTCCTTCATGTCACTTTACGTTCCATGCAACGGTCCTTATACAACAAACACAACACAAACATCCATGCCCCCGGTGGGATTCGAACCCACGATCCTAGTAAGCGAGCGGCCGAAGACCCACGCCTTAGACCGCACGGCCACTGGATCGGCCTTGGGATCGAACCCGGGCCTTTACGGTGAGAGGCAGGCGACTAACCGCCTGAGCCATGGCACGGCCAAGATACAGCGGGAATTACGTATAACGTATGTGGTAACTGCGCACTAATGACGTAAGCTGTTGCAAGACTGCAGGGCCTGACATTTTTCTTCTTCTTCTTCTTCCATGGCGTTACAGCCCGCGGTGGGCCAAAGCCTCCTTCTTTTTGGGATTTCATCCCGAAGATTTTCCTAGTCGGTAAGTGTGCATTCTGTAGTGAGTTACCGGATCACTGACCTGATCCATCCTGATGAGACTGCCAGAGCCTTGGGTGAGAAATGGCCGCTTGAATTTTGCTTACGGACATTACTGGTTCTATTTATGCCCGAAGGTTCTTTTACATGCCGTAAATATACGACATGGGACCGACGGCTTTTTATTTCCGGATTTTTATCACCCTTAAAAATCCATCGACCTCGGTCGGGATCGAACCCGCGAACCTTGGGTCCAGTGGCGAGCACGCTAACCACTAGTCCACCGAGGGCGACCCTGACATATTTCACATCTGCAAACGTTTTATGTGTTAACTTCAGTCTACATTAGGGGACAAGGAAAGTTACTTTTGTGAGACGATAAATGCTAACTGTATCTGATGTGGCAGTGCACGAGTTTCGAGATCGTATTATCGACTGAGTTAAAAACATGGTCGTAGCATTATGAGGGTTGAATTTGGTTATTTTTATACTGAGTCCTCAGTTCGAACTCCAGTATTGTTTAATGATTTACAACGTAATCATGAGGCCTTGCTGGCCAATGATGGGAAATAGGACAAAAAGGGAGGACGCAAAATGTTATGTGATTTCCCAGTGGCGCAACAGCCCCTAGTGGGCCAGGGCCTCCTCAGTATCGAGGCTTCACGATCACACTCAGACACACCACACTCGGTAGGACTCCTTGGACGAGGGACCAGCCCGTCGCAGAGACCTCTACCGACAAACACACAACACTCACAACAGACAGACATACATGCCCTGGCGGGATTCGAATCCGCAGTTCCAGCAACGGCCGCAGATCCACGCCTTAGACCGCGCGGCCACTGAGATCGACCGTCGTGTGTTAATATTTTCAGCTATTCACCTATCTGTGTTTTGGCGAAATACACTTGCAAGGAAGTAAAGTTTGCCTCTTTCTTAAGGTATGCAGTAGAGACCAAGTAGAAACCGAAATATTTCGAAATGAACAGTACCAAATACAATGTTCGAAATTTTCGAGAAGTTACAGTTTTGAATCCATGATAAGTGTGTCCCTGTCACAACGGCATGGCGCGTCCTCTGGTTGCGGATGGAGGAACGGCCTGCGGATATGGAGGGTAGCTGCGAATACATTGAATAAGCAGTCGCGGACAGCCGACAAGGGGTGGCCCTCCAGCTTGGGGGTTGGGCGAGGTGCTAACAACTCCTCACTTAAAAAATTACCATCTTACGAACCATTATACAAAGCCTCGGACCTGGACTGATTTTTGATAATGTTAAAATGGATCTTCAAGAAGTGGGATGGGGGGCATGGACTGGATTGATATGGCTCAGGATAGGGACAGGTGGCGGGCTGTTGTGAATGCGGATAATGAACCTTCGGGTTCCATATAATTTGGGGAATTTCTTGACTAGCTGACGACCTGCTAGCTTCTCAAGAAGGACTCTGCTCTATGGAGGTAGTTAGTTAGTTAGTTAGTTCAGTTTTGAATAGCCGTTTGGTATCAAATGTAGGCTTAATAATGAGGGGTTTTGTAGTTCTAAATGTTTTATGTTCTCCGTAAGCTTTACAATTGTGTTTGTCTTAGTGTTTTTTTTGTCTTATTACTAAAAGTTTCGATTATTTATCGCCCCTTCATATTCCAGAGGTTCTATGTTCTGTTATTGACCCTGGAGGAATTTTCCCAAATTCACTTCAGTTCCTGTGCACGAAATCTGTGTGACATAAAATACACTAAGTCACTACAAATTTCCTCGGCGGTTTTTATGCTTATTCACAGTCATCATATCATTTGACGTTAAATATATATGGGGGCACGCGGTGACGCATTTGGTTGAGGCACTGCGCTACAAGCCGGAAAGTCGAGGGTTCGATTTCCAATGAGGTCATTGAGATTTTTCATTTACTTAATCTTTCCGGCCGTACTATGGCCCTGGGGTCGACTCAGGCTCTAACAGGGATTTCTCCTGGGGCTTAAAGTGGCCGGTCCTAGGGCTGACAGCCTTGTGACCTTCACTTGCCGATTGTTTAGAAATCCTGGGAGCCTCAAATTTCTGGAGCCCTAAGGGCTTATTCAGGGCTGTAGAGGGATAGCTTTACGTTTATTTATATATATATGTATATATATATATATATGCAGATAACAGGCATTACACAGTTCAAAATTTTAAAAAATAAGGTATGGATCATAGATTTGTTCTTAACGGTCCTCTAATGTAACTGTGTTTTGTAGTTTAATATTGAAAGTACATGACGTACACAAAAGAATGGTGCGATTTCAGTAGTTGAAACTATTGAAACCGCACCATTCTTTTGTGTATGCTCTGTATATTACTTGTTTTCAACGTAAAATGTTTCGACTTCAATTTGGGTCATTGATTTTGTGCATGTGCTGTGATTTCGACAGTGACATCAACCGAACATATAGCGTGCCAGATGTTCTACTGTTTGTATCAACGAAACGAAATGGCATTAGGCATTTTTACGTTAAATTAATATTAGAAAAATATTGTGAATATCAGTTTTTCGATTAAATTTGTCTGTTAGTGATTTGTAAATGATTTATGTATCTAAAATTTTCGTATGTTTATTGCTCGGTTAATTCATAGTAAATGAAACAATGTTGTTTTAGGGAATATTTTTTTTTGTGATAGCCTATTTACATCCAAGTGTACTTACATAGAAGCAATCGTTGCGTTGTGCTTGGGCAAAATTTAAGGTGGCTGCTTTTTGCACGTGTCAGATGAGATTGGAGGACACGTGACAAGCACCACAAATGTAATTCTGTTCCTAGTTCCGGTTTCTCATTGTCACCCTTCTACCGGATGTACTGACATATCTCATTAATTTCCTCGTTCTAAACACTCTAAGCCTCTAACAAGTTAGCCATGTCCCCAACGCTGACCATTTTGCAAACTTATTTTACGTATTAGAATCTCTTTACAAATGTTAACATATTCTTATTAATTCCACAGACAGATCCAACACTTCGTTTTTAAAAGTATGTTTTTGGCTACAAGTTTCGGCTTATCAGGACCATCATCAGGCCATAATAGAGACTATAATTTGGGATGTACATAGTTCGAAACTGAGCCACGAAGTCGACTGTTCTGACTGCAAGGTTTCGTATTTCTCTTTGATCTGTCCAGTACAAAGAAAGGTTTACTGCAAATTGTACCATAACTGCTTTTTTAACATATTTTCAAATCTATTATTTAGTACAATCCTGTATGATCAGCGTATTTGAAACCGTCTTTAAATAAATAAATAAGTAAATATTAGCCTTCCAAATCAGTGTTGAGTTTTGTACATACAAACAATTTATTGGACCCGACAGCTGGAAAATTCAGCTCCCAAATAATTGTTTTACATTATAATCGAGTTGCTAATATGTGAAAAAGAACTATCAAAACTAATATCCAGTCTCTGAACTTAAAAAAATTGCATTAATATTGTGGTTACTGAGGGGCCGCGATAGCTCAGACGGTATAGCGACTCGCTACGAGCTGGACGGTCCGGGGATCGAATCCCGGTGGGGGCGAGATTTTTCGCAGCCGTCCAGACCGGCCCTGGGGCCCACCCAGCCTCCTATACAATGGGTACCGTGTCTATTTCCCGGGGGTAAAGCGGCCGGGGCGTGGAGTTGACCACCCACCCCCATCTAGCGCCGAGGTTAAAGAAAGAGTAGAGTTATATCTCTACTCCCCCTCTGGGACTTCATGGCCTGTTATAGGAAGAACATTACCTTTACTTTACCTTGAGGCTATTAATTTACATAGACTCATGCTGTAGCAAGATACACTGGACTGCACCGGAACGTTGTAGCCACGATCCTCTGTTCAGTCCATCTCGACTAAAAAAGAGTCGGTAAGCTGTACAGATGACGTCTTTCCTCGTCACGCAAGGCCCTCAACGTACCTTTTATGAAAGCGCTATAATCAAATTACGTAGCGTTCTCTGTACACGAACGTCCTACCTGCCCATGCATCCGACAGCTAAAGACTTCATTGACGTGGCAAAAATGGTTTCGCTCTTACAGGTCGCCTTCCACATGCGGCAACTTCTGTAACTCCTTTGCTAAGCGTGTAATCTAAACAGGATTCTGCAGGCTGTACAGCAACACCAACTTCAATGTCGAGCTGCAGAGTAAAACTGATGTGTGTGAGCTGGAAAGTAGTGTTCGGTCGCAGGGTTATGTCGGCAGGGAATGTAGCGCCACGGGGAAATGATAAAGGTGTGCAACATTTTGAATGGGAGAACCTGAAAGAGGGAATCCAAGTGGAATGACATCTGGGTGATAGTAAAATATATCTTGAATAAATAGGATGGGCTTGCGTTGACTGAACTCGTGCGCCTCAGGAAAGGCCATTACGAAAGCATAATTGGACATTTGGTTGTGTGAAATTTCTAGAATTTTCTTACTAGTTGAGAAACTGTTACCTTTTCAACAAGGACTTTACTCCGTCGACATAGTCAACAGTGGACTAGAGATCTTGAACAACTCGCCAACTGGTCTTGGTGGTCATCATCATCATCATTATCATCATCATTATCATCATCATCATCATCATTATCATCATTCATTATCATCATCATCATCATCATATATCATCACCATCATCACGCAGTCTGTCTTATAAGTCCACAGCCTCTTCCAAAGTAAGTGCTCTACAGAATGTGATCTAGTACTTTGGATTTCAATTTCCAGTATCTTCTCATTTCCTCATTGTCTTCCATTAGCTGCTTACGTCTTCTTTCTCGTCTTCTCGACCCTTTTATCTTTCCTTCAACAACATGTTCTGGAAGGCAGTTTCTACGCAAGATGTGACCAATCCAGTTAGCCTTTCTTCTTTTTATTGTATGTACGATATTCCTCTCCTCCTTAACTCTGTGTAATACTTCTTCATTTCTCACATGATCGGTCCAACTGATCTTCTGCATTCTTCTCCAGCTCCACATTTCAAAACTTTCCAGGTATTTGTGATCTACTTTCCGAAGTGTTCAAGTGTCAGCATGACACAAAACTACGCTCCAAATGTAGCATTTCGGTAGTTTCTTCCTTAAATTTGGTACTGGTTTTATTGGACTGGAAAACCTGCCCGGAGCAAAAATATCGACGTTTTCTGCACCGTCTGATGCTGAATATATCGCATACAGACCTAGAATTATTTATATATATATATATTATATTATATATATATGTTCTGTGGCTGTATGTTATTCTGTTCACAATGCTGGTCTAAATAACTACGTAGACAACTTATACAGCGCCGAAGAGGTCACAGTGCTAAAGAGAAGAAAGCCACACTAGAATTCAGGTTATACAGATCGCATTGAAAATGATTCAGATCTTCTAGGTTCTGACGTCGTATAGATTGGTATATAGGGACAGACTTTTTGGCTTTATCTTTACAGTGCTCACAATGAACTGCCTGCTTCAGTCTTCAGAGTAGTTTAGTAAAACTTGACTGAGACTCGAATGGAATCCGGGACCAAACGAAGGCAAACGAATGAGAACACAAAGGAAATTTTGGATAAACAGGCGATGAGTGTGAAAAACATAGTAGCTCAAGAGCTTAAATAATACCGATATTAAAATTAGGACGAAGGGTAAAGGTTGGATAGAGTGATGGTTAATTTATGATGCTGAAGTATATGAAGGGGACTAGATGTGGTGATGATGACAATGAAGAAAATGATAAACATGGACTGGTTTTTACTGGTTAGGATTAAGGCCCAATATGATATTTTGTTCTTAAAATGTCTAGTATTATATGGGTTTTAATACGTTGTTTATTATAAGTCCCATTATTGTGTTTTTATGAAGTTAAGTATTACTTTTGTAGTTATAATATCTAATATTACACTTTGTTGTTGTTGGTCTAGAGTTATGTTGTTATAAAGTGACGTATTACTTTTGTTGTCATAAGATCTAGTATTAAACTATGTTGGTATAAAGTCTAATATGTGTTTTTTGTTATAATTTCATTATTGTGTCATGTTACAAGGTCACGTATTATGTTTTGTTTTAATAAGATTATACTTTGTTGGTGTAAAGTCTAGTAATTATATTTTGTTGTTATAAGTTTATTATTTTGTTATGTTACAAAGTCGCCCATTATGATTGTTGTTATAAGATCTCTTATTATACTTTTTGTATAAACTCTAGTATTATGTTTTGTTGTTATAATTCATTTTGTGTTATGTTACAGGTCACGTAGTAGTTTTGTTGTAATAAGATTATACTTTGTTGGTGTAAAGTCTAGTATTATTTTTGTTGTTATAGTTTATTATTTGTTATGTTACAAAGTCGCCTATATGATTGTTGTTATAAATCTTTATTATACTTTGTTGTTAAACTCTAGTATTATGTTTTGTTTTATAAGTTCATTATTATGTTATGTTACAAGTCACGTTTATCATTATTGTAATAAGGTCTAGTTGTTTTGTTGTATAAGGCCTATTATTATATTTTGTTATTATAAAGTCTGTTATTATATTTTGTTTTACACGGCGTATTAATTTTTTGTTATTATAAGGTCTAGTGTTACACTTTGTTATAAGGTACAATATTGTAGTACTTTGTTGTTGTAAGGTATAGTATTATAGATTTAGTGTTATCAAATCTAACGTTATATTTTGTTGTTCTACAATCCAGTATTATATTTTGGCGCTATAAAGTCTTTTAAGTCTTTGTTATAAGATCTTTATTGTTGTATTGTTATAGGTCCCAGTATTATGTTTTGTTATAAGGTTAAGTACTACATGTTGTTGGTATAAAGTCTGTGGCTGTAAAGTTTAGTATTTATTTTGCTGTTATAGGAAAACTTCGGTGTCCAAAGAAAGAAGAATCTACTTGGTTTTTGGAATTGTCTTTTTGTGCTTAAAGAAAACAAAATGACTTACCTTTTTCAAATGTAATTTTATACTTTTTTGTTTTTGGAACACTAGACGATGGAAAAAGTTCAAAAGCTAAGTACATACCTCTGAATGTAATATATCACTGCCAGAACCCCCTAGAACTGAAGTCATTTCTTTCAAGCCTGAATAACTATGGAGCCTCCAGGAAAATCCTGTGTCTGAGACATTTGATTCTAAGAACTGAATGATCGTAGAGCTCGTTTTGAATGTAAAGCGGCTCAGGACCCACGTATGGGGGGAAGGGGGGTATAAGAATTTAGGGATGGGGGTTCCCTGCTTCTTCAGCCATAATCCTCTTTCATACAGCAGTATATGCAAGCAGTTCCTGAACATTAAGTTTGGAATTTCAGTACAACTACTCATGTAGAGAAACGCTAGGAAGAGTACAGGGTGTACGTGCTAAGTGGAATATGACGCAGGTTAATAAAGTTTGTGTAAATGTTGCCTTGCTCGTTAGATATTGTTATACTAATGGCAATGGCATTGTACGGAGCATCCAAAAAGAATAAATACATTCACGAAGCACATATAAATATATATATCAGTGAACAATGTGACTTTCAAAAACTACTGTTTTTACGTGGAATTCAGCTTTCATATATATAGTATGCCATCTATGCCGTTAATGCATAATCGCAGTTAAATTGTAGCTGAAAATTGCAATTCTTTTCGTAAGTTATTTCACTGTGTTCATAAAATTACTTTTCCAATGAGATATTCAGTGCGAAAAAGTAATAAAGAGTATTTATACAAATAATACAACTTAATATCCCAGTAGTCGCGAGGTCTAAGTCGTGGGGTTGCGGCCGCTCGCTTGCTGGGATTAGCGGGTTCGAATCCCGCCTGCGGATTGGAAGTCTGTCTCTTGTGAGTGTTGTGTGTTGTCAGGTAGAGGTCTCTGCGACGGCTGATCACTCGCCCAGAGGAGTCCTACCGATTGTGGTGTTTCTAAAAAGTGTGATTGTGAAGCCTCGATAATGAGGAGGTCCTGGCCCCTAGGGGCTGTTGCGCCATGGAAAAAGTCCACTCCAGTATATTCATTAACGTCTTTGTGAGTAATATAACACACGTGGGATATGAAGTTAGAATTATTTATAATACTTGTAAAGGCTTGGATAGTTTTGACAGACTTCAAAGCACAAGCCGGCTTGTATTTCTCTTATAAATATTAAGCCATGTAAGCTCTCATATATCTGTAGTATACATGACGATTATGCTCATAATTTCGCACGCCTTTATTTCCTGCTAATCTTTCATCTGTTTGGCGCAGAAGAGACCAGAACAGAATTAGGTCTGTACGAAAATCTCTTGTTATATGCAGTTAATGCATTTTGTACTGGCACTAAACTGCACTGAAATTAAAAGCTAAATTGCATTTGATAGGATCTTGTCATGCTACAAAATTTACATATTAATTTCCTACATATATCGATCCTAGGTCCGACATATTTACTTGCCTATTCGAAAAGAATCTTATAAAATACAACTGCGCTTTTAGTATACTGTTCATTTGTTCCTTTATTCATTCAGTTGTCTGTCTTAGGACAGGTCCATAGCCTCTTCCAAAGAGAGTTCTCCCAGAGTACAATATAGTGTGTCCTCTTTCAATTTACATTATCCTCTCTTTTCCTTAAGGTCATCCAGTAGCTGCTTACGCCTTCTTCCTCGTCGTCCCGTCATTTCTATCCTTCCTTCTAACTTTCCTTCAATCACGTGTTTCAGAAGGCAGTTTCTACGCAAGATGTGACCAATCCAGTTAGCCTTTCTTCTTTTTATTGTATGTACGATATTCCTCTCCTCCTTGACTCTGTGTAATACTTCTTCATTTCTCACACGATCGGTCCAACTGATCTTCACCATTCTTCTCCAGCACCACATTTCCAAACTTTCCAGATACTTCTGATCTATTTTCCGAAGTGTCCACGTTTTAGCACCATACAAAGCTATGCTCCAAATGTAGCACTTTACTAGTTTCTTCCTTAAATTTAAGTCCAGTTTGCTGGTGAAAAGATTCTTCTTCTTGGTGAATGTTGCTTTTGCCATGGAAATTCTGGATTTAATTTCACGTGTACATCTTGCATCATTTGTTATCATAGTACGGTTCATAGGTTCATAATGCATGTAAGGCAAATACTAAAATTTTCCTGTAACCATGCATATCACTTCTCATTACAGATTACAATAATTGTTACACGTAAGACTTACATTGTAATGTGTAACTGAATGTATCTCTTTATTGATGATAATAAACAAAGGAACTTTAAAAATTTAAGGTTAGCTTTCCGCGTGCTCACGCACTCACACGCACGCGCGCACACACACACACACACACACACACACACACAGAATTTATCCACGGAATTGTGTAGCATATTTTCTATGCACAAGAGCAAAGTAACGTACTTCATATGACAGTTCAAGGTCATGTGGTTTAGCTGCAACACCCGGTATATTCAAGTTACGCTGTTTTTATCTGAATGTCATTTGCTGTGTGGAAGTGCTTGGGGGCTGTAAACGTTCCGGCTAAGTATATTGAGTAACAAATTTCCATCGTTTTTGCACATACATAAAGTAATGTCTCAGAGAGAGATGAGAGAGACGAAGATGCTGATGGGATGGACACAGACACAGACACAGACACAAATGCTGTGTATGTAAGCCTCAAATGTTGAAGGGTTCTTTCTACGTGAAAAGATGAGGGATCAGAGGATTCAAATATGTTTTAATTAAACTGGCTTTATTTCATGTAGCCTTTTGAGATAGCATTCAAGTGAGCTCATTTAAGAGTGCTGTAGTGCTGTTCCTCGTAAGATACTTCAAACACTGCATGATCTGGATATTACCTTTGTGCCGACATCCGTAGTAACAATGATATGTACTGATAACCATATCGTACACAAATGATAAAATCCAATACTCAGACACCTTTATACAAAACCCAACATGTTTCGATGCCTTAATGCATCATCTTCAGGGGCACACTACATTTAAAAGCACTTAAAACGCACTTAAAAGCACTTAAAACACACTTAAAAGCACTTAAAACACAATTGAAAGCACTTAAACACACTTAAAAGCACTTAAAACACACTTAAAAGCACTTAAACACACTTAAAAGCACTTAAAACACATTAAAAGCACTTAAACACACTTAAAAGCACTTAAAACACACTTAAAAGCACTTAAACACACTTAAAAGCACTTAAAACACACTTAAAAGCACTTAAACACACTTAAAAGCACTTAAAAGCACTTAAACACACTTAAAAATACTTAAACACACTTAAAAACACTTAAACACACTTAAATCACTTAAACACAATTAAAAGCAATTAAACACATTTGAAAGCAAATAAACACACTTAAAAGCACTTAAACACACTTAAATCACTTAAACACAATTAAAAGCAATTAAACACACTTAAAAGCAAATAAACACACTTAAAAGCACTTAAAACAATTAAAATCACGTAAAACACACTTAAAAGCACTTAAAACACACTTAAAAGCACTTAAACACACTTAAAAGCACTTAAAACACACTTAAAAGCACTTAAACACACTTAAAACACTTAAACACACTTAAAAGCACTTAAACACACTTAAAAACACTTAAACACACTTAAACACACTTAAATCACTTAAACACAATTGAAAGCAATTAAACACACTTGAAAGCAAATAAACACACTTAAAAACACTTAAACACACTTAAAAACACTTAAACACACTTAAATCACTTAAACACAATTAAAAGCAATTAAACACACTTAAAAGCAAATAAACACACTTAAAAGCATTTAAACAATTAAAATCACGTAAAACACACTTAAAAGCGCTTAAAGCCCAATTAAAAGCACTTAAAACATACTTCAAAGCACTTAAACACACTTAAAAGCACTTAAAGACAATTAAGAGCACTTAAACATACTTAAAAGCACTTAAAACAATTAAAATCACGTAAAACACAATTAAAAGCACTTAAAACACACAACAAAGTTTTTGAACTGCTCGTCAAACACATTATCACCACATCACACAAGTTAACGCAGCATGTTCGTTTGTTGACTGTGACTGTGTGTTGATGAGCAACATTTCGTGCAAACGTATTGTTGCAGAATACAAGCATCAGAATCGCTGTGTAGCCTAATACAGGCTTCGTCCTACAAAATATTAGGAAATTTATAAGAATATAAAGATTATAAAGATTTATTAATATTGCAAACTCGCAAAAAATTGAGTTTATCGAAATACGTGCCAGATACTTGGGTGGCGTTTTTTGTGTTATGATGGCTGTGTTAAATTTGTAGTGTCGTTTGTATAAGGGAAATGCGATCTGATGGAGCGAGTAATAAAATGTCATGGGAAGAAATTCGCTTGGCGTTCTTGGAAAATACGTTGGCCGCTAATAAGAAAGAATAGCTTTAAAACCTATTTGATGTCGACAGATTTTAATGGCGTAAAAGTTTAATAGCATTTCGGATATCATAGTCCGAAATAGAAGTTAAAGATGCGTATTAATGAGAGAAAAAGCATTGTGATGGCAGTACTATGGACAGACGTCCAACTGAGAAGCTTTTGGCTTAACCAAAGCTTCATAACCGGCTATGTGACCACAGTTCACTGTTAAGGGGGCTCTTTTGCCGGGTTTTGTCATCTGTGGCCTGTCTGCATCTACAATATTTTTCCATATTATTTCATAAAGGAAGCGAATTTCGGCAAAAAAAATGTTATTGAACATAAAATGTGTATTTTGATTTTCTCTACAACTTTTGTCTGGAACATTTATCATTCTAAGAAGAATTCAGCGAGATATTATCATAAATGTACATAGGTCTTCATGTAAAGTAGCTGTTATTGTTGTCAGATTTTAATCAAAATTGAAATTTCTTGACAGATTTTAGAAAAATATTCAAACAACGAATTTAATGAAAATCTGTCCAGTGGGAGCCGAGTTTTTGCGATGCGGACGGACGGACAGCCGAACACGACGAAGCTGATGGTCGCTTTTCGCAATTCTGCGAACGCGCCTAAAAACTGACATCATCATCAGCGGCTGGTACAGCAGAACGCAGTAAATTGGAATCGCCGCACGAAGTGTCAGCCATATTATACAAATATAACACTCACTATTGGAGAAATACTGCCGAAAGTGACACAGCTTCATATAAACTGGCCAAGAGAGTTATGTTTATATGAAAATACAGAAGACATGCTAAAGAGGACGCACGGACTGGCTTTTCATAGAGTGCGTTTTGGTTATTTAACTATTTATTTTTGGTTATTTAACTATTTATTTTTGGTTATTTAACTATTTATTTTTGGTTATTTAACTATTTATTTTTGGTTATTTAACTATTTATTTTTGGTTATTTAACTATTTATTTTTGGTTATTTAACTATTTATTTTTGGTTATTTAACTATTTATTTTTGGTTATTTAACTATTTATTTTTGGTTATTTAACTATTTATTTTTGGTTATTTAACTATTTATTTTTGGTTATTTAACTATTTATTTTTGGTTATTTAACTATTTATTTTTGGTTATTTAACTATTTATTTTTGGATATTTAACTATTTATTTTTGGTTGTTTAACTATTTATTTTTGGTTGTTTAACTATTTACTTTGGTTATTTAACTATTTATTTTTGGTTATTTAACTATTTATTTTTGGTTATTTAACTATTTATTTTTGGTTATTTAACTATTTATTTTTGGTTATTTGACAATTTATTTTTGGTTATTTAACTATTTATTTTTGGTTATTTGACAATTTATTTTAACTCTATAAAGGTAAATTTCACCCTATAACCTACCATGAAGCCACAGAGTGGGAGTAGAGAACTTTTGGGTTGCACCACGTATAGTTCTACTCTTTCTTTAACAGCGGCGTTAGAGGGGGTGGGTGGTTAACGCCACGCCTCGGCCGCTTCACCCCAGGGAACCAGAGCCAGTGCCCATTGTGCATGAGGCTGGGTGGGCCCCAGGGCCGATCTGGACGAATGCAGAAAGTCTCGCCCCTCACCGGGATTCGATCCCCGGACCGTGCAGCCAGTAGCGAGTAGCTATATCGACTGAGTTATCCCGGCCCACTGTTTTGAACTCTGTGGGTTATGTAAAGTGAAATAAGGGAATTATTGTGTGAATGTGCAAGGAATATATCCTATATATACAGGGCATACACAAAAGAATGATGCGGTTTTAATAGTGTTCACTATTAAAACCGCACCATTCTTTTGTGTATACCCTGTATGAGAATATGAGAATAGGGTGCTGAGGAGGATATTTGGGCCTAAGAGGGACGAGGTAACGGGGGAGTGGAGAAGACTACATAACGAGGAACTTAATGATCTGTACTCATCACCAAATATTATTCGGGTTATCAAATCAAGAAGAATGAGGTTGGTCGGGGCATGTAGCACGTATTGGTAAGGGGAGAGGTGCATACAGGATTTTGGTGGGGAGACGTGAGGGAAGGAACCACTTGGAAGACCCAGGCATAGATGGGAGGATAATATTATAATGAATCTTCAAGAAGTGGGATGGGGGTATGGACTGGATTGATATGGCTGAGGATAGGGACAGGTGGCGGGCTCTTGTGAGTGCGGTAATGAACCTTCGAGTTCCATAAAACGCGGGGAATTTCTTGACTAGGTGAGGACTTGTTAGCTTCTCAAGAAGGACTGTGCTACATGGAGTTAGTTAGTTAGTTGGTTAGTTAGTTAGTTATTCCCTAATTTCCTGGACAGATAGAGAAAGGTGACAGCAGAACACATGAAAGTTTGTCTCCAGGTACCGATATGAACAGGGGCACTCGACTTAAGGCTACTGATTTAGAAAATCGATTTGTAATCCCAACCGGGACTGAAGCTTTGTTGCTGGGTAAGGCACACCTTCTGTGTTCAGTTCTACCAACTTTACTT
Organism: Reticulitermes speratus; assembly: GCA_021186555.1. NCBI lineage: Eukaryota > Metazoa > Arthropoda > Insecta > Blattodea > Rhinotermitidae > Reticulitermes > Reticulitermes speratus. The sequence goes on from JAJKFL010000012.1 coordinate 27,352,169, forward strand.
TCTTGTTTCGGATACTTTCACATTACTGCCAGTGCGATTTACTGCTAAGCCGAGTGAGGACCCTTCCTCTGACGTCACACGTAGTACCATCCTTGTAAGAAGGAAAAGGTAACTGCATTCAAAAATACAGCGTGCAGTGGCGGCTTCTTGACACTTCATTCGCTGTGTGTTGGCAACACTGAAAGACCAGCGTGATACATAATTTACAAGACATAGCTCTTAGTTTTTGCCCCTAAACAAACATGTTTGCCATTACTGTAATTAAAAGTACTTCAGGGTCGAAGCTGGTCTGTATAAGTCAGATTTATGCAGTGGTTGTTTCTTGTGCTATGCTTACCGACTGAGCGAAAGACGCTGGTATGAAAAGAGTTCGTGTGAATGATTGTAGGAGTCAAAGTTGTAATCTTTGTGTTTTACATTACAAAGCCGATCCCAGTGGCCGCGCGGTCTAAGGCGTGGGTCTTCGGCCGTTCGCTTGCTGGGATTGTGGGTTCGAATCCCACCGGGGGCATGGATGTTTGTGTTGTGTTTGTTGTATAAGGACGGTAGCATGGAACGTAAAAGTGACATGAAGGACGAAAGGTTATAAAGACAGTAAAACAATGGATCAAAGGGAAAAAACCCCGGACAGAAAAAAAAAATCCCGCCTGAGGGCATGGATGTCTGTCTTTTGTGAATGTTGTGTGTTGTAGAGGTAGAGGTCTCTGCGTCGGGCTGATCACTCGTCCAGAGGAGTCCTACCGAGTGTGGTGTGTCTGAGTGTGATCGTGAAGCCTTGATAAAGAGGTGGCCTAGGCCCCCAAGGGGCTGTTGCTCCATTGGGGGGAAAAAATACATTTCAAATAAACAATTAAACCGTTCAGTACATTTAATCTAAAAAAATTAATCTCATATTATATTTTATGTATGTATGTACTATGCGTGATTTCAGCCTTCGTTGCTGTGTAAATGAGATCTTCCCTCTTCTGGAATGTTACGCGAAGCGGATTTGTCCCGAAACGTCCGTAAATAACTACCAATCTACACCTTTATCTATTGACCTCTATATGAATTTAATGCAAAACGGAGCTCAGCCAACATTTTTCCGCGAGCCGCACATTACATGTCAAAGAGCCGCATGTGGCTCGCGAGCCGCGGTTTTGGCCACCCCTGCATTATATCATTAAATGGTGAAGTGTATATTTACTATTCAAAATCGTAGTCAGTATACAGCGTCAGAAAGCTCATAAAGTTAAAATTATGTACGATGTTAAAAACTGTATATTAATATGTAAAGTACAAAATATATATATAGGTCTGTTTTCATACATCTGTATTGTGCTGTGGTGCCCAATGTTTTTTCCACGCGTAATATCTCTGTACAGTACAGGCAGCTTACATATACAGGGCATACACAAAAGAATGGTGCGGTTTCAAAGTGAATCGCTGTTGATACCGCACCATTCTTTTGTGTATGCCCTGTATATATATATATATATATATATATATATATATATTCATTCATTCATTCCTGTAGTCTGTCTTACGACAGGTCCGTAGCCTCTTCCAAAGCAAGTTCTCCACAGGGTGCGATCTAGTGCTTCCTCTTTCAATTTCCAGTATCTTTTCTTTTCCTTAAGGCATCCAGTAGCTGCTTACGTCTTCTCCCTCGTCGTCCCGTCATTTCTATCCTTTCCTTCTAACTTTCCTTCAATCACGTGTTTCAGAAGGCAGTTTCTACGCAAGCTGTGACCAATCCAGTTAGCCTTTCTTCTTTTTATTGTATGTACGATATTCCTCTCCTCCTTGACTCTGTGTAATACTTCTTCATTTTCACACGATCGTCCAACTGATCTTCTCCTTCTTCTCCAGCACCACATTTCAAAACTTTCCAGATACTTCTGATCTACTTTCAGAAGTGTCCATGTTTCAGCACCACACAAAGCTAATATATATATATATATTTTATGTATTAATATAGTCTATTTTACTATACATGATTTTAACTTTATGAGATCTCTGACACTGTTACTGACTACTGCTGTCATTAGTGTACGTTCACATTACGTTCAATGACGTGTATTTGAACCTGCGCACGTCTGTGGAAAATGACACCCTGATGATGGCTACAATGGTTAGCCGAAACATGTAGGAGTATATAGAATAATTGTGCAGTAGTTAGTAATAATAATAATAAAAACCGAAATGATAATATTGTTTAAAGAACACAGTTTTATTGAAATAAAAATGTTACTGAAATTCAGACAGCCATGTTGCAAAATGCAACTTTTTGAAAGTGATCTTTCTTTCTTTTGACTTTGTGCATCGTCTTAATTTTGATATAGTACTACGTTTTGGAAGTCGGCTTTGCTTCCGTCTTCAGGTAAAGTGGGCAACAAATATGGTGGGCCCTTTTTAAAAAGAGCTTGGCCCAGAGACTGGGCACTTTAATTTATTGAACTTGTTAACATATGCACCGGAGACAGATGTTGCCCTTACGTAGCAACAGGAAAATGGCTATTGAAAGACTTTATTACTGAGTCTTCTAGTTAAATTTTAAATTTTAATTTTAATAGTTCTTTTCCTGTTACTATCCATTAACAAGTATCTGGTCTAAGGTGCATGTTTAACAAGTTTACTAAAATATGGTGCCCAGTGACTGCGAATAGCTATTTCTAAAGGGTCCAGCAGATTAGGTATTTTCTTTTACCTGAAGACAGAAGCAAAGTCGGCTTCCGAAACGTAGTATTTTATTAAAATTAAGACGATGGACAAAGTACAAAGAAAGAAGATTACTTCTGTAAGTTATATACCACCGCCAGAGGCCTATAAAGTTGCAAGCAACTTTTTCCTTCGGAATTGAGGGAAAAGTATGGCAAAGTGAAATTCGATACATAAATTGCATTGTTGACTTTCACCTCCAGATTTCTTAGAAATGGAAATAAACAGATCGAGTTGTTTCATGCACACAGTACGACAAACAAATACACACGGCGAAGGCAACGGAAGCCTCGCTGATGTTATGAACTGAACAGGTGGAGTGAAGCCTCAATTTGTTGGCTACAAGTCAGCCTGTCGTATGTTCACGTCACTTATACAAAATTATCTGAGGTATCTGAGAGGTCTGTTGGTATATTTGCACATAAAGTTCACATTTCTGCACAGCATGAATCCAGAATTCACAGGTTTTTGCGCTGTCGCAAAAACGTTGCGTTGTCGCAAAAACATAACTTCGTCATGTCTGTCTTTCTGTGTGGAAGAATTCGACTCGCACCAGAAAGATTTTCGTAAAAGTTTTTATTGGGACTTTTATACGAAAATCTGTCTACAAAATTCACTGATGGTTAAAATGGGACAATAAGGAAACAGACATTTATTTTATATATATACCGTGCATTTTGATAATCATTAATTTTATTTCAATCAAACAAATTCACTACATTTATTTTCTACGATTTCTTGTCCCTACATATGTTTCGGCGTACCTTGTGCCATCCTCAGGGAGGTCGTCGACAGTTCACAATCTTCAATACATCCAATTGTTTTTCACACACTTTCACAACACATAATTATTGTAAGTCAAAAAACGTTAAAGCTATCCCATTACAGGCCTGGACAGGCCCTGAGGGTTCCAGGAGGTTGAGGCTCCCAGATTTCTAGACAATCGGCACATGAAGGTGGTAAGGTTGTCAGCCCTACGCACCGACCGCCTTTACCCTCCAGGAAATATTCCTGGTATTCATTTCTGTTAGAGGCTGAGTCGGACCCCAGGGCTACAGTGCAGCCGAAAGGAATAAGTCAATGAAAAATTCCAATGACACCATCGGGAATCGAACCCGCGACCTTCCGGCTTGTAGCGAAGTGCCTCAACCAACTGCGCCACCGCGTGCCCCCAATTATTGTAAGTCACCAACACTAAATATCACATCTCACGTATGAACTCTAGACGACCCCCTTGAGGATGGCACAATGTATGCCGAAACATATGTAGGACAAGAAATCGTAGAAAATAAGTGTAGTGAATTTGTTGGATTGAAATAAAATTAATTAAGGAACAGACACTTTGTTTGAAGACCTGCGTGCATTTATGAAATGTTTAAATTTAAGTACAAGAAACGCATTGATAAGTTACTGATAAAACATTTGTTACGTGAAAATAGAACGGTAGTATTTCAAGGTCAATCTGTTGTTCTGTGCGGAGAGTTTTCAACTTGTTTCCTCTGCTTCACTTTACGCCGCGGACGGGTGTCTCCAGACAGTGCTTATCGCCATGTCTTGTGCCGTCTCCTAGGATTTCTTTACCAATCAGGAGAGTTACTTTGTGCTATCCTTACAGCCAGTCCAGGTGCCTTTCGTGATACGTGACTTCTTGTAACACATTCTACAGTCTATTGGATACTGCACTTAATTTCTGTGACGCAACAGCCAACTCGTGCCCAGGCTGCCTCATTATTGAGGTTTATAGATCACACACAATTAGACACACACATATACACACTCGGCAGGGCCCCTCTGAATGAGTGATCAGTTCTTAGCAGAGGCAGCTACCTACAAAACACACAACAAACACAAGAGACGAACATCTATGCACTCAGCGGGATTCGAACCCGCGATTCCAGAAACCAAGCACTATTAGTGCTAGATATTTATACTGATCACATGATCAGTCTTGTCCGTTATAATTATTAACATACTCGTTTCAGTTACATAAGTGAAAATGGGACTCATATTAATTTGTGATTGTCTAAACTGAATTAACTAACTATATGGAACATGTTCAGTCTTGATGAGCTAATAAATTCACAAAACCCAGACAAATAAAATGCACAACACTGTTCCCAGATATTTTTATTAGAATATCACTTTGAACACGACTACATGTTTCGCTCCTCAAGGGATCATCATCAGGGAATCAAATCACATCAACACCACACAGCACCAAACTAGCAACGTTTGCATACATTAGTAAAGTGTAAAAAAATTCAAACAGTTAAAACGTAGGTTATTCTCTGTAGTATAGTTGTATAAGTGTAAGCGTGTTTCATAAGTCCAACCTGGATTTAGAGGCTTGGCCGTGCAGTAGCAAACCCACATATAAGAGATAAAGCATGCCAACGGATAGAGGAAATGTAAAAGGTTTTTTCGTGACAGATACGATGGCGTAGTTACCCGTTTCTCCGCTAGAAGGCAGTGGTGTGCAAACAAGGCGTTTTCAGGTGAACACTTATTCCCTGGCCTGCCAGGTCACCCGACCTTACTCCATGTGACTTTTTCCTGTGGGGTTACGTTAAAGATCGTGTTTACTTGCCTCCTTTACCAAGAAATTTACCGGAGCTTCGGCTAAGAATTATGGATGCAGTTGCTACCATCGACGTTCATATGTTGGAACGTGTGTGCAGGAGCTAGATTACAGGATTGACGTCTGTCGAGTCACAAAGGGGGACATATTGAACATTTTTAAGGTAGGTTCAAAACTTGATATGTGCTCTTTTCACTGACATGCCCTCATCCCCCGTGTGTGATTTGGCTCCTGAGCTACAGACCTCCGAAAACCCGGAGGGATTTATGAAACACCCTGTAGTGCATCCTGGTACGCAGTGTCGCGGAAGCAGCCTACGTACTTAACGAATGATAACACAGTACATCCTTAGGGAAATAAAAAATTCACATGATTTTATAGAACCTGAAGGCTCATTACAGCATTCAATTCCACGCCCTCTCACCTCATTTCATTACGAACCATTTTAAAATTACCCATTCCTTAAGGTCTATTTCTCCAGAGTTTTCTCTGCCCTTCAGTTTTCCCTCGAAAATTCTATACGCATCTATCGTTTCCCCCATACGTGCCACTGTCAAGCCGATTTCGTTTTATACTAAGGTTCATGCATCATGTACAATACCTTGATGTCTGTCGAGTTTATTAAGGATGGTGTAGAAGACTAAGGCAGTCTGCAAGCAGTAAGTTACAACGTACGTATACAGGGCATACACAAAAGAATGGTGCGGTTATGCATATAAATTCACTCTTGATACCGCACCATTCTTTTGTGTATGCCCTGTATGTACGTGTTGCATTCTTTAGAGTGTGCAAATGCAGGGTCTTCCTAGGAAATATATAAATTTTTGCCATTTTCAGTCCCACCATGAAAAATATCCTTCCTCAGACTAGGCGAATATATATGTTCAGTATTTTAAAACAATACGGAAGCAATTTTGTTATTTATGTGTATTATATTTTAAGCAGCCTATACCAGTGGCCGCGCGGTCTAACGCATAGGTCTATAGGCCGTGCCATGGCTCAGGCGGTTAGTCGCCGGCCTCTCACTGCGGAGGCCCGGTTTCGATCCCGGGTGTAGTCCATGTGGGATTTGTGGTAGATAAAGTGGCACTGGGACAGGTTTTTCCTCCGAGTTGTCGGTTTTCCCCTGTCAGTTTCATTCCACCGGTGCTCCATTAATTGTAAAACTTGGTAAAAAAAACTGCTCATCTTCATCTTCATCACAGGGTTGCACAAAAAGCCTTAAGGCTGCGGTGCGTCCGTAGCATCTGCTGCGGGGGCCTTCACCATGTAAAAAAAAACGTATAGGGATGCGGCTGTTCGCTTGCTGGGATTGCGGTTCGAATCTCGTCCGGGGCATATATGTTGTGTGTTGTCAGGTCGAGGTCTCTGCGACGGGCTGATCCCTCGTCCAGAGGAGTCCTACCGTGTGTGTGTTTGTGTCACTGAGTGTGATCAGGTGCAACAATAACCCTCTACACCTACAATGAGTAGGTAGACAGAGGTAAGACTGAGAAAGAGCGAAAGAAAGATATTTTATGTGAAGTAGAAGAAAGAAATGGGAGGCTTATGGGAAGCTTATGGGAGGCTTCCAAAGTACGAGTATATGCCGTCCACATAAATTATATAATGTAATAATGTATGCAACTAAGTGACCAATGATTTCAGGCTTCCGCCGCGATGTTGATAAAATCTGCGGTCTTCTGGGTTATTACACGGCGTCGTGTGGTAATTATTTACCGACGTTTCGGGGCAACGTATCGGTCCCATTGTTTGTCGTCGTTAACTCCTGGAGATCTGGCCATAGATCCTCAATATATCGTTTATTTCGATATAATATTTGGCAGAACATTTTATTGTCAGATCGCGTTATATGTTGAACATACAAGGAATTAGAAAAGTCACAAAATGTTCAGTTTTAATCGACAAAATTACACTTCATAGCAACAGCAATATATATGATGTGAAGGGATAAGTTTGTATTACGTTATGTAAGATGGTGCTGTAGAAGGATGGAGAAGATCAGTTGGACCGATCGTGTGAGAAATGAAGAAGTATTACACAGAGTCAAGGAGGAGAGGAATATCGTACATACAATAAAGAGAAGAAAGGCTAACTGGATTGGTCACATCTTGCGTAGGAACTGCCTTCTAAAACACGTGATTGAAAGAAAGATAGAGGGAAAAAGTGACGGGAAGACGAGGAAGAAGATATAAGCAGCTAACGGATGACGTTACGGAAAAGAGAAGATACTGGAATTTAAGAAAAAAGGAGTTAGTGGAATTTTAAAAATGAAACACTAGATCACAGTCGCTGGAGAACGAGCCTTGGAAGAGGCTATGGACCTGTCGTAAGACAGTACATAATGTTATACGACGTACGTCTGATTATGTGATGTATTGCTTAATAATGTCGACATGTGCGACTTTAAATTACAATTAAATATTTGGCTCCAGACAATTATTTTTTAAAAGTCTTTATGTGTATATTTCATGCATGGGTAAAAAATGTACATTTTGTTTTCTTTACATTTCAATTATACGTAAAACATACACATAACATAAACATAAATATTTCAGGAGTGTGGAAGAGTCGTAAATGTAAGAGATACTGTTATGATAAATGTATTAAACACAATATCCAGGCTGTAGCGGCCTGACAGTCCTTTGCTGTGGGGATTCGTCACTGTTGTCTGTGGAACGGGGATCCGTCACTGTTGTCTGTGGAACGGGCATCCGTCACTGTTGTCTGTGGAACGGGGATCCGTCACTGTTGTCTGTGGAACGGGGATCCGTCACTGTTGTCTGTGGAACGGGTATCCGTCACTGTTGTCTGTGGAACGGGGATCCGTCACTGTTGTCTGTGGAACGGGCATCCGTCACTGTTGTCTGTGGAACGGGGATCCGTCACTGTTGTCTGTGGAACGGGGATCCGTCACTGTTGTCTGTGGAACGGGGATCCGTCACTGTTGTCTGTGGAACGGGGATCCGTCACTGTTGTCTGTGGAACGGGGATCCGTAACTGTTGTCTGTGGAACGGGGATCCGTCACTGTTGTCTGTGGATCGGGGATCCGTCACTGTTGTCTGTGGAACGGGCATCCGTCACTGTTGTCTGTGGAACGGGGATCCGTCACTGTTGTCTGTGGATCGGGGATCCGTCACTGTTGTCTGTGGAACGGGCATCCGTCACTGTTGTCTGTGGAACGGGGATCCGTCACTGTTGTCTGTGGAACGGGCATCCGTCACTGTTGTCTGTGGAACGGGGATCCGTCACTGTTGTCTGTGGAACGGGGATCCGTCACTGTTGTCTGTGGAACGGGCATCCGTCACTGTTGTCTGTGGAACGGGGATCCGTCACTGTTGTCTGTGGAACGGGCATCCGTCACTGTTGTCTGTGGAACGGGGATCCGTCACTGTTGTCTGTGGAACGGGGATCCGTCACTGTTGTCTGTGGAACGGGGATCCGTCACTGTTGTCTGTGGAACGGGGATCCGTCACTGTTGTCTGTGGAACGGGGATCCGTAACTGTTGTCTGTGGAACGGGGATCCGTCACTGTTGTCTGTGGATCGGGGATCCGTCACTGTTGTCTGTGGAACGGGGATCCGTCACTGTTGTCTGTGGAACGGGGATCCGTCACTGTTGTCTGTGGAACGGGGATCCGTCACTGTTGTCTGTGGATCGGGGATCCGTCACCGCGGGGGGGGGGAGTAAGTCAAGATGGCGAGAAGTGTGATGTGAGAATTTGTGTGTACCATATACCAGAGGAAACACAGGCAGTAATTAAACAAACTGGAAGCAGTGTTTGATGTAATGTTAAAACAGGCATTCGCAAGGTAACTGTTATTACCACAACTTGCAAAATATGTTTAAATAAGCATGAGAAACTTTATATTACATGTACCGTGCATTTTGATGGTTAATTAATTTTATTTAAATCCAACAAATGCACTACACAATACACAATGCACCATAGGACAGTTAACAACACAGCACAATGCACTACACAATACACAATGCACCACAGGACAGTTAACAACACAGCACAATGCACTACACAATACACAATGCACCACAGGACAGTTAACAACACAGCACAATGCACTACACAATACACAATGCACCATAGGACAGTTAACAACACAGCACAATGCACTACACAATACACAATGCACCATAGGACAGTTAACAACACAGCACAATGCACTACACAATACACAATGCACCATAGGACAGTTAACAACACAGCACAATGCACTACACAATACACAATGCACCATAGGACAGTTAACAACACAGCACAATGCACTACACAATACACAATGCACCATAGGACAGTTAACAACACAGCACAATGCACTACACAATACACAATGCACCATAGGACAGTTAACAACACAGCACAATGCACTACACAATACACAATGCACCATAGGACAGTTAAACAACACATGCAACAATGCACACTTACACAATTACACAATCACACAGGACAGTTAACAACACAGCACAATGCACTACACAATACACAATGCACCATAGGACAGTTAACAACACAGCACAATGCACTACACAATACACAATGCACCATAGGACAGTTAACAACACAGCACAATGCACTACACAATACACAATGCACCATAGGACAGTTAACAACACAGCACAATGCACTACACAATACACAATGCACCATAGGACAGTTAACAACACAGCACAATGCACTACACAATACACAATGCACCAAGGACAGTTAACAACACAGCACAATGCACTACACAATACACAATGCACCATAGGACAGTTAACAACACAGCACAATGCACTACACAATACACAATGCACCATAGGACAGTTAACAACACAGCACAATGCACTACACAATACACAATGCACCATAGGACAGTTAACAACACAGCACAATGCACTACACAATACACAATGCACCATAGGACAGTTAACAACACAGCACAATGCACTACACAATACACAATGCACCATAGGACAGTTAACAACACAGCACAATGCACTACACAATACACAATGCACCATAGGACAGTTAACAACACAGCACAATGCACTACACAATACACAATGCACCATAGGACAGTTAACAACACAGCACAATGCACTACACAATACCAAGTGCACCAAAGGACAGTAACAACACAGCAAATGACAAGATCGAATGTTTTCGAAAAACTAGTATACATAGCGAGCTGTCAAAAACAGTTTTAATTATCTTTTTAATATTTTGTACTAAACTATCTTCAATTCAAAAAATTTTTTAATAAAACACTGAAGAAAGATAAGTTATTACTACGAACAGAAAGACAGTGATATTTAGTGCTGGTGGCTTACAGAATTGTGTTGTGAAAGTGAGTGAAAAACAGTTGGATGTATTGAAGATTGTGAACTCTCGACGACCCCCTGAGGATGGCACAAGGTATGCCGAAACACACATAGGGACAAGAAATCATTGAAAGAAAGAGTAGTGCATTTGATGGATTGAAATAAAATTAATTAAGCATGAGAAAATTCTGTTATTATCAAAATATATCTGGCTGGCTCGTTGGTAGAGAAACGATGCTGTAATTTTTGGAAAGAATAAAAATGACAGTTCAGAGATGTACCGTAAACTTACAGTGAAATAAATTAAAGCTATACCGTATTGGATTAACCTATAAATGTCTAGCAGTCCGAGCAAATGAGTGAGAAAACGGATTGAAGAAAGAAACGGTTCTCTTTTTTTGGGAGAGACGAGGGGAGGAATTTCGTTGATGTCAGCACCACCTGTACAGTCTCTCTCTTTCTGCCGGCTACTTCCACCGAAGGGAAGGTAATTCTACAGCAACTTACACAGTGGGGTCTCTCAGGAAGCCAGTATTTTTCGCTCTCTTTTTCAATCTGGATTACTGACTTACCTCTCTGTGTGTTCAGGTCTGCTCTGTCTTCACAATAACACTCTATCAATTTCCTACCATAAAGCCCCACACATCTATCTGTTCAACTTTCCTCTTTGTCCAATTTAGGGGCTTCCTTATATTAAAGTGCTACTCGTATGACGCATTGTTTATTATTTTCTGGTCGAATAAAAACCCTGGAAATGAAGCATTTCAGGGCAACGCATTTTGTTAACAAAGATTAAAATCTGAGAGATGGACAAAATAAAATCATCACTTATGTTTCACTGATTTGATAATTCTTAAGTTAGTTAAGCACAATGCCTAAATATGAAAGTCGTAACGTCCAAAGAATCACAACTGAGGCCCAGGTTCGATTCCGGGTCAGTCCATGTGGGATTTGTTCGTGGACAAAGTGGCACTGGGACAGGTTTTTTTCCCCCCCGAGTACTTCGGATTTCCCCTGTAAATTTTATTCCACCGGTGTTCCATTACATGGAAAAACGAAAAAACAAAACTAATAATTTTCATCACAGGGTTGCACAATAAGCCTCAAGGCTGCGGTACGTCTGTAGCATCTGCTGCGGGGCCCTTCACCACAAAAAGAGTCCAATTAAAAAGAAATCAACTGTGAAAATCCTTCACCATATTTCAAGATCCCATTTCAAGATTAATTTTGAACAGTTTCACTTTATTTCGTTGGGAGTTCGGAGAAGTGGGGGAGGAGCAAAGGATTATGCAAAGGCCTCGCCCCGCTCGTCCTTATGATAGGGCGTTAAAATAGGGAGAATTGTTACTTGAAATAAGGACTGCCTAATTTTGAATAAACCTCTAATGACGCTGGTAATTAAATTACAACTGATGCCCAAGAAGGAGGAATTTTGAATTTGTGGTAATCTTAAATGTACTGACGACTGTATGGTGTAACGAGACCGGAAGCGTACGAAGAATTAACGGTACGGTCTGTTGCATTGCACCCGGGCCGGCATTGAAGGGTTAACGTTTTAAGGCTAGAGTGAGTAATTTGAGAAGATAATTTCTGTTTTGAGGAATTTATTTCGGTGGGTGGGGGGGCTGCATGAGAATCTTGGAGTAGAAACTTGAAATTTGGGAACTATTTGCTTGAAGACACAGGAAAACCAGGAAAACCTGTGTAAAGATGACCGGTCGCAGGTTCTTCATCTAAATTACGTACGATGCTTCATGCCGTGCCTTACACAAGTAAAACTCCGTCTCCATTGCAAAGACCAGTCGATTAATTCTGTTGAAGGAGACGATCATTATTTATTCTAAGAATCATAACTACAAAAATAGTAACACCCCTAGGCAAAATACAGTTTTAAAGGATGTCATCCATTTGTGTTTTTTATAACAGAAATCGAGTCGAAGTCCGTTCAAACACAACTAAATTCCATTTTTTATACAGAACTACATTTTAGGCCATCCTCAGATTCACAATTTGTGTTTCAAACATATTCCTTTTATTCCTTCCTCAATGTGTTTTAAACAAATTGTCATAAATGATAGCCCCATTGAACAGGTATTAGATTTCAAATGCCTAAGATACCTCATATCTGACTACAAAAGTGATTTAGAAGACAAGTTACAGACATATAACAAAATAAATGGCATTGTACGGAGACATTTTGGAAAACAGATGACTACAGAAACAATCCACAATATTACAGCTAGAGCGGTCGTGAAGTTTGGTAATGAAGCGTGGGTGCTGAAGAAAAGAGATGAACAAAGATTGGAAGCAACATAAATTAAAATTTTAAGACATTTATTAGGAATTACTAAGCTAGACAGGGAAAGAAATCAGTCCGTCAGGGAGAAAATTGGAGTGCAGAACATTGTTTTGGAAATACAACAATACCAACGAGAGTGGCTGCAACACGTAGAGAGAATGGGCACAGACAGGATACACAAACAGGCACTGAAATATAGGCCAAAGGGAAAGAGAAGCATTGAACGACAGAGAAAAAGATGGAAGGACCAGCTTCACCTTGAGGGATAAAGAACAGGTGCTACACCTAACACTGCGTAGCTCATGATGATGATGATGATGATGATAATGATGACAGCATCCATCTGGAAAGGCTGAGTAAAATAACAGTTAGTCTAATGTCACACAGCTGATAGCTCTGTCATTGCGTGCACGTTAAATTTGTACACGCTGCAGGTTCCTGCGTTTGCATTCTGACCTCATGCAAATATCCCGACAGACAGACAGACAGACAGGTGTCCGTGCAGTATCAGCATATTCAGTCCATATGAATAAATGTGAAGGAATTAACGCGCGAAATTTTATTGCGCTAATCGTAGCTTCATTAACTCAAAATCGATTTACTGACTGCCAACCAGAAAGGACATTTACGGATAATTTCGCGTTGTGTTTCTATGGTCATAAAATGTTACTTAATTTGTACAGACGCATTTAGCAATAAATGTCGAAAAGGCAAGATATTTTGAAAGTTTTATGTCAAGCATCCTGTTGTGTTATATAGACATAAAAAGAAATTAATGTCTTCAAAATAACGTATATTGTATGTATTTTCAGCAAATTATATTACATAGGCAACATGTTTCGGCTGATCTTGGTACAAATTATATTTTTTTTTGGCGATCGAAGTCCTGGAGATGACCAAGGTCAGCCGAAACATGTTGTCTATGTAATATCATTTGCTAAAAGTACATACAGCTTACATTTCGTTGACGGCATTAATTTCATTCATGAGGTATTTTGGGTTCAAGATTACAAGATACAAAATCAGTTATTTTTGTTATATCAGTATCAACATAGAACCCTCATGTCTTTAAGTTTATTTCTATGTGAGATAAATTATGTTTCTTCGATAATTGAAGATAATATTGACACGTGTTTCAGTTTTCTACAAACACGTCAGACATCAAAGATTTTGCCCCTAAAAATCTCTATCACATTTTCGGTATAAAATATTTTTATATCAGTCCGAAATTATATTTCTATGGAAGCCGCACGTTTATCACTTTCGCCATGAAATACTACCATGACAACATAAAAATTATTGGCACCATAACCCTTGATGAAGATATAGCCCCAATCTTCTTACAAACGAAGATACGGCATTTGCGCCACAGGCCGGTTGCTTCACTCAGTAATAAAGAACTCGCGACGCCCCTTGGCTATGACGCTCTGTCACCGTCAGACGGTAGACAGAATGAAGTGGTGAATAACTTCGACCCCCGCCGAGATTCAACCCCCCGATAATCCGGTTTGACAGTCCGTACTGAGCTACCCGGCTGAGACATTGAGATCTGTACAGATAATATTCAACCCATGCGTGATTTCAGGCTTTCGCCGCGGTTTGAATGAGCTCTTTGCTCTTCTGGGATGTTACTCAGCGTAGATTGATATTTACCGACGTTTCGTGACATCCAAGAAGAGCGAAGATCTCATAAGATTTAGTCCAATTTATTTCACATTTCAGTCCACTAAAATAGTAACGCACTCTAGTGTCTCTCTTTTCTAACCATAGGTAGTATAATGACGTCAGCGATGTTGCTAAAGATTCATGTACGCTGTGACGTCACGCCCATTAGGCTGGTAGATGGTTTCGGATGTATTGGGAGGAGTGTAGAGACTCCATCTTCAGGGCTGAATCAGTCTACTGTTATTGGACTGCTCGATCTTGCAGTTGAGGCACTACGCAGCTTCGAAACGTCGGAAACTATTTACTAGCAAATAGTGCGTGAGATCCCTAAATGAAAGAATACTAAGTTTTTCATGATGTTTATAATTTGGCTTTTACACTACAAATTACATTCAGTGTGGGCCGCGATAGCTCAGTCGGTATAGCGACACACTACGGGCTGGACGGTCCGGGAATCGAATCCCGGTGGGGGAGAGATTTTCCGCACCCGGTCAGACCGGCCCTGGGGCCCACACAGCCTCCTGTATAATGGGTACCGGGTCTCTTTCCCGGGGGTAAAGCGGCCGGGGCGTGGCGTTAACCACCCACCCCCATCTAGCGCCGAGGTTAAAGAAAGAGTAGAGCTATACCTCTACCCCCTGTGGGCCTTTATGGACTGTTCTAGGTGACCTTTACCTTTTATGACATTCAGTGTAGCAAAATCGGTTATTCATAATTTGTAGCTGGTATTGCAGGCTGTATCGGCCCCTGCTTGAATTGCAATCACACAAGTCTGTATTTCTGGCAGTCTGCAGTAAGTAAAGTTGTCCCCGCAAACACAGTAAAAGCGTATGAGAGAGACGAATTATGGTTCCACCCCTTTCTAACCCCGGCACTAAATGGAGGTGAGCATTCAGTTTCACGCTGTGGTCGCTTTACTCCCGAGGAACGGTCCTCCGGTACCCATTGAAAAAGGAGGCTGGGTGGGATCCAGGGACTGTCTGGACGTTTTGGAGAAAAATACAATAAAACTTGTAAAGTTGGCCGCCCTTGTAAAACGGCCACCTGGCACAGTTGGCCACACTTTTACGAAACCGGCAGATTCCTGTAATAATATACATGGTCATTACTACATAACGTGGCCACCTGTAAAAATATACATGGTCATTACTACATAACGTGGCCACCTGTAATAATATACATGTTCATTACTACATAACGTGGCCACCTGTAATAATATACATGGTCATTACTACATAACGTGGCCACCTGTAATAATATACATGGTCATTACTACATAACGTGGCCACCTGTAATAATATACATGGTCATTACTACATAACGTGGCCACCTGTAATAATATACATGGTCATTACTACATAACGTGGCCACCTGTAATAATATACATGGTCATTACTACATAACGTGGCCACCTGTAATAGTATACATGGTCATTACTACATAACGTGGCCACCTGTAATAATATACATGGTCATTACTACATAACGTGGCCACCTGTAATAATATACATGGTCATTACTACATAACGTGGCCACCTGTAATAATATACATGGTCATTACTACATAACGTGGCCACCTGTAATAATATACATGGTCATTACTACATAACGTGGCCACCTGTAATAATATACATGGTCATTACTACATAACGTGCCCACCTGTAATAATATACATGGTCATTACTACATAACGTGGCCACCTGTAATAATATACATGGTCATTACTACATAACGTGGCCACCTGTAATAATATACATGGTCATTACTACATAACGTGGCCACCTGTAATAATATACATGGTCATTACTACATAACGTGGCCACCTGTAATAATATACATGGTCATTACTACATAACGTGGCCACCTGTAATAATATACATGGTCATTACTACATAACGTGGCCACCTGTAATATATATACATGGTCATTACTACATAACGTGGCCACCTGTAATAATATGCATGGTCATTACTACATAACGTGGCCACCTGTAAAATATACATGGTCATTACTACATAACGTGGCCACCTGTAATAATATACATGGTCATTACTACATAACGTGGCCACCTGTAATAATATACATGGTCATTACTACATAACGTGGCCACCTGTAATAATATACATGGTCATTACTACATAACGTGGCCACCTGTAATAATATACATGTTCATTACTACATAACGTGGCCACCTGTAATAATATACATGGTCATTACTACATAACGTGGCCACCTGTAATAATATACATGGTCATTACTACATAACGTGGCCACCTGTAATAATATACATGGTCATTACTACATAACGTGGCCACCTGTAATAATATACATGGTCATTACTACATAACGTGGCCACCTGTAATAATATACTTGGTCATTACTACATAACGTGGCCACCTGTAATAGTATACATGGTCATTACTACATAACGTGGCCACCTGTAATAATATACATGGTCATTACTACATAACGTGGCCACCTGTAATAATATACATGGTCATTACTACATAACGTGGCCACCTGTAATAATATACATGGTCATTACTACATAACGTGGCCACCTGTAATAATATACATGGTCATTACTACATAACGTGGCCACCTGTAATAATATACATGGTCATTACTACATAACGTGGCCACCTGTAATAATATACATGGTCATTACTACATAACGTGGCCACCTGTAATAATATACATGGTCATTACTACATAACGTGGCCACCTGTAATAATATACATGGTCATTACTACATAACGTGGCCACCTGTAATAATATACATGGTCATTACTACATAACGTGCCCACCTGTAATAATATACATGGTCATTACTACATAACGTGGCCACCTGTAATAATATACATGGTCATTACTACATAACGTGGCCACCTGTAATAATATACATGGTCATTACTACATAACGTGGCCACCTGTAATAATATACATGGTCATTACTACATAACGTGGCCACCTGTAATAATATACATGGTCATTACTACATAACGTGGCCACCTGTAATAATATACATGGTCATTACTACATAACGTGGCACCTGTAATAATATACATGGTCATTACTACATAACGTGGCCACCTGTAATAATATACATGGTCATTACTACATAACGTGGCCACCTGTAATAATATACATGGTCATTACTACATAACGTGGCCACCTGTAATAATATACATGGTCATTACTACATAACGTGGCCACCTGTAATAATATACATGGTCATTACTACATAACGTGGCCACCTGTAATAATATACATGGTCATTACTACATAACGTGGCCACCTGTAATAATATACATGGTCATTACTACATAACGTGGCCACCTGTAATAATATACATGGTCATTACTACATAACGTGGCCACCTGTAATAATATACATGGTCATTACTACATAACGTGGCCACCTGTAATAATATACATGGTCATTACTACATAACGTGGCCACCTGTAATAATATACATGTTCATTACTACATAACGTGGCCACCTGTAATAATATACATGGTCATTACTACATAACGTGGCCCCCTGTAATAATATACATGGTCTCACATTGTTGACACCGTGCATCTTCGTCATATTAAATTAAGTTATAGACCAACTGATGCACTTTTTAAAGCACTTTTTAAGTAGCTTTATTAGAAATGTTAAAATAGTACCCCTACACGTGTTTCGATCCTAGGATCATCGTCAGGGGGTTTTTTGCTAAAAGCTACGTCACTTCAATCACATGGTTTAAAATATTCCAATGGCACTATAAAACATATGTTAAAATCTTGTAAAAAGATATGTTAAAAAGTTGTAAAATTATAAGAACACTGTAGATGTTAGAAGTGCAGAACTGCTGGCTTTTGGTATTGTGGTATTATAAGCATGTGAAATGTTTTCGCGTGGTTAGCGAAGTGTACTGTGTACTGTTTGTTGACGAGTCCTACGGTGGAAAGTGATTGAAGTGACGTAGCTTTTAGCAAAAAACCCCTGACGATGATCCTAGGATCGAAACACGTGTAGGGGTACTATTTTAACATGTTTAATAAAGCTACTTAAAAAGTGCTTTAAAAAGTGCATCAGTTGGTCTATAACTTAATTTAATATACATGGTCATTACTACATAACGTGGCCACCTGTAATAATATACATGGTCATTACTACATAACGTGCCCACCTGTAATAATATACATGGTCATTACTACATAACGTGGCCACCTGTAATAATATACATGGTCATTACTACATAACGTGGCCACCTGTAATAATATACATGGTCATTACTACATAACGTGGCCACCTGTAATAATATACATGGTCATTACTACATAACGTGGCCACCTGTTTATCTTGAATCTTGGCCACTGTTTTGCGCCTTGTGCTATGCTAGTGTGTAAGGTCAACCTTCCTATGTTGGCCAATATAAACAGTTGTATAGTGTTTGTATCACCCTGTACATGGGCCATATCACCCTGTACATGGGCCGAAATCCTCATTTATTAGCAGAACTACCTGTTGTCAGCCCAACCTCCATCATTTGTCCACAAGTATCCAAAATACATTGAAATTTTTAAGTGGTCACTAATTACTGTACTTGAAGTCTGTATCCATTGAGAGAATTATGTACCTGTCGTCCAACTCGACCATCTATCTGCACTCTGAACCGTGTATTTGCCAAGTGATAGTTCATAGTTCAGTTTTTATAGTGCCAACTTTCCGTCACCTCTTACAATCTAAGCGGTTCTGTAATACCTCCCCGTGTCTTGCGATATAGTAGTGGTCTTTAGCTTTTTAGATGAAAGTGCCAGCGATACCGTACACTGTGGGTTCTGCACATAACTATGTCCGTACATGTGAGACCCAGCTGTTGTCACAATATCACCGTTGTACGGCTTAGCAATGTGAAGACCAGTGTCTGTACACAGATATCTACCGAATGACGGTTTACACTGTAAAGCCCCAGCTGTTTGGTCACGATTCTACGATATGTACCGTACACATGTGAAGACCCCAGCTGTCTGGCACAGATATCTACCGATATGTACCGGTACACATGTGAAGACCCCAGCTGTCTGGTCACAGATATCTACCGATATGTACCGGTACACATGTGAAGACCCCAGCTGTCTGGTCACAGATATCTACCGATATGTACCGGTACACATGTGAAGACCCCAGCTGTCTGGTCACAGATATCTACCGATATGTACCGGTACACATGTGAAGACCCCAGCTGTCTGGTCACAGATATCTACCGATATGTACCGGTACACATGTGAAGACCCCAGCTGTCTGGTCACAGATATCTACCGATATGTACCGGTACACATGTGAAGACCCCAGCTGTCTGGTCACAGATATCTACCGATATGTACCGGTACACATGTGAAGACCCCAGCTGTCTGGTCACAGATATCTACCGATATGTACCGGTACACATGTGAAGACCCCAGCTGTCTGGTCACAGATATCTACCGATATGTACCGGTACACATGTGAAGACCCCAGCTGTCGGTCACAGATATCTACGTAGACGGTACACATGTGAAGACCCAGCTGTCTGGTCACAGATATCTACCGATATGTACCGGTACACATGTGAAGACCCCAGCTGTCTGGTCACAGATATCTACCGATATGTACCGGTACACATGTGAAGACCCAGCTGTCTGGTCACAGATATCTACCGATATGTACCGGTACACATGTGAAGACCCCAGCTGTCTGGTCACAGATATCTACCGATATGTACCGGTACACATGTGAAGACCCCAGCTGTCTGGTCACAGATATCTACCGATATGTACCGGTACACATGTGAAGACACTCGCACTGTCGGTCACAGTATGATCTACCGATATGTAACCGGTACACATGTGAAGACCCCAGCTGTCTGGTCACAGATATCGCCGGTCGGTGGATAAATATGGCGAAATTATAGAAGTTTTAATTGTGAGGAAAAAGAGAGAAACTCGGAGGAAACCCGCTACTGTGGTAACTTGTCTCTCGGAATTGAAACCGAGGCTGCGCAGTGAGAATCCAATGTTTAAACGCAGGAACTATAACACGGCGTGAAGATTTCGTGACTAAATGAGTGACTACTACTTCTACCACCACCACTGCATGTAGTCTTACAGTGACCTTGTTAAGTATTGATTTGACAGTTTGCCCGAAGAGTAGTTAAGCTGTTCAAAATGGATGATCGATGCTGTGGACAGTGTCAAAACACGATAAGCTAAGCACACACAAGCGGCTTGAGCCTTGTTTCCACGCGGAACGAAATATATTAATCCGAGAGCAGGGCAGAATGTCTTCATCTCGCACTAAGCCGGACTGAGCCTTTTATCTACGTCTGTTTTTCAGAGACCATATTAATCCTCCATCTACCAGCTTTCTGTATACTTGTTTCTATTGACTTAACTCCACCATTTAAGAACAGGGATGCTAGAATGATGTAACAGCACAAAATGGCGCGCAACTAAAATGGTGGCATGCAGGAGGTTGTGAACGCAGCGTGTTCTAAAGGAAATTTATAAGTTTTAAGACTCTGGAGCACAGTTTTTGCTAACAGGGAAGTTAGAAAAGACTTCTTTAGAAATTTCGTGGTCGTTTGGCTGTATTCGCTCCAGAGACCAGCTTCTTTGATTGAGAGTTTTCGTCATATTCCTCGGTCTCTTTGGGAAAATTTTCTTGCTATACCTCAAATTGTGACACAACTGCTTGCTTCGTCATCTGTTCCATTTCATTTCTCACTTATAATCATATTATTCGCCCTATGCCGTCTGAAATACTGACAGAATCGTTAAATAAATAAAACTTGTTAGTGCTTCTTAAAGTAACTTAATTTTCAATATTCCTTCACGGAGATGAGAAATGAGGAAGATATCATCCATGTAGACCTAATAAATAAACAAAAAATTTGTTTATTATATCATTATATTAGACTTCATGAATTACTTAAAGCGATTTACAAATATAAGTAAATGGACATGTCAAAAATAGTCTCGGACGTAATAGAAACAAGGGAGGAATGTGAGACACACAGCTAACTTAGAGTGTTGTACCTTAGAGGTGTCAATCAAAAGTCAGAAGAACAGAGTGAAGTACAAATTACATAGACCGGAATGTCTTCTGGCTGACGAAATGTCTGCAAGGTTTAATAGTCACTATGAATTATTATGTTTTGGATCTGTAGCTGGCTTTCAGTGCTTGGAACAGACTTTCAAAATTAGGCATCTTAAAGGAATAAAAATTTCTCAGATTCTCGGCAAACATTGCAGATATTTCAGAGTAAATGCAGTCCACAGTCCTAACAAATTTCCAAAGAGTACACCAAACCGGCGATATGCATGTGGCTTTCGGGATTACGTACGTGTATTATTTCATAAACATTATGCAGGGAGCGAAAAAAAAAAGGTCATAAAATGATAAGATGAAAATATTCGCAAAATCGGACAAGGCAAAGACCAACACAGGAAATATAAGAAAGCTACATTTTGCGGCGGTCAAATGACTAAGTTGTCTTTATGGCGAAAGGTAACAAAATAAGTCATTATCTGCTGTCACACAAATGTTTTAAAGAGGCCTACATATGTTGAATGATTTCGCAAAATTTTAGTTATTGTTTTATACATATCATCTGTAAATATTTACATATTTACGAACAACAAGGAGGATTATAGCAGGATTACATTCTCAAAGTCCCCGTCATTTTGCATGACAACCTTCAGCGCGAGTCTCACAAACCTTACGGCCCTCCTACCTCAGTCACATGACTGCAGCTGCTACGTAAGCAGACCAATACTGGCACCTCCACCGCTCTGACTGCACAAACACACTGATCTACATGTACAAGTCTCACAAACCTCACGGCCCTCCTACCTCAGTCACATGACTGCAGCTACTACGTAAGCAGACCAATACTGGCACCTCCACCGCTCTGACTGCACAAACACACTGATCTACATGTACAAGTCTCACAAACCTCACGGCCCTCCTACCTCAGTCACATGACTGCAGCTGCTACGTAAGCAGACCAATACTGGCACCTCCACCGCTCTGACTGCACAAACACACTGATCTACATGTACAAGTCTCACAAACCTCACGGCCCTCCTACCTCAGTCACATGACTGCAGCTACTACGTAAGCAGACCAATACTGGCACCTCCACCGCTCTGACTGCACAAACACAGTGATCTACATGTACAAGTCTCACAAACCTTACAGCCCTCCTACCTCAGTCACATGACTGCAGCTACTACGTAAGCAGACCAATACTGGCACCTCCACCGCTCTGACTGCACAAACACACTGATCTACATGTACAAGTCTCACAAACATTACGGCCCTCCTACATCAGTCACATGACTGCAGCTGCTACGTAAGCAGACCAATACTGGCACCTCCACCGCTCTGACTGCACAAACACACTGATCTACATGTACAAGTCTCACAAACATTACGGCCCTCCTACATCAGTCACATGACTGCAGCTGCTACGTAAGCAGACCAATACTGGCACCTCCACCGCTATGACTGCACAAACACACTGATCTACATGTACAAGTCTCACAAACATTACGGCCCTCCTACATCAGTCACATGACTGCAGCTGCTACGTAAGCAGACCAATACTGGCACCTCCACCGCTCTGACTGCACAAACACACTGATCTACATGTACAAGTCTCACAAACATTACGGCCCTCCTACATCAGTCACATGACTGCAGCTGCTACGTAAGCAGACCAATACTGGCACCTCCACCGCTCTGACTGCACAAACACACTGATCTACATGTACAAGTCTCACAAACATTACGGCCCTCCTACATCAGTCACGTGACTGCAGCTGCTACGTAAGCAGACCAATACTGGCACCTCCACCGCTCTGACTGCACAAACACACTGATCTACATGTACAAGTCTCACAAACATTACGGCCCTCCTACATCAGTCACGTGACTGCAGCTGCTACGTAAGCAGACCAATACTGGCACCTCCACCGCTCTGACTGCACAAACACACTGATCTACATGTACAAGTCTCACAAACATTACGGCCCTCCTACATCAGTCACGTGACTGCAGCTGCTACGTAAGCAGACCAATACTGGCACCTCCACCGCTCTGACTGCAGAAACACACTGATCTACATGTACAAGTCTCACAAACATTACGGCCCTCCTACATCAGTCACATGACTGCAGCTGCTACGTAAGCAGACCAATACTGGCACCTCCACCGCTCTGACTGCAGAAACACACTGATCTACATGTACAAGTCTCACAAACATTACGGCCCTCCTACATCAGTCACATGACTGCAGCTGCTACGTAAGCAGACCAATACTGGCACCTCCACCGCTCTGACTGCACAAACACACTGATCTACATGTACAAGTCTCACAAACCTTACAGCCCTCCTACCTCAGTCATATAACTACAGCTGCTACGTAAGCAGACCAATACTGGCACCTCCACCGCTCTGACTGCACAAACACACTGATCTACATGTACAAGTCTCACAAACATTACGGCCCTCCTACCTCAGTCACGTGACTGCAGCTGCTACGTAAGCAGACCAATACTGGCACCTCCACCGCTCTGACTGCACAAACACACTGATCTACATGTACAAGTCTCACAAACCTTACAGCCCTCCTACCTCAGTCACATAACTACAGCTGCTACGTAAGCAGACCAATACTGGCACCTTCACCGCTATGACTGCACAAACACACTGATCTACATGTACAAGTCTCACAAACCTTACGGCCCTCCTACCTCAGTCACATGACTGCAGCTGCTACGTAAGCAGACCAATACTGGCACCTCCACCGCTATGACTGCAGAAACACACTGATCTACATGTACAAGTCTCACAAACATTACGGCCCTCCTACCTCAGTCACGTGACTGCAGCTGCTACGTAAGCAGACGAATACTGGCACCTCCACCGCTCTGACTGCAGAAACACACTGATCTACGCGCACACGACTTCGCGCACTCTCCTGACTTGTGACATCAGCCTAGGCTCGCTAACGTTACCTGCGCCTGAAGCTGGAGACTTTGCGGAATTAATCCCGCTATACTTCTGACAACAGACACGCTTTCCCTCTCTCCCTAAGGTAGTAGGACGCGCGTTGCCTAAACACAAAGCCCTGCGCATGATCCCCAGACGTGTCTCGTCAAGACGGGCTGATATACTATGTACAGTCAGTTCTACACTGGCCCTGAATCTGTGATAGCTGCATGCACTTGAAAATAGACCAAAGTTAGGAAAACATCGAAAATTCGATGAGAACCTTTAACCGGAAGCGTGGAATTTAAAGAACTGTTCTCTAAAACATAAGAAAGGAACTACAATGTCTTTTATTTATTTTTTTTAATGGCTGGACAGCCCCTTGGGGCTAGGCCGCTTCATTTTTCGAGGCTTCACGATCACACTTTTTAGACACACTACACTTGGTAGGACTACTCCGGACGCGGGACCAGCTCGTCGCAGAAACCTCTACCTGACAACACACGACACTCACAACAGATAGACATCCATGTCCCCGGCGGGATTCGAACCCGCAGTCGCAGCAAGCAAGAGGTCGCAGACCCACGTCTTAGACGGCGCGGCCACTGGGATCGGCAATATCTTTTATTACATGAATAAAAATCCTGTTTAATTTGGAAAATTGTTCGATTGAAGTTTTACAGTGCTTAACAAGAGATAATTGTAACATGTTTTAATGTTGTTGCCGTCTGACTTATGAGGATCGCGGGCGACAGACAGCTGCGTACTGATCGCTGTGATATAATGGTGTAATTAAAGGATTCTGAAAAACTCATTAGTGACGAACGGGCATTATAATGCATGTCATTTTACATCCTGTAATTAAATATTTCGCACTCCATAAAACGCGTCACGGAGAATTAAATTTATTTCTCGCAAAATACGACCGTAACCATAATTACGTATTCAAAATGTGAAAATTGCGTAAAATGTCGTGAATTCGTCACACGCTAGAATTGCAGATGTGATTCAATTATGCAAAAGTGAATTTAGATAACCTCATTCCGGTATGATAAATTATATTACCGGATCACTCGATTGCGTTTGGGGTCTCAGCATTAAGGTCATGTGACCGTAATCGGCAAACAAAAGCCCCACTCCCCCCCAAAACTGATCTCTGCTCTGCAGTTTGATTTGTTACGTTGATCCTAGAACAGGCGATGAAGGCCCAGATTTGGAGTAGATGTATAGCTTTACTCTTTCTTTAACCTCGGCGCTAGATGGGGGTGGGTGGTCAACGCCAAGCCCCGGCCGCTTTATCCCCGGGAATGACCCGATACCCATTGTACAGGAGGCTGGATGGCCCCACAGAGCCGGTCTGGACGGGTGCGGAAAATCTCGCCCCCACCGGGATTCGATCTCCGGACCGTCCAGCCCGTAGCGAGTCGCTATACTGACTGAGCTGTTTGATTTGTTGCAGCATTAGCAAACATTGGTGCTTTTTCGTGGTGAAGACCACGCAGCAGAAACTACGGGACGCACCTTGAGGTTTATTGTGCAACCCTGTGATGAAGATGATTAGTTTTTCTTCGTTTTTCGTGTAATGGAGCACCGGTGGAATGAAATTGACAGGGGAAAACCGAAGTACTAGGGGAAAAACCTGTCCAGTGCCACTTTGTCCACCAGAAATCCCACATAAACTCACCAGGGATCGAACCCGGACCTCCGCGGTGAGAGGCCGGCGACTAACCGCCTGAGCCATGGCACGGCCTTTTAGTGCTACTTACAAAATTAAATGTAGATATGAACAATGGCCGATCCCAGTGGCCGCGCGGTCTAAGGCGTGGGTCTGAGACCGTTCGCTTGCTAGGATTGTGGGTTCGAATCCCACCGGGGGCATGGATGGTCTGTGAGTGTTGTGTGTTGTCAGGTAGAGGTCTCTGCGACGAGCTGGTCCCTCGTCCAGAGGAGTCCTACCGAGTGTGGTGTGTCTATGTGTGTGATCGTGAAGCCTCGACAATGAGGCGGCCCTGGCCCACTAGGGGCTGTCGAGCCATTGGTCGTCAGCTTGTCAAGAAATTTCCCGCATTTTGTGGAGCCAGAAGGTTCATTACCGCACTCACAAGAGCCCACCACCTGTCCCTATCCTGAGCCATATCAATCCAGTCCATGCCCCCCATCCCACTTCTTGAAAATCCCTTTTAATATTATCCTCCCATCTACACCTGAGTCTTCCAAGTGGTCTCCTTCCCCCAGGTCTCCCCACCAAAACCCTGTACGCACCTCTCCCCTCACCCATACGTGCTACATGCCCCGCCCACCTCATTCTTCTTGATTTGATCACCCGAATAATATTCGATAATGGGTACAGATCATAAAGTTCCTCGTTATGTAGTCTTCTCCACCTCTCGTGTGTCACACAAAGGTAAGATATTTGCGATATGTCTGTCAGGAAGGGTTAATACCAATATCTGGGAAGAGTCCCGGTTTCCGAAAAGTTGTGTTTTTTTTTTTCCGAATACCAAACGATGGACGAAACCAGTAACACATTAATTCTATATAACATGTCACAACATTTTAGAATTATACAACCAGAATCTGGTAGTTTAGAATTAGAGTCACACTTGTTACGTTGATCCTTCTTCAAGCATTTGATATACGTTTACATTTGAAAGCCAGTGTACCTTCATGGATTAGTGGTTAGCGTGCTCGCCACTGGACCCAAGGTTCTCGGGTTCGATCCCCGGCCGAAGTCGATGGATTTTTAAGGTGATAAAATCCGTAGCACAACTTCCTTCGGAGGGGAAGTAAAGCCGTCGGTCCCATGTCGTAGATTTACGGCATGTAAAATAACTTTTTTTCTTTTTGTATGACTCGACAGCCCTATATGGGCCTGGGCCTCCTCGTTTCGTCGAGGTTTCATGGTCACACACATTTGAGACACACCACAGTCGGTAGGACTCCTCTGGACGAGTGAACAGCCCGTCGCAAGACCTCTACCTGACAACACACAACACTCACAACAGACAAACATCCATGCCCCCGGTGGATTCGAACCCACAATCCTAGTAAGCGAGCGGCCTAGACCCACGCCTTAGACCGCGCGGCCACTTGGATCGGCGTAAAAGAACCTTACGGGCATGAATTGAGATGTTTCGTAAGCAAACTTCAGCGGCCATTTCTCACCCAAAGTCTCCTGATTGACTGCTAGATGGCTCTGGCACTCAGTGGACTGGTCACTCACTACAGAATGCACACCTCCAGACCAAGAAACCTCTGAAAGGAGGCCCTATGCTCCGCAAGGAGCGACAGGAGGAAAATAAAAAAAAAATACCTCCATGGATTCACACCTTGTACAACCCAGACACAGAACATCTAGACATTAATAATGTAACTACGCCGTTGTGTACGTAGAATCCTCTCCTCATGGCACTACTATACAAACCCCTTTTTTTTAAAGAATGTTTCCTTTACTTTGGTAAGCCAGTCGCTAAGCAAATTGAAGCAGTAAAGTGGAATACTGAGAACTTCTATATGTAGCAGGGAGTAGCCTCTGTTTAATAAGGGAAAATAAGCTCTGCTTTATATCTTTGTAGGAAGCTCGTGTAATAAAGATGTGACAGATGGGAGGGGCGTATAAAAAGAGAGGAAGTTTGGAGGAAAATATCACTAACAGGTGGAGAAGATGTCTCTGTGTTACATCTCAGCTCTATGGCATTTAGTTTTTCAGTGGAAAAGAACTTGAGGTCCAAAGAATAAACGATAAAAAAAAGCTCTGGCCACATGTGGTACTTTCCCACCAGGAGCGATAAAAGGAATGGCCTAGGAATACGAGGCGTATTTTAGACTGAATAGCGAAAATAAAGTATCTCTTGCAACAATACGGTACATTCAGTTTTTTTTTCTCTCGGATCAGTTTTTTTAGGCGCGTTCACAAAATTGCGAAAAGCGGGTATTAGCTTCGTAATGTCTGTCTGTCTCAATGTCTGTCCGTCTGTCCGCATGGAACAACTCGGCTCCAGTAGACGGATTTTCATGAAATTTGATATGACAATATTTTTCGAAAATCTGTCGAGAAAATTTAAGTTTCATTAAAATCTGACAAGAATTACGGGTACTTTACGTGAAAACCAATGTACATTTATGATAGTATCTCGCTGAATTCTTGTTAGAATGAGAAACGTTTCACGCAGAGTTGTAGAGAAAATCAAAACACACATTTTATGTTCAATAACGTTTTCCCGAAAATCGTGCCGTTTATGAGATAATGTGGAAAAAATATGGTACAGCCAGACAGGCCACAGATGACAATATAATACGGCGCATGCGCTTTGCATGGTGGATAACTAAGGCTACAGACACACACTCAGAATATGTAATACTTATTGCTTCTCCACTGCAACAATGGTTACGCGAACGTACTTCAATTTAACGTTATACGTATATTGTCTCTCTTGTATACTTTAACAGATCGGCCCGTCATTCTGAGACACAGCTAGCTAAAGGTGCTAAATGGTTCCTCGTTCCATGTTTAACCGGAGTCGGATCGTTACTCTAAGAAATACGTGGTTAAAGAGGCCATGCTTAAAGTGCAGTAATAGTTGAAGTGTAGAATTGATCGTCATTCTAAGCCTTAAAGCAGTGGTTCCCAAAGTGGGCGGTACCGACCCCTGTGGGGCGGTGGGATTACCGAGGTGGGCGCTAATAGGTACGAGAGGTGGAAGGGAGCGCTGTTTTTATCACAGGGGGGCGCTAGTAGACAAGTAGTACATTTATTTTTATAATAAGATTCAAATAAAGTAATTTTTGTGTTAAAAAATAAAAAAATGAAATAAATTTCTTAGTATTTTAATTTATGAATCTTATTCAAGCACATATTATTTTTTAAATAAACTATTGGTAGATGAATTATTGTTAATCGTAAAAAAATATAATAAATTTTAATTGATTAATTAACACATAAAACATTAAGTTTAACTCTTATAATTTTAATTAAACGGTTTTTTAAATATAAAATAAAATTGGAAACAGAAGCACATTTATGTTTTTTTAAAAAAGGTAGGGGGGCGCTGTGGGTGTGTATATGGAACCAAGGGGGCGGTGGACCGAAAAATTTGGGAACCACTGCCTTAAAGAAACCCGGAACATTATTGTATGAAACAGCTGACGGAAGTGCCGAATGGCCCCTGCTTTAACGGCAGTGTGGAACATCTTGTGGAGCTGTCGAATGTTTTGCGATTATACACTTGACCGGTTTATTTTAGTTATTGTAGAAAATAACTGATTACTTGCGTGATTTCAGGCTTCCGCCGCGGCGTAAATGAGATCTGCGATCTTTTTGGGATTTCAATGCAGCCTAGAATGGTTAGTATATTACCAACGTTTCGGGACAACGTATCGTTTCCCATTTTCAAGGATCAAGCACTTGGACTGCTTGACCCTTGAAGATGGGACCAATATATTGTCCCGAAACGTCGGTAATAATCTATAATTCTACGCTGCGTAAAATTCCAAAACAGCGCAGATCTTAACTATTTATTATATAAAGTCTTATTCCGACAAATATACAATTTATTATCTTCTGTTTAACACATGCTTATGTCAATAAATAGTCAACATGTTTCGAACTGTATCAGTTCATCTTCAGGACTCACTCTCATTACACCATTAATGTTGATTAATTTATTATTTTAGATTAAAGTATTTTAATATTATTTTCAGTGACCACATACTTAGAATAGTTGACGAAATTTTATCTGTTTTAATGAGTGCCATATAGCTGGTGTAATGAGAGTGAGTCCTGAAGATGAACTGATACAGTTCGAAACATGTTGACTATTTATTGACATAAATATGTATTAAATAGAAGCTAATAAATTGTACATTTGTCGGAATAAAACTTTATACAATAAAAATGTACGGTACAGGTAACATAAAATCCGTGATCTTCTGGGTAATTACACGGCGTCGTGTGGTAATAAGCCTGAAATCAAGGTTAGATAACATAAAGCTTAACTATTTCGTTTACGAAATAAAGGACCTCGCAATTTTCGGCAACATATTACATTGTTCATTGTTTACAGAAGGCTTCAGTGCAATTATGTACTGCCTTAAATTTTTTTCTTTGTGTGGTGAAGGGCCCCGCAGCAGAGGCTACGGACGCACCGCAGCCTTAATGCTTATTGTGCAACCCTGTGATGAAGATGAAGAGAAAGATGATCAGTTTTTTTTTTCATTTTCCCAAATAATGGAGCACCGGTGGAATGAAATTGACAGGAGAAAACCGAAGCACTCGGAGAAAAACCTGTCTCAGTGCAAGTTTGTCAACCACAAATCCCACATGGACTGACCCGGGATTTTTTGTTTTTTGCCTGTCCGGGGTTTTTCCCCTTTGATCCATTTTTGTACTGTTTAAATCCTATCGTCCTTCATGTCACTTTACGTTCCATGCTACCGTCCTTACATCAAACACAACACAAACATCCATGCCCCCGGTGGGATTCGAACCCACAATCCTAGTAAGACCCACGCCTTAGACCGCACGGCCACTGGGATCGGCTAGGGATCGAACCCGGGCCTCCGCGGTGGGAGGCCGGCGACTAACCGCCTGAGCCATGGCACGGCCCTGCCTTAACTTAGTTTGAAGCTGTAGTTTGTGTCTTTAAGAGTCGCCTTTGTACTTCCTCTAGCGACTAGGGCAGGCTGGCGACAGGCGACGGCAGTATCACAAGTTATGTTCTCTCCTACAGCATCAAAGATAACTCGTGGATCCACCCATCCTCCTATTCATTGCGTATCTGCAGTTCTTCACACTGGGAGTAAAGTTTCCCGGGACGTGAAACTGACCTCTCAACTCAATCTAGCACGGAAGTTAAGAATATATGGATTTATGTCTATGTTTCCCCAGATGCCTTCATGGAGTGGCGCTTAATAAAGCACAGGGATATACAGTTGAACCCGGTTATAACGACATCGGTTTATACACCTCGTCTATAGCAGTGGTATTCAACCTGGTGTACGCGTACCCACGGGGGTATGCGAAGATATCGTAGGGGGTACGTAAAATTAAAAAATAAATATATTATTTAATGATAAACACTGAATAATCAGGGCCAGATTTAGGGTTAGCCACAAGAGACCCGGACGTAAGGACATGCGATTTGGGAGCGCCATTTTTTTCTCTCTCTCTCTCCTTTATGCAATTCTTATCCGGGCGGCTATTTTCATTTTATTCCACATAGTGCATATAATTTTGCTTTGCTAAAATACCTTTGTTCCTTTATTAATTTTTATACGATAGGCAATAATATATTTGTTATTTAATAGCTTGACTCTCTTTTCTCATTTAAAACTTGTTATTTAATAAATTATTTTGGATGTAATTTATTTAACTTATTTTAGATGTAGATTATAGACTGTGTATAACTTGAATTATGCACCAACAACTTTGGGGGTACAAAGTCGAATAGAAATTATATGTGGGGGTACGCGAACAAAAAAGGTTGAATACAGCTTGTGCATAGCGTCAGATAATCTGTGGTAATAATTAATTCCTCACTGTGAACCATAAATTTACACTGCTCGTTTATAACATCACTCGTTTATAACGACACAAAATATTCAGTCGCGTTCTGACGTTATAACCGAGTCCGACTGTATTTTCTATTGCGTCTTCTAGTTGAAGTGCTTGCGTAGTGCGTAGTGCCTCTGCACAGGGGTTTTGTAGGTGTTTGCATATCGGAACGTCCTGATATTAGCTGCACGAATCCCTAATTTGTTGACAGAGGATGTAAGCTTATAAGCTCGGAGTGACTGTACACACATACAGCATGCTACACAACTCTGTGAAACAGATGGCTGTAATACGGAAGCGATTAAAGCCACCACTGTATCCGGACATCATTGAGACCTCCAGGATTCCCATTGACGGAGCTGGTAGAAATCACGATACAGCTGTTTGCTTTGGCTTGTGGTACAAGATGAAACAAGGACATACTGGGCGGTCGATAACAGGGCTGTTTGACTGCGTGGTATGATATCCAGTGGCGGCTGGTGAGGGTCTGAGTGGTTATATTGGAATTATTAATAATTTCATGTTTCAGGTGGGTGTTTTTGTAGATTTTTGAAGGAAGGATCATATACATAGTAAATATGACGTATTGTTTCACTTCTCTGACACGCGTACATAAGCCGTTATTGATTTTAAATGTACAGGACACGGATTACCAAGATAATTACAGGATCGAGAAAGTTCGAAAAAGAAAAGAAGATGAATGGTACTCACATTTGACTACTAGATGTCTACGGTCACAAATTCAGATAAGGCGACATGTTTCTTTTTAATTCTACATAATTATGATTGCATTCCTTTTCTTTGTGTCGCCACAGTCCAAATCGGGCCCAGGCCGCCTAAATTTTAAGGTTTCTATATCACACACAATTAGACACACACCTGATAGGACTCCTCTGAAAGAGTGTTCAGCTCGTCGCAGAGGCCGCTACCTACACAACAAACACTAGAAACGAACATCCATGGCCTCAGCGGGATTCAAACCCGCAATCCCAGCAATCAAGCGGCCGCAGACTTACGCATTAGACTGCGCGGCTACCGGGAACGGCATGTAAGGGTATTTGTTTACTGTAGTAAACTGTGGAACGTAAAGATGTGACGTCGAAACATGTAGTAACATAACACAACCCAATGAAAACTGAACTCGACCCGGTGCTTGCAGGTAACATGTTGCCCGTGACAGTGTTATGTTGCCCGTGACAGTGTTATGTTGCCCGTGACAGTGTTATGTTGCCCGCGGAGACATTCGAAATGGAAAAGTCCTTTAACCCTTCACCCTGCAAAGGCGAGATACAGCGCTGAAGTAATTTTGAATATTTATGAGTTTTATTTATGGAGATATACATTATATTAATAATTAATTTCGCGCTTATGTGCTAGTAATAGCGACACACTATCCAAGGGTTTGAATTGCGTTTGATACAAAATTTTCGTATTCTCAGTACTTGATGTTTTTATTTAAAATAATTTATGGAAAAACAAAAGTAAAATTAAACATATCGTTATACGTAAACTTATTCATTCTTCGTTTTGTGTATTGAAATTCATGCAGATCAACTTTTGCCGACGTTGCCTGCACCACATGAAGGTTGAGCGGGCCTGCATTAGGCCTACCTTGTGCCAGAAGTAAGTGTGTGAATTTTGTTGAGCCATGCTAAACGGTAACTAAAGTGCCGTATTAACTTGATAAGGAATTGAAAACGCTGACCTAACCTAAATTAATGACAAGTGAATAAACCTGAAGTAAGCTTCGAATTTTTTTTTTGTAACTCGGCAGATGAACACGTTACGCACATCCTTGCAATTTATCGAAACTTGAGTCTTCAGCAAGATTGTGTGAGAAGTTGAGCATTCGCAGGTCGTCGAATTTCAGTGTATTAAACTGGCTATTCAGTGAGGCAAATGTGTGGAATTAGCGGTGTAGCTGATCTTGAGCGAGGCTGACTTTAAAAGCGAAATAGAGAAGAAAGCTGTAGGAAAAGAGGCCGTTAATTTCTGAGCTTCATAGAAACAAGGAAAGTAATTTACATAACATGCAGTTTTCTCTTTAAAATGCTCAGTAGTGCATAAAACAAGGAATGGAATTCAGTGGCAGTAGAGATACAGCGTGATGAAACAACAGATTTTCGCTTTTCTGGGATGTTACGCAGAGTATATTGTTAGTTAGTTATCGATGTTTCTAGGCACCCTATTGGTCCCACCTTTAAGGGTCAAGCAGTCCAAGACTTAGACCGACACGTTGCACCGAAACGTCCGTACGTAACTGCCAATATACGTTGCGTGACAACCCAGAAGAATTGAAATCTAATGTACACCGCAGCCGATGCCTCAAATCACGTATACGAGTCTTCTTTCGATACAAGAAGTGTGTTTGCTTAAAGGACCGACAAGGGAAATGCAGTCCTTGGGGCGTTCCAGTGGGATTGCTCGTATTTAACAAGTACACCATGGCCTTGTTTTACGCCAGTTTGTATTACGCGTTTTTGCTTTAACGTTCCTTGCCAAATTTCATCAGTTCATAATTTACGTCTTCTAATTTTCGATTTAATGCTCCTTGGCTGGTTTATTTCCATTAAGTCTTTTTTTTTTCTTATGGGAATATCATTTTTGATTTACGCCTTTTTGGTTTACGCCCACTATTTTCAGGAACACAACTAGAGCGTAAAACAAGGCCTTCTTGGATTAGATCTTCAAATTTAAGGAGATAGTTTCAAATCTAATATAAAACAATATATGTGTTTTATCGATGCCTTTAAGTATTACTTCACATATTTTTCTCTGTGATAATTAGGACAATTTACAAATTACAATTTATAATTTATAATTATGTATATAATATATAATTATATATATTATATATAATTATAATTTATAAATCTGTACAGCCCCTTCAGTACTATGGGCCATAAAATAAATTAGAGTGAATAAAGCATGAGCTATTTCAGGATAATAATGAATTAAAATTGGTAAGGCGTGGGAAATAAAGAGTCTAAGGTTAAGATTTCGTGTGATATGGCGCGTGTCTTTAGGCAGCACTGCACAGTGTTTGTGGTGGATCTTAATGCCTTCGAAACGTCGAGGGAAAATTCGCCAAGTGACAAGGCGTCACACATCAGGAGACCTTAATCTTCAATAAGACCGCTGTGAGAACCGCAAATCCTTCATAAAGTCTGAGTTTCTGACTGTCTTTAGTTTCGAAACACAAAAAAAATCTCCAGTTTCATTCAAAGCCATATATTATACGTCATTCCAGATGGTTTACTGACTGTCAAATGTCATTTCTTAGGTTTAGGAAGGAATACAAAATTACAAATGTTCAAGAGGAAAGCGGAAAATGAAGGAAAGAGGAGAGGGGAAGGAAAGGAATGAATAATGTAAATTACTGGTGTTTGAAACAAAGTTTTGGAGAACCTGTGTCGACGTGTGGTAGATTAAGTACACGGAAAATTTGGGCTGTTACGGAGATTTATAGAAGTCACCTGGTGTTGTTTAAGGTGGCGAAATGTATAAAGTCTGTTCACGCTTAACTCAAAGCGGACAGAAAAGAAAAACCACCTGTCTTACAAATACTGTTTGCCGAAGAACAAATATATAAATATGTAAATTTTATATTACTTTCACCACGCATTTTCACTCACTATTCAGTTAACCAACAAATGCACACACTCAAACTATTTTGTAGTTTTATTAGTATCACCGAATTCTCCTACACATGTTTCGGTCCGTAGACCATCTTCAGGCGGTAACAAGCTACTACACTTCACATCGCATGTTTAATGTGCCGAAGAACACACTTGTCTCAGAAGTAAGTTGTCAAAAACACATTTAAATTTGTAAAATATGTAAAACTGTATAGTAACTTCAGATTTTATCGTATAAAGTTAAAAGTTAAAAGTTAAAAAGTTGAAATAGCAGTGTTGCTACTTGGTGCATAAAATCGTGGTTTTGTATGTGCTGGTGATTATAAGCTGTGCTGTTGTGTGGAGTGGTACGAGCTCGTACCACTCCACACAACAGCACATAGCACAGTCCACAAGACATCTTAACAGATCGGAACACAAATACACAAAACAAAGCAGCTCAATATAAATGAGACCTTCAAACACACAACACCACGATTGTACGAATCAAAACACACCAAGACCACGATTGTACACATCAAAACACACAACACCACGATTGTACGCATCAAAACACACAACACCAC
Source organism: Reticulitermes speratus (assembly GCA_021186555.1). Classification (NCBI taxonomy): domain Eukaryota; kingdom Metazoa; phylum Arthropoda; class Insecta; order Blattodea; family Rhinotermitidae; genus Reticulitermes; species Reticulitermes speratus. The sequence goes on from JAJKFL010000012.1 coordinate 27,388,519, forward strand.
GATTGTACGCATCAAAACACACAACACCACGATTGTACGCATCAAAACACACAACACCACGATTGTACGCATCAAAACACACAACACCACGATTGTACGCATCAAAACACACAACAGCACGATTGTACGCATCAAAACACACAACACCACGATTGTACGCATCAAAACACACAACACCACGATTGTACGCATCAAAACACACAACAGCACGATTGTACGCATCAAAACACACAACACCACGATTGTACGCATCAAAACACACAACACCACGATTGTACGCATCAAAACACACAACAGCACGATTGTACGCATCAAAACACACAACACCACGTTTGTACGCATCAAAACACACAACACCACGATTGTACGCATCAAAACACACAACACCACGATTGTACGCATCAAAACACACAACACCACGATTGTACGCATCAAAACACACAACACCACGATTGTACGCATCAAAACACACAACACCACGATTGTACGCATCAAAACACACAACACCACGATTGTACGCATCAAAACACAAAACACCACGATTGTACGCATCAAAACACAAAACACCACGATTGTACGCATCAAAACACACAACACCACGATTGTACGCATCAAAACACAAAACACCACGATTTTACGCATCAAAACACAAAACACCACGATTGTACGCATCAAAACACAAAACACCACGATTGTACGCATCATCTAGCCAGTGACGAGCGTAAATAATAAAACTGTGCCGCTATTTTAACCTTATATATACAACTGTGACAAGTTTTTTAACTTTTTAAGTTACTATACAGTGTTTTTACATATTTTACAATTTTAAACATATATATGCATTTTAAAGTGTTATTACAACCTACTTGAAGACTAAGGTGATTTGGACGGCATATGGCAAACATCCAGATTTTAAACAAACCACGCGTAATATAATAACCTTTAACTGAAAACTGGGTTGTACTTTTTTTTAATAAAAGAAAATATGCATCTAATTGACAGAGGCAACATTCGAAGATAAAATCAAATATATCTGACAAAAATTTCACAGTACTCCCAGCCCTTGTTTCACGCTCTAGTTAAGTTCCCGAAAAAGCAGGCGTAAATTAAAAAAAAGATGTTCCCATCAGAAATAAGCGGTTAGCGTAAAAGAAAGCAGCCCGCCAAAGGGCGTTAAACCAAAAATGAGAGAAAACTAATTAAAAGGTTGTGTAAGTTGCAAGGGAAGTTAAAGCAACAAGGCGTAAAAGGGTTGAGTGTATAATGAAGAGAAAAAATTACTTATTTGTAAGATACAAGCATGACTAAATGGAATATGACGTCAGCAGTCTGGGATAAACGTCGCCCTCGGTGGACTAGTGGTTAGCGTGCTCGCCACTGGATCCAAGGTTCGCGGGTTCGATCCCGGCCGAGGGCGATGGATTTTTAAGGGTGATAAAAATCCGGAGTGTAAAAGAACCTTCGGTCATGAAGAAGAACCAGTAGTGTCCGTAAGCAAAACTCAAAGCGGCCATTTCTCACCCAAGTCTCCTGACTGCCTGCCAGATGGCTCTGGCAGTCTCATCAGGATCGAACAAAAAGTGCGGGCAGTGAGACGGTCACTCACTACAGAATGCACACTTACCGACCAGAGATGAAATCCCAAAAAGAAGGAGGCTCAGGCCCACTCCGGGCTGTAACGCCATGGAAGAAGAAGAAGAAGAAGAAGAAGAAGTCTGGGATAAACAACAATGGCGACAAAATAAAAGGCAATGTTCTTCGTGTCTCTACGGGATTCGAAAACAAATGCTGGGAAGGAAAGATGATTAATTATATTTCTCATTGGAAGTGACATTGATTCCTTAGGGGGGGGGGGGCGGTGGGTGTTGCAAGTCTTTCATTAAAGAAAACGGGTTACTACCACGAGGAGCTAAATCGTGAAATTTAAGGGAATAAACATTGTTGTGTGACTAATTTCGAAAAAAAAAAAAAAGTGTTTTCGATGAAGGTAGTGATGAATGTGGACGTTTGAGATTATCTCAAATTTATAAAGACACACAGTGTTGCCAATCTTGCAACGAACGCTTTAAAAGTATAGTTTTTAGTCGCGTTCGCAAAATTATCTTCGTCTGTCTGTCCGTCCGCCCACATGGAACAACTCTGCTCCCACTGAATGAATTTTCATGAATTTTGATATTTGAGTATATTTCGAAAATCTGTCGAGAAAATTCGAGTTTCATTAAAATCTGAAAAGAATAACGGGCACTTTACATGAAGACCTATGTACGTATATGATAATATCTCGCTGAATTCTTCTTAGAATGAGAAATCTTTCAGACAAAAGTTGTAGATAAAATCAAAACACCATTTTTGTTCAGTAATTTTTCGATGTGCCGTTTATGAGACAACGTGGAAAAATATGGTACAGCCAGATAGGCCACAGACGACAATATAATACGGCGCATGCGCTTTGCTAAGGCTACAGACACACACAATAGTAATACTTACTGCTTTTGCACGGCAACAACGGTTACGCGAACGTGCCTCAACGTAACGTTGTACCTACATTGACCCTCTTTTTGAGATGCTGTCCACCTTACCATCGTAACTTGACTTCCATCGACCTTGTGGGCAGTCAAGTCTAGCGCTGCGTGGTAACACGAGCAGAACCTTTCGGATGCGCTACATGCCTCAGCCTGTTAACACGTGTCTATCAGCAGTCACTTCTGAGAACCGGCAAAGTCGATTCTACCACGCCATAACAAAATAAGTGCGCACGTGGGTGTTGCAGTGGGTCACTGACAGTGTAGTTGGAGGAATCATTATCAATGGTCGTGATGACGAGTCTTAAGGCCACGGCAGCTAACGACTTCTGTTTTTAAACACTGACACCCATCTCTAAGGAAATTCACGACTCTCTCACAACTAATAGGATAACGCAGTTTGATATGTTATTGAGATGTCACATGACCTTAATTCTCGTATGCCAGCATGATATTGTGTATAATATGCTAACAAGGAAGTTGAATTTATGTCATTAACTAATTTAATTACTCTTATCACAAACCAATAACTAATACCACATAAACCTAATATTATTCATTCCTTACATTTTCTTTTCTATGTTCATTGCCCGACTAATATACACTTTCATTCACTATTAATTTGTGAAACAACTGAAGTCCCTGAAGATGAACCAGGATAAAGTTCGAAACATGTAGCACTGTTAATATTAAAAACATAGAACCAACTAGATGCACAATCACTATTAAAAAACGTTAATAGTAGTATTACATTAAACCCTACATGTTTCGGTCAGGTACCTGACCATCTTCAGGGGTATACTACATTAAATTGCGTAGTCCATATGTTAAACACACGTGAGATGTGAGCCTATAAGGTCTAGTCGTATATAAAGTTTTTCAAAACACAGTTTTAAAGTCACTAGAAAATCACTAAAAACTGTTTTAAAAATATTAAGTAAATATTAAAACAATATTAAGTACAGGGCATACACAAAAGAATGGTGCGGTTTCAATTTATTCGCTTTTGAAACTGCACCATTCTTTTGTGTATGCCCTGTATATGTAGGACTGTGTTTCACAAATTAATAGTGTATGAAAGTGTACATTGGTCGGCCAATAAACATAATATCAAATAATTTAATTCAATCAAATTCCATATATGAAGCATTTCAAAATGCTAATATAATCAGAGAGATAGGCTTACATATAGATATATTTTACGGTGCAATAATGTGAAAATATAATGCAGTGATAATGTAACTGATCTTTCGCATGTGAACAAACTTTTTTGTGTACAACGCCACTGATTTTAATTGATAATTAAAATCTAAATATGTTGGGTTTCTAATATAAGTCAAATATGAAATATACTGTTGCGCCGGTCCATGTTGGATATGTGGTGGATGAAGTGAAACTGGGACAGGTTTTTCTCGCGGTACTTCCGTCTTTCCATGCCTGTATCATTCCAAAAATGCTCTATACTCTTTCGTTTATCTATCGCCGACAATATATCGTCTTAGCAATTGACGGCACTGCAGTGAAGAATGATCACTCATGCGGTAAACATCGGTAAACCTTAAGTTACCACTGCTTCAAAAACAGGAGATATCTGACACTGCAAGATGTTTCGAGACTGCTTTTTACGTTTTAATAATTCAATTTTATTTTAATCTTAATAACTTTTTAGTGTTACTGTACATCAATTGACTGTTATAAAGAAGTAGGCCTAATGTATTTATAATCAATGTTTTATCACCAACTAAATGCACTTTATTTTAAAAAAACCTGTGTAAGGTTTCTCTAAAATGTCTAAAAAACCCCTACATATGTTTCGGCTTCCTTGAAGCCATCCTCAGGGGGTGTCATACAGCTGCATTTATTTAAAAAACACGTCCTTGCGTTCGTTCAGTATTATACACCGTATAGTTTGCCAATTTCTACTTTCGTTATTTACACTGTCACTTTACACGAAGTGTTAAATGAGTATAAAATTGGTATTAAAACTATAAAATGCACCGTCGGTGAAAATGTTCTCGTTGTGTTATAGTTGCTAGTTTTTATGGAGTTTCAACGCATTTTATAGTTTTAATACCAATTTTATACTCATTTAACACATCGTGTAAAGTGACAGTGTAAATAACAAAAGTGAAATTGGTGAACTATATGGTGTATAATATTGAACGAACGTATGGACGTGTTTTTTAAATAAATGCAGCTGTATGACACCCCTGAGGATGGCTTCAAGGAAGCCGAAACATATGTAGGGGTTTTTTAGACGTTTTAGAGAAACCTTACACAGGTTTCTTTAAATAAAGTGCATTTAAATAAAATAATAAAACCAACGAATGCACTATATTGACCACTTTTATTATGGCCTATTTCCCCTCACCCTACACGTGTCCCCCTACAGACACAGCCTTGAAAACACAGCACAGAAGCATCACAACACACAAGAAATGGAATACGGAGTTGTATAAAACTAAGCCAGTAGTTCCGTAAAAAAGTGAATATTACGAACAGTCCACAAATTTTAAAACATTTTAAAACAGGTTTTAAATATACATTTACGTGAGATTTTAAGATTCTAATAGACTACAGTACATACCGTACAATTTTAAAAGAGTTTTGAACTTCATTTACCTATGGTTTTAATACTTTAACTAGACTATTGTACATATTGTGTATTTGTTTTGATATGTGAATAATTGGTAGCACACGACAAACCCCTGAGGATGGAACTTTAAAGTTCCGAAACACGTGTAGGGTGAGGGGAAATAGGCCATAATAAAAGTGGTCAATATAGTGCATTTGTTGGTTTTATTATTTGATTAAAAAATGCACGGTGGTAATACTGTGAAAGTGCATTTAGTTGGTGATAAAACATTGATTAGTGAAAAAAATGCACGGTGATTTTAGAACAATGTATTTATGTTTACAAGTTACCGATATATGATAAGCTCCTTGTGTCTTTATAATATTGTAGCTTCCTGATGATGGCTACAATAGGTAGCCGAAACATCTAGGAGCGTAAAAACTAGCTTTGTACGGTATTTGGAAATTATTATGTGGAGGACGACTGCACGGAATACGTATGACATTAAGAACAGAGCTATTCAACAGCTTCATTTTTCTTGAGGCTTTCGTGAAGTAGTACGAAACTGTGTGATGCCCGGTGAACTTGCGGCCACATAGTCTGGACAGATCACTGTGGTTTGCAGCGGTCGTAAACTGACCATACTACAAACGCGTTACTGCACAGGTTCACCTCCGCTGTACGGAGGGAGGATTTCACTTGCCTCTAGCAAGACGTACTCATGAAAGTGGCTTCCGTCGTTGACAAGGTTTTGTACTTCTTGAGCCGTATAATTCATCAGTCGCAGTTGGAAAACTCGGAGTTTAAACAAGTCGGACTGAGCGGGTTTAAAATACAGCATGACGCACGAAAAAGCAGCCGGTCTTATTGTCAATCACAATAACAATTTTGTTAGTAATAAAATAATAACAAATGTCATATTATATTTGTAAAGTTATTTTGTCATTTCAGAATGTTAGTTACCGTTTTAAAGGTTTTGCTGAAAATGGTCTCCACCGCCAGCGACGCAGAACTATGCGGGGCTCATCCATTGGCGAGGCTACTTTTTCTTGCGCCACTCTGTAGAAGACTTTTACGGACTTGGAGTGCTCAAACACCGGAATCGTGGGTTTGAATCATGCTGTGGGTTAGAGTGTGTGTCTGGTTTTGGTGTTATTTATTCATTGGTAGTTTATTTACCGACGCGGTCATTATTTCAGGCTACATAGTGACGAACTGTAAGATGATTGGAGAATGATGAATTGGAAAGGATTGGGAAGGAATCGATTGTGATCTAATTGAGGTACTATTCCAGGAGGTTCTTTGCGCCTTGCAGTGAATTTATAGCACATTTACAGGGTCCTACAAATTTTCTAATGTAAATAACCTCACGTATTAATTTTAAATCGAAACAGGATATATTAGGAATGTATTTCTATATATATATTTTTTTTTCTATGGCTCGACAGCCCTATATGGGCCTGGGCCTCCTCGCTTCGTCGAGGTTTCATGATCACACACATTAGACACACCACACTCGGTAGGACTCCTCTAGACGAGTGATCAGCCCGTCGCAGAGACCTCTACCTGACAACACACAACACTCACAACAGACAGACATCCATGCCCCCAGTGGGATTCGAACCCACGATCCTAGTAAGCGAACGGCCGAAGACCCACGCCTTAGACCGCACGGCCACCGGGATCGGCCATATTTCTATATGACAGCTGAAAATTAATAAGACTTTCACGGTAATTACTTATATATAATTAGTTAAATCCATCAATTACACTAATTTTGCCGCTCAGGAAGTAAGTGAGACGTAACATTGCAATGGGTTGTGTAGGAAACGGTACTGTGTGCGAAATTAACTCAATATTTCACCGTAACAAGCTGTGGTGAAAACATGTACTAGAGTTTATTATCGAATTAAAACTTTTTCCATTTTAAACACATATTCCACTCTTCTTATGGATTCTACGTCGTTGTAACGTAACTTTATGAATAGACTTTAAGAATGTGTAATGCAGCCCTTAACAAATGAAGTATTATCAACATTTATTGCGATATATATACAGGGTGATTCAGGACGTGTGAACATTACTGCTGGAGACGATTTCCTAGGTTTTTATGATCAAAAAAGGTAATATGAATATGGGTCCTATTCTCAATGGTTACGGAGTTATGAGTGTTTCTTAATTGTCCTAAACGCCCTGCTGTGAACCGCGCGTAGCGAGTCACACTACGTGACCTTGAAACCTGCTGGGAAGCTGCAACTCGCAACTCACGCTATTCACAACCGAGCGGCAGCGTTAGTTGGGGCCGGCGGTGGCATTTTCGAAAACCTGCTTAAAGCACAGATCAGTGTAATTGAAGGCAATTTCTTGTAATTAGGTTAAATTTATTAGGTATTGTGCTTGTTATTATTTATTTTGTTCGATTTATTTTCAATAAACCTTACCCTCTATTCTAAGTTTCAAGCGGCCATAATTCCGTAATCGTCAAAAATCGGACACATGTTTATATGAACAGTTTGAGATCACAAAGACCTAGCAAATCATCTCCTGCAGTAATGCCCATAAGTCATGAATCACCTTGTATAAACTGCCAGACGTATGTGGATTTGCTGAGGCAGCACCTGTCGGGTTTTCACAGCAAAAGAATTATTTTATTGCCATTATATCTCCTATCTTTGCCATTATATCTCCTATCTTTGCCATTATATCTCCTATCTTTGCCATTATATCTCTTATTTTGCCATTATATCTCCTATTTTTTGCCATTATATCTCCTATCTTTGCCATTATATCTTCTTTCTATCTTTGCCATATTATTTAATCTCCTATCTTTGCCATTATATCTCCTATCTTTGCCATTATCTCTATCTTTGCCATTATATCTCATCTTTGCCATTTATCTCCTATCTTTGCCATTATGCCTCCTACGTCATATTTCATTAAATTTATCCTTCTTCAACATTATAATTTATTTATATTCATTCACAAGCAAATATTTATTCTTATTAAATGTGTTGAGTCAAGACCTTCATTCTTTCCTTTTTTTTTAAGTAGCAAGAACGTAAGAAATAAATTTGAATCGGGATAGCTCAGTCAGTGTAGTGATATTTCTACGGACTGGAGGGCAGAGAAACAATTGTTTGATTTCCTGAAGGAAAGCCAGCGATTCCTCTTTTATCCAAAGCCTCCAGACTGGATGTGGGGATTACCCAGCCCTCTATTCAATGGTTGTCAGGGGTTCTTAACCAGGGAGAAAAAACAGCAGGGCGTGAAGCTGACCACTGAAATGTGTATAATGTCGATGTTAGGAAAAGTGAAGCTACATCTGTATTTTATCTTACGTCTTCATGGCATGCACAGGGTCACATTTACCTTTATAAGAAATAAATATCAATTTAAACAAGACAATGTACGTATAACCGTAACATTAAGGCGCGTTCGCGTAACCATTGTTGCAGTACAAAAGCAATAAGTTTTACATATTCTGAGTGTGTGTGTCTGTAGCCTTAGTTATCCAGCATGCAAAGCGCATGCGCCGTATTATATTGTCATCTGTGGCCTGTCTGGCTGTACCATATTTTTCCACATTATCTCATAAACGCACGATTTTTGGGAAAAGTTATTGAACATAAAATGTGTGTTTTGATTATGTCTGCAACTTTTGTCTGAAATGTTTCTTATTCTAAGAATAAGTGATCGAGATAATGTCATAAATGTACTTATATTTTCATATAAAGTACTCGTTATTCTTGCCAGATTTTAATGAAACTTTAAATTTCTCGACAGAATTTCGAAAAATAATCAAATATCAAAGTACATGAAAATCCGTCCAGTGACAGCCGAGTAGTTAAAGGCGGCGGACAGACAGACATGGCGAAGCTCGTAGTCGCTTTCTGAAATTTTTCGAAAGCACCTAAAATTATTGCTCTTTCTGTGATAAGGTAATTAAACTTAGGCCTACACTTTTGTGGATGAAAAAAAAATTTTTCCCATACAATTTCAAAGAAACAAAGAATTATAAAATGTGTAACCCATAGGCTGACAAATTGTACGTAAATACCGGGTAGCATTTAAAATAACTGCCTCATGATTATGGGGGTGTGAGTAAAAGGTGTTCTGTCTACCTGATATATCTTCTGAAATGTGAGAGAAACCACGATAATTTGGAAACACGAATTCTTGATACAAAACAACAAACATGTTGCAGTGCTAATTTGCTTTAGTCCCAAATATTGACAGTCAAGTAATTAAGATGTAAGTTAAGCATCATGCAAATTGTTTCAATATTTTAGACAACAACAATTTAAGAAACAATTTGGTCTGGCTTATCACAGTTGGTGTAGTGACTAGCCTGGAGACTCCTACCTCACCAGACCGATGCAAAAGAATGTCGATGTCAATACAGATGCTGGCTGTAGATTTTAAGACTGTGGTTTTATTTTAGCTGTAGGATCACGTATTTACTCATTCCAGTCCATATTGGTTATGAGTTACACACAGTTTCCTGTCTAATCTCTTCAGGAGTTAAAATATGCGTGACACATAACTAGAATGAGAATGCGTGGAGCTTTATATCCACTGTCTCAAATGCCTTCACTACTTTATGCTTTAAACAAAGGACTCTTTATGTTTTTTACAGATATTCTTAAATTGTATCTAATCTTACATCACATGAAATTTCATATATCAGCTCTTAAGTCATCAGACAGAATGTGCTTTTTGCGACCTTAAAATATGTTTCATTTTGCACACGAGCAACCTCTTGCATGCTGTTATGACGTACAGTAACACGCGAAATTTTCGGATCTTGCCAACATTGGCATTGATTTTTCTAAAAAGTAACATTTTGTCACGCTAAATTTATATGTAGAGTACAGTAGTGTACATTAAAACGGGCACCGCTGTGACCCTTGCTTCTCCGCCTTATCCGATATTTTGTGCAACCCTTGCTTAGGCATTCAAAAGCCTCGCAATTTTGAACAAAGTGCAGTACTTTTCTGACGGAGGTAAAGGTAAAGGTCACCCTCGAACAGGCCATGAAGGTCCAGAGTTGGAATAAATGTATAGCTCAACTCTTTCTTTAACCTCGGCGCTAGATGGGTGTGGGTGGTCAATGCCACGACCCGGCCGATTTACTCCCGGGAAAGAAACCCGGTACCAATCGTACAGGAAGCTGGGTAGGCCCCGGAGCCGGTCTGGACGGGTGCTGAAAATCTCGCCCCCACCGGGATTTGATCCCTGGTCACAGTCACCTGGTTTCGTAAAATGATGGGCCAGATGCCTCAATCTTGTGCCTCATAGTCACAAAGCACGTGTGAGGCCGTTTTAGATGCCTGTTTGCATCTATCACACCCTGGACTGTTTACCTGCCCCAGTTTAAATATGTGTCCTTTTAAATGACAGTGTCCTGTTAGCAGCGCCGTCATTATTCTTAGCTGGTTTCTGCTCAATTTGAATACTTCCTCAGCTCTTTTAGACGCTATATATATATATATATATATGCATGCAGAGTTTTGTGGAAAAACCTCAAAGAATGACACCTCTGGACGACCTGGGCGTAAATATAATGATAATATTAAAAATAATCTTGAAGATACGAAATGGGAGGATGTGGAATGGCTTCATCTGGCCAAAGATAGGGGCCAGTGGCAGGCTTATGTAAGTCTTCGGGTTCCATAAAATGCTAGGAGTTTTTTGAGTAGCTTAGGAAATATTAGCTCTTGAGAAAGGAATTTCCTCCATGCTTGCTATATGTCCCACCAATTTTATACTCCATAATTGAGTTTCCCTAAAAATATATGTAGTCTGTCAAAAAAATAGATACAATGTTTTAAACGGTATTTGCATAGGGGTCAGTAAATACACGCTGTCCTTTCAAACACAATCTAAATAGCATGTCTGGGATCTATGTTCCCCTCTTGCATTAAACCGAGAATTATGTGGCGCCTGGAAACTGAGGCCGAATCACTCAGTGGAGTTCCAGAGAAGTAGTTCCTTCTGTTTCCCATCTATCCTTTCATGTATTGACGCAGCTAGTTTGAATACCAAGGGAGCCGCTGTATGCACTACTCGTTCCTTCTCCTTTTCATCTGACGGCTGTCCATTGTTTGCGATTTGCTGCTTTTATGAATGACGAACATTCTTACCCGCATGTATCACGTACTGGAGTTCGAGCCTGACACATAACACATACTGGAGTTCGAGCCTGACACATAACACATACTGGAGTTCGAGCCTGACACATGACACGTACTGGAGTTCGAGCCTGACACATAACACATACTGGAGTTCGAGCCTGACACATAACACATACTGGAGTTCGAGCCTGACACATGACACGTACTGGAGTTCGAGCCTGACACATAACACATACTGGAGTTCGAGCCTGACACATAACACATACTGGAGTTCGAGCCTGACACATAACACGTACTGGAGTTCGAGCCTGACACATAACACATACTGGAGTTCGAGCCTGACACATAACACGTACTGGAGTTCGAGCCTGACACATAACACATACTGGAGTTCGAGCCTGACACATGACACGTACTGGAGTTCGAGCCTGACACATAACACATACTGGAGTTCGAGCCTGACTCATGACACGTACTGGAGTTCGAGACTGACACATAACACATACTGGAGTTCGAGCCTGACACATGACATGTACTGGAGTTCGAGCCTAACACATAACACATACTGGAGTTCGAGCCTGACACATAACCTACTGGAGTGAGCTAACATAACATGGAGTTCGAGCCTGACACATAACACTACTGGAGTTCGAGCCTGACACATAACAGTACTGGAGTTCGAGCCTGACACATGACACATACTGGATTTCGAGCCTGACACATACACATACTGGAGTTCGAGCCTGACACATAGCACATACTGGAGTTCGAACAGTTGGTTGAATTCAAGCCTGACGCATGACAAAAATAAACAAACTTTCTAAATTTTAAAAATTTTTCCAAAATTTCGTCATAATTGTTAAATACTGCCATGAAATTATTCTATTTTAAAATTTCCCGCTCTCTAGTTAATACATACAGTGATAAGGAACCAGCTTGTTTAACGGGTCTCAAAATATGTGTCCAATATGTCTACCTACAGTTGGAAAGCGAAGCGGTCTAGGAATAATCGTTTATCTTTACTATTTGATGGACAACAGCAAAATAATCCCATGACCACAGCTTAACTAGACAACTCTAGTGAAGTTTGGTAGGCCTGTGTGTTTAAATACGTTTTATCAACGGGACAGGTTAATGTATTGTTATTCCTCAGCCTACACAGTTGTTTTATATGTATTATATAACAATACATTTGTGAAGGTTCGAAATCTCAAACCTGCCATTCAGCTGTGAACTTTTTTTAAATTTTATTTTCGCGATCAGCCTGATGATGGCTATATATATGAAACATGTAGCTGGTTATACTTGGTAAATAAAGGTTGTGTTTAGACTGAATATATTATACTTATATGGGCCGGGATAGCGACTCGCTACGGGCTTGAGTTTCTGGAGATCGAATCCCGGTAGGGGGAGAGATTTTTTGCACCCGCACAGACCGTTTCTGGGGCCTATCTAGCCTCTCATACAATAGGCACTGGGTCTCTTTATGGGGGTAAGACGGCCGAGGTGTGGCGTTTGCCACCCACCCCCGTCTACAGCCGAGGTTTAAGAAAGAGTAGAGGTATACCTCTACTCCCACTGTAAGGGGAGCTTAACCATTATGTTATATTTCTGGTTGTAGTGTACAAACAACACGGATGAATGACCTCAAAATTAATTGATTTGTAATGATTCTGCCTTGTATTCGGGACACCCAGTTTGAAACTCTTACTTGTTTACTGACTGCCATCACTGATGTTTTCTCTGATTTGTCTCTCAATGACTGAAGCTACGTCATCCTTTATCTCACTAAACCTAACCTTCTCTCTAATCATAATAAATTCCAACTTCAATCCACTCTGCGTGTAGCTATGATCGTTAAGTCGATCCCGGTGGCCGTGCGGTCTAAGGGATAGGTCTGCGGACGCTCGATTGCTGGGATCGCGTGTTCGAATCCCCCTGAGGACATAGATGTTGTGTGTTGTGTAGCTAGCGGTTTCTGTGACAAGCTGATCACTCATTCAGAGGAGTCCTACCGTGTGTGTGTGTCTAATTGTGTGTGATGTAGAAACCTCAACAGTGAGGCGGTCTGGGACTGAGTTGTTAAATAATCTGAAAAATAATCATTCGACGTTTCAAACATGACAGCATGTTAGCTTTTGAGTTTTGTTTTCTTCTATTTTTAATCCACAAACAGCAACAAATTTATGAATAATGTATCATATTTTTACCTTCAGAACTGCATGTGTAATTTATTATAAAATGTTACTGCACCTTCTTATTTGACACTAGGGTCAAGACGACCCTACTGTGCCGCTTTAGGCACACCGCTTTCGCCTGTCACTATTCCGATATCTTTTGTGTTCAATCGAGGTCTGAAATGCAGCACCTTCCTGTGTGACGCCTTATGTAAAGCTTGCGTTTCACCGAGGAGCGGGCAGAAGAAACCTCATAAACGTAATACAGCTGTGAGCATCTAAAACGCAGCAACAAATAGGTCTTTGAGAATCAAACGGGGCTACCAACATGACGGTTTGCACTGTCGCCGCTACGCTAATAGTGGAGCGTCAGTCGGAAGGAGCAGTAGCAGTAGATTCTGCAATAAGGACATATCTCTAGGACCCAGTTACGGACACACTAACATGAATGGTGGTCTGAGCAGACAGCGACAGCGCCTTAAACTGCCTTCAGATCTGCAACTGATCACGCTGAGAAGTTGTAGAGGGGAAGAGAATTCTGCGTACAGGCGTAGTCTGTAGCACTCAAGTTTAATAATAATATATGATGTATGATTATACCGGTAATAATTGGAGCCACTGGAATACTAACAAAAGGTTTAAAGAAACATTTGAAAGTCATAGCAGTAAAACATTCAACATATTCACTACAAAAGACAGCTGTACTTGGAACATCACACGTAATAGGAAAGTACTGCAGTCTGAAACTTGAAGTGTGAGCGGTGGGGATCGCCGTTGGTTCGAGAGGAGTACCGGGGAGAAAGGGCTTGTGACAAGAGACAACGAAATACTACTACTAACTACTACTACTACTAATAATAATAATAATAAAGCAGTAATACTTAATACATGCCGTATAGGTGGGCCGGGATAGCTTAATCGTTATAGCGACTCGCTACGGGCTGGAAGATCCGGGGATCGAATCCCGGTGGGGGCGAGATTTTCAGCACCGGTCCAGACCGGCCCTGGGGCCCACCCAGCCTCCTGTACAATGGGTACCGCTTCTCTTTCCCGGGGGTAAAGCGGCCGGGGAGTGGCGTTGACCACCCACCCCATCTAGTGCTGGGGTTAAAGAAAGAGTAGAGCTATACCTCTACTCCCCGTCTAGGCCTTCGTGGCCTGTTATAGGGTGACCTTTACCTTTACACGCCGTATAGGTAGAAAGTTTTTGGCAGAACAGTGAATATGAAGTGCTTGGTGAGTGAGAACAGCTGAACTGCTGTGAAGTGAGGAAGGTGGATGATGACGATAATGATGATGATGATGATGACGATGATGATGATGACGACGATGATGATGATGACGATGATGATGATGATGATGACGATGATGATGATGATGACGATGATGATGATGACGACGACGACGACGATGATGATGATGATGATGATGATGATAATAATAATAATAATAATAATAATAGACAAGAAAACTAGAAAGATACTAACAGTGTACAAAATGCATCACCTAAGAGCTGACATAGGGAATATGTAGAGAGGGAAGAAGGGTAAAGACGACTGTCACAGATTGAAGTGATAATAATAAATACTGCAGAATATCTGAACACAAAATGTAAATAAGCCAGTAGGTAAATACCGTTACAAACCACGAAAGCAATCGACCAGATACGAATTCAACAATTAAGACAGCAGAAACGTTGTAGAAGAATTAAACCAATCAAATGAGAAGAGTGACACAAAAAGCGGAGGTTACGTGAAGGCGCCTGTGTGTTACGTCATACGTACAGTACATGCTTGTACGTATACGTACATTGCCTCTGTGTTACGTCATACGTACGATTACATTGCCTCTGTGTTACGTCATACGTACGGTTACATTGCCTCTCTTGCTTGATTTAATTACAGTAAGGAAGAGGAGAAGGAAAAGCAAGCGAAGAAGAGATTTCAGTATTTATCAAAGAAGTTTTGTACTGCCAGCCTCGCTAACATTATGAACACCTGTCACTGACGGAGAGTAATAATGTACTAATGAACTTATAGTATAATGTATAAATATTATATATATATACGTGCATTTTAATAATTGATTAATTATTTTATTCCAACAAACGCACTACACTGTTTTAGTGTTTTCTTGTCCCTACATATGTTTCGACACTCCTTGTGCCATCCTCAGGGGTGTCGAAGAGATTTCACAGTTTTCAAATGCATCCAATTCACTTTCACAACATACATTCACTATCACTGAATATTATTGAACCATATGGATGCATTTGTTTTATGAAGTTTCTCTTTCATGTTCTTGTAGTGTGAATGTATGTTGTAAAAGTGAATTGGATGCATTTGAAAACTGTGAATAAATAATACAACACTAAACAAACAATAAAACAAACAATAAAACACTAAAATAGTGTAGTGCATTTGTTGGAATAAAATAATTAATTAATTGTACTAAGAGTTTATACTTAGAATAGTTATTTATAATTACTGGCAAACTTTGAAGACGACGGTATAATATATCAGTGAGGATGTATTTAATTTTACACGAGAAGGAGAGGTTTATCATGTGTAGAGTTGTGTTGAAGTACGAACTTCGGTGTTTTCACTGCAGTGCTCAAGCGGATTACTCGTTCATTCGGGCTGCACGAGACGTGCAAAATCTAATATCCTCCCTGTGTTAACACAGGCGATACAACACTTGTTGGAGCGAAGTCAAATCCAATTGCCTCTCATGCTGGGTCGTGTTGAAACCCATTTGTGCAAAGATGCACGATTTTTTTATGGTTAGTTTTTTTTTTGTTACACATCTACCTACATAGATTTCTTACTCCATTTTATTTTTTTTTTAGCGTAAGACAGAATTATACCATTTTATTCTTATGTTCCGAAAAACTAGTTTTTAGATGCATTTGCAAAATTGCGAAAAGAGACTATTAGTTTCGTCATATCTGTCCGTCTGTCCGTCCGTTCGCATGGAACAACTCTGCTCCAACTGGACGGATTTTCATGAAATGTTACATCTGAATATATCTCGAAAATCTGTTTGAGAAAATTTAAGTTTCATTAAAATCTGACAAGAATAACGGGTACTTTACATGAAGACCTATGTACATTTATGTAATATCTCGCTGAAGTATTCTTAGAATGAGAATTACTTCAGGCAAAGTTGTAGAAAAAATCAAAACACACATTTTATGTTCAATAACTTTTTTCCCGTAAATCGTGCCGTTTATGAGATAATGTGCAAAAATATGGTACAGCCAGACAGGCTACAGATGACAATATAATACGGCGCATGCGCTTTGCATGCTGGATAACTAAGGCTACAGACACACACTGAGAATATGTAATACTTATTGCTTTTACACTGCAACAATGGTCACGCGAACGCACCTCACTGTTACGTTATACGTACATTGTTTCTGTTGCTGTTTTCACAAATCGGGAGGCAAAAATTAAACGCCACACCAGTTGACATAGCTACATAGTTAGATTAAAATTCTTAAAATAACTTCTGTAAACTTACGTTTATCGTTATTCTCTCGTCATTTAATTCCTGCCTTAATTTTGTCCGATATAACCTCTACGATTCGCACCGTCGCCATGTTCTTATTTCATATTTTACCTGTAAGTTAACTTGATAAATATTGCATACGTCTGAAGATCTGTTACCACACAAAATATATTATTATTATTATTATTTATTACTGCAAGTCGGTTTATACCCGGTGGCAGTGGTACTACAATGACACATAACACACAATAACATACATCACAAAAATTAACACACAAAACAACACACAACACACAAACTTACAAAAACAATAAAACACACATACTACAAAAAGAAAGAGTAGCTAAGCCTAACAAAAAAAACCCTAACGTAGATGAATCAGAGTTAAAAATAATTATGTATACAAAGCAATGAGTCAACCATTCTATTTTTTTTTCTATGGCTCGACAGCCCTATATGGGCCTGGGCCTCCTCGTTTTCGTCGAGGTTTCATGGTCACACACATTTAGACACACCACAGTCGGTAGGACTCCTCTGGACGAGTGACCAGCTCGTCGTAGTGACCTCTACCTGACAACACACAACACTCACAACAGACAGACATCCATGCCCCCGGTGGGATTCGAACCCACGATCCCAGTAAGCGAGCGGCCGAAGACCCACGCCTTAGACCGCACGGCCACTGCGATCGGCTCAACCATTCTATACAAAAGTAAAATTCCATATCTTGAAGAAGTGAAATAACAGCAATGACACTGTCACCTGGCAAACACGCACGAAGATGCGTTGCTATTAAATACATCTCGAAATTGATAAGTGCAAAGGTCATGTGTCGTCTGTAGCGATGTGAGCTTCATAATACCGCTCATGAGCGCTTCTCATCTAATTCTAAATTTGTTAAGAGGACAGCAGCATAGGCGGACACACAGATGTAGTTGGACTAGACGTATATTGGGATGCCAGACTTCAAGTTGTCACCGCAGGGACTATGAATATAGCTGCTTTCTGGGATGTGACGTCGTGTAGCTTGGTGGTTTGTTATAGACGTTTCGGAAAAAAAAACCATTGACACACTCTTCACTGTAAAATATTCTCGTACCTCGAAGCTTGAAGATGTGCGCCTCCTCGAAACGTTTATTATTGCCGAATTATACCGTGTCGCATTTATTTTCGTGTTGTGGTCTTCGTAATATGAATAAGAGGGCCAATGTACGTATAACGTAACTGACACAGGCGCGTTCGCGTAACCATTGTTGCCGTGGAAAAGCAATAAGTATTACATATTCTGAGTGTGTGTGTCTGTAGCCTTAGTTATCCAGTATGCAAAGCGCATGCGCCGTATTATATTGTCATCTGTGGCCTGTCTGGCTGTACCATAATTTTCCACATTATCTCATAAACGGCACGATTCTTGGGAAAAATGTATTGTACATAAAATGTGTGTTTTGATTTTCTCTACAATTTTGTCTGAAACATTTCTCATTCCAAGAAGAATTAATCGTGATACTATTATAAATGTGATAGGTCTTTATGTAAAGTACCGTTATTATTGTCAGATATTTATGACACTTAAATTCTTTCGACAGATTTTTGAAAAAATTCTCAAATACCAAATTTCATGAAAATATATCCAGTGTGAGCCGAGTTGTTCCATACGGGCAGATAGATGGACGGACAGACCTACGTGACGAAGCTAATAATCGCTTTTCGCAATTTTGTGAATACGTCTGAAAGGAATGCTTCTTATACATATCCCCTAAGAATAAAGTGTGTTTTTTTTACAGAGCGGACATAAAGCGAATTTTATACGTTATGGATGGACCTCTCTTTGAGGAAAGAGAGCTTGTTTATTAAATCTTGCTGATACATCAGTCCTAGCTGATACATCAGTCCTAGCTGATACACCAGTCCTAGCTGATACACCAGTCCTAGCTGATACACCAGACCCAGCTGATACACCAGTCCCAGCTGATACACCAGTCCCAGCTGATACACCAGTCCCAGCTGATACACCAGTCCCAGCTGATACACCAGTCCCAGCTGATACACCAGTCCCAGCTGATACACCAGTCCCAGCTGATACACCAGTCCCAGCTGATACACCAGTCCAGCTGATACACCAGTCCAGCTGATACACCAGTCCCAGCTGATACACCAGTCCCAGCTGATACACCAGTCCCAGCTGATACACCAGTCCCAGCTGATACACCAGTCCTAGCTGATATATCAGTCCTAGCTGATATATCAGTCCTAGCTGATATATCAGTCCTAGCTGATATATCAGTCCTAGCTGATAATCAGTCCTAGCTGATATATCAGTCCTAGCTGATACATCAGTCTAGCTGATACACCAGTCCTAGCTGATACACCAGTTCTAGCTGATACACCAGTCCTAGCTGATACACCAGTCCTAGCTGATATATCAGTCCTAGCTGATACACCAGTCCTAGCTGATATATCAGTCCAGTGACACCTCTAGCTGATACACCAGTCCTAGCTGATACACCATCCACTGATACATCATCTAGCTGATACATCAGTCCTAGCTGATACATCAGTCCTAGCTGATATATCAGTCCTAGCTGATACACCAGTTCTAGCTGATACACCAGTCCTAGCTGATACATCAGTCCTAGCTGATACATCAGTCCTAGCTGATACATCAGTCCTAGCTAATACACCAGTCCTAGCTGATACACCAGTTCTAGCTGATACACCAGTCCTAGCTGATACACCAGTCCTAGCTGATATATCAGTCCTAGCTGATACACCAGTCCTAGCTGATATATCAGTCCTAGCTGATACACCAGTCCTAGCTGATATATCAGTCCTAGCTGATACACCAGTCCTAGCTGATACATCAGTCCTAGCTGATACATCAGTCCTAGCTGATACATCAGTCCTAGCTGATACATCAGTCCTAGCTAATACACCAGTCCTAGCTGATACACCAGTCCTAGCTGATACACCAGTCCTAGCTGATATATCAGTCCTAGCTGATACACCAGTCCTAGCTGATATATCAGTCCTAGCTGATACACCAGTCCTAGCTGATAACCAGTCTAGCTGATACATCAGTCTAGCTGATACATCAGTCCTAGCTCTCCAAAACCTTTAGAACATGCAGAATTCGAAGTGGCATGGCAGTGGAATTTATGGACATATGGATCACTAAGTTGTATAACTACGCACTTGAGCTTTTCTGTATATTTTAAAGCACCTATGGTAGAGTAGGCGTCGTAATTTTTTCTATTCTCTTTCTTCTTCTTCCTCTTCTTCTACTTGGCTCTAATGTTTGTTAATAAGAAGCAGGTGGCACAAAACAAGACAAGATCCGTCTAAACACAACTACGTTCTATTATTATTATTATTATTATTATTATTATTATTATTATTATTCAGAAGAAAATGTTTCGACCAAATTATGTCATCTTCAAATCACAAATTACACACCAACGAAATGCACTATATTTCCACTTTTTTATTTTTTAACCCCTACATATGTAAGAGTGGGCCGCGATAGCTCAGTCGGTATAGCGACTCGCTACGGGTTGGACGGTCCGGGGATCTAATCCCGGTGGGGGCGAGATTTTTCGCGTCCGTCCAGACCGGCCCTGGGGCCCACCCAGCCTCCTATACAATGGGTACCGGGTCATTCCCGGGGGGTAAAGCGGCCGGGGCGTGGTGCTGACCACCCACCCCCCAACTAGCGCCGAGGTTAAAGAAAGAGTAGAGCTATACCTCTATTCCCCCTCCTTCATGGCTTGTTGTAGGGAAAACTTTACGTTCTTTATATATGTAAGGGCTGAAACGTATGTAGGAGTTAAAAAATGAAAAAATAAAAAGATGAATGAAATAAAAAATACAAATTGGGAATACGGGTCATTTCGTTGGTGTGTAATTTCTGATTTTTAAAAAAAAATGCACGGTGAAGATGATATTAATTAGGTCGTCCCTCAGCTTCACAATTCGTATTTTCAAAACATATTTTGAAACGACTTTTATTCGTTCCTCAATATGTTTTGAAAATACGGAGTGTGAACCTGAAGATGACCTAATTTGGTCGAAACAGTTTGTTAAGAGCAATAATAGAACGTAGCTGTGTTTAGACGGATTTTGTCTCGCCTTCTGTTATAAATAACACAACGAAATGACCTCCTTTAAAGAAGCAGGTAATATAACAAAGGATAGAAGTGGTTTTGCAGAAATAAGTACAGGGCATACACAAACGAATGGTGCGGTTTTAATAGTGTTTACTATTAAAACCGCACCATTCTTTTGTGTATGCCCTGTACAAGCCCAAAGATCAAGAGAGAGACACGTATTGTAAAGGGAATTACTACAGTGCTAGTCATCAAAACCTACGGCCTGTGGGGTTTACACGTGTCACTGATGGGGAAGGCGTTAGACACTGGAAGTAAATTCTTAAAGACTGCCCTGGAAACAGGCAAAAGGCGTCTCACTTCGTCTCTGCCCTCATTTCAAGCCCTGAATATAAATACGGTAATCTGCGAAGGAAGAACAAAGATTGAAGCTGAACAGAGTGGTGAAACTAAGAGAAATGAATGAGGTGGATGGAGAGTGTTGCGTAATTACAGAATGATGTTGTGTAGGTGTCGTTCACAGTCAAAGGTTTACAGTCTCGTTAGGAAAATGGAGCAGACTTAGGGAGACGTAAGAGTTGAGAAGTATTCATTAAAAAACCAACTAATGCACATAAACTTTATTCACAATAGTTTATTCTTAAAATTCCCCTATACGTATTTCGGTGGTTTAAACCACCATCTTCAGGGGGTCGTAGAGATTATTTAGCACAGACCTTACAGTTATTACATATGTGGTTATATACGTATATGTAGAATATGAGTGGTATATTATTGTCCATTTGGTACAGCATTGTAAAATAAGTTATTAGACCACTCATATTCTACATATACGGATGTAACCACTTATGTGTCGACCTCGGTGGACTAGTGGTTAGCGTGCTCGCCACTGGACCCAAGGTTCGCGGGTTCGATCCCGACCGAGGTCGATGGATTTTTAAGGGTGATAAAAATCCGTAGCACCACTTCCTTCGGAGGGGAATGGTCCCATGTCGTAGATTTACGGCATGTAAAAGAACCTTACGGGCATGAATAAAAATGTTGCGTAAGCTAAATTGCCTCCATTTCTCACCCAAGTCTCCTGACTGCCTGTCAGATGGCTCTGGCGGACACATCAGGATCGATAGAACAGTAGCGCGGCCAGTTTTCCAGTCACCAACTGCCACGAATGCGCACGACCCAGTAACCTCGGAAAGAGGAGGCCCGGGCCCATAGAGGGCTGTTGAGCCATGGTTATTATTATTATTATTATTATTAACCACATATGTAATAACTGTAAGGTCTATGCTAAATAATCTCTACGACCCCCTGAAGATGGTGGTTTAATTCACCGAAATACGTATAGGGGAATTTTAATAATAAACTATTGTGAATAACGTTTATGTGTATTAGTTGGTTTTTTAATGAATACTTCTTAATTGAAAAGGTGCACGGTAAATACAATGTTATGAGTTGAGAATTGTAACAGAAGGTTAGGCACTGCATGTACTGCGAGCCATGGCACAATGACCACAACACCATTTGCTGAGTAAACGAGCGGTGTGTTTTGTGCCAAATGTGCCATTGCTTTTTTAGGCGCCTTCGCAAAATTGCGTAAAGCGACTATTAGCTTCGTCATGTCTGTCTGTCCGTCGGTCCGCTTTGAACAACTCGGCTTCAACTGAAAGAATTTTCATGAAATTTTATATATGAGATTTTCACGAAAATCTGCCAAAAAAATTAAGTTTCTTTAAAATCTGACAAGAATAACGGGTGCTTTACATGAAGACCTATGTACATTTATGATAATATCTCGCTGAATTCTTCTTAGAATGAGAAATGTTTCAGACAAAAGTTGTAGAGAAAATCAAAACACACATTTTATGTTCAATAACTTTTTCCCGAAAATCGTGCCGTTTATGAGATAATGTGGAAAAATACGGTACAGCCAGACAGGCCACAGATGACAATATAATACGACGCATGCGCTTTGCTTGCTGGATGACTAAGGCTACAGACACACACTCAGAATATGTAACACGTATTGCTTTTCCACGGCAACAATGGTTACGTGAACGCGCCTCAGTGTTACGTTTATACGTACATTGCCGGTCTTGTCAATCATTATGAGACTTGCGATTCTCGGAGCGTTGTTCATGCATATTCAAGTCTTGTGGAATATGATGCCGTGTCGACGGGTAATTACCGGGTATTTCGTAAAAGCTTGCTGCCTCCACCTTCTTGGTACTCAAATGATTATTCAGCTATTGGGCCGTTAGAAGGTTTGATTATCGAGATAATAGAATTCCAACTGTTAATACTTCGGCAAAGTTGCTAAGCAAAGAGGCCTGATGGCGAGTCGGAAGGAAGTTTAATACAGTCATGACAGGTAAGTGAGAAGTTCGAAAAGTCTCATCGTGTGCCTGCATCTAGGGTTGCAGGTAGTAATATTAACTTCAGCGTATCTTGTACTCCTAGAATTCATCCGGTAATACAGTTGAAGACTCCTGGTAATTAAACCTTAACTTGGCCATATTGCGGAGGAAGCACTAGTAGCTCAGTAGTTACAGTGACTAGACTACAGGCTGGAAAACGGAGGCTTTGGGGTTGATTCATAGCAGGAGCAGGAGATATTTTCTTTACTCCGAAACGTCCACACCGCCTCTGGGACCCAGCCAGATTCTTATTGAATTCAAACCGGGGGCTCCTTCGCCTTTGGTAAGCGGCCGGCCCCCTTTACTCTGTTCAACTTTCAGTTAAGACTAGCTAATTAACACTGCTGTGTGTATTTTAAAAGGGCAGTCCCCACCCTGCTACAATCTGTATAAATACACCGGGTGTTCCGTGACATTCGAGATTTAACACGGGAAAGCAGTAAGTTTCAGCAAAAGAGCGGTTGATTCTAACCGATGTAAAAGGAGTCATGTCCCAGAAGAATGGAATCTACATCAGCATCGCTGTGGAAAACCCAAATATCGGGAAAACCAAATATTTGCAGGACGGCAGCTACAGTGACCGCTTGCTTTGTAGAAATTGGTCTGAATGGAACGTTTGACCAGGTTTTGTGCCAGGGTTAATATTAGGTGGAAATACATCGCCACTCAGTTGTAAATGATCCATAATCGCGCATTGAACAGTGAGAAGGTGATTATTATTATTATGTGTGGATACTATCTGCCTTTACTAATGCTGGGCCCCGCAGATAAGCCAAACACCTTGCACAACAAAGATACAAGATACTAAAGAAACAATATATTGTAACACACAGATAAAGAAAATAAAATAAAGCCAACCAAATACAAAATTACAAAATACATACGACGGGAGACTTACCAAGCAATTGCTTGTTTCATACATACCAAAATAAAGTTACCTTGGCGTCGCCGTGGGGCTAAACCCAACTAAAACCAAAGATCTGGGACCACGACGACCGCCAAGGTACTCCAACCCCACCAGCTCACCGCCAGACAGAATTTAGCCCCCATGGCCGAGACGAAAATTTGGAAGTAACTTGAAGATGGCGAGGACCAGAGTGATTACACCAAGCATACTCACGTAGGAAGAAACTTGAAGAGGGATGGGGGGAACCAGAGGAGAAGTATGCGACTCACGAAAGACCACAGGCGATTGTGGAGGGGGACCAAATGGAGACGTTAGATGTGTAACAATCGAAAACACAAGTTATGATATTGAGGTAGCGTGTAACCTAATTCGGCACACTTATGTGGTCACTATTTCCAGGATTGCCGTTATAAATAGAATAAAATTACATTGGTAGTACTTAATCAAACATTAGTATAAATTTGTGAACCAATGCGCATGTGAAATACAGTAACATCCATAACACTTTGCTTGGATGGCGACACACATACTGTCTACATACATTATTTGATACATGCTAGAATTAAAGTTGTATATGTATTTTAAACTGTAATACATATTTTAAACCATGTAATTTTTAATATTTACTATTTTACATGTGCATTGTTTCACATAACTTTTGTAACATCCCAATGCATTTATTCTTCGTATCGCACCTCCCTGAGGATGGCCATATTAGTGGCCGAAACATGGAGTAGGTATTAATACGTTTATAACATATTTTCAAAAACTTGTGTGCCTTAGTTGGTTTTAGTTACCACATCTAACTGTTCAATGCGCGGTTATGGATCGTTTAAAACTGAGTGGCGATGTATTTCCACCTAATTTCCACATTTGTTGGTTTTAGCTACAATATCTCAGCCCCTACCTGTACCGTCATAGTCTATAGACGGACAGTACTATTTACTGTTACCTGGTCCTGTTACAGGTGACACGAATGGTGAGTAATAGTGCTGCTATAATGTACATATAGCCCTGTTGTATGTACTGTAATCATTGACAGTGTTTCAACCGTGCAACAATGCACATTGCCTACGTCACATATCGAGTTTTCCACGTGTCCATGTGAAGGGCATCTCATGCCTGGAGTGGTCCGGTCCTCGCGAATTTTTTGCGCCAAAACTTCGATTTCTTTACATGGCAGTTTCTTTGACTTATGTTCTTAAACAAATAATATTTATGTCATGAGCCAAGGAGGTGAGATGGGCGAGGCATATAGCACGAATAAGCTTCATAATATAAGAGTAAAATATTTTTAGTCGGAAAACCTGAGGGTAAAAGAAAACTTCCGTGACCTTGACGTAGATAGAAGTGTAATATTAGAATTGGTAATAAAGAAATCGTTTGTAAAGATAGAATTCTTATGAATATGGTTTATCAGACTCAGGAATGTCCAGTTCTGCAGTTTTGAGGTGACGGTATTGAAAATCCCATTGATGAAACGAAAAATTACCGGATTATTTGTACGAGGACAGTATTTTATTTAACGAAGCTGTCAGTTGCTAAGTTTATATAGCGTCTAGGGTACGTAAGCGAAAAATGAATATAGAGCACTGGAGGAAAAATACTGACAGGGGCAAAACCGAAATAATCAGAGAAAACTCTGTCCATTATCTCCTACAGGGTTTGGCACTGAATCGAAAGCGGGCCTCCGCGGTAAGAGGCAGAATGATGTGTGTTAAAAGAGTAACTGTTAAATGAATAGCAAATAATGGACACGTTTTAGTCAGTTATTGTGTCCACAGAGAAGATTAAAATCACGGAATAGCTTCCTCGGAACAGTGCAAGTTGAACCACCTGAAGACTTCCCCCCTTACCCAGATTTGCCCTAGTGGCCACCTCCTTGTTTTCAATACTTGGAAATCTCTTAACCGCATTAGAACAGGGGTGGCACCAGTAAAAACAAATATGGTGAAATGGGGCAAAACAAAATCCGACGACCTGCATTGTGGCTGTGGAGAGGTACAAGATATGGGACATCTCCTGTCATGCAGGGACTGCCCCCAGAAATGCACCCTCGAGGATTTATGGCTTGCAAATAAAAAAGGATTTGACGTAGCCCAATACTGGGCAAAAAATCTTTAATTTATGGTCCGGACACGATAAAGAAAAAGTAAATTAAGTTATTGTATAGGTTTGTTAGGATTCTTTAAAACATATCTGCTACGTCTTCTCTAGAAAGAGCCATCAAACCTCTTCTCACTTCTTGTACCAGTAACTTTCTCTGTTCCTCTTTTCAGGATTCTCCCGGAGTGTGACTGACTACGAATGCAGCTTGCTAAAGGTACTGTGATTCCTATCTCCAATAATACACATTTAATCTACGAATTTGTGTTAATTATTCACTTAAAATATTTACCCACTCTGCGTTATTTTTTACATAATAATTTTGAGTTTTATTTAATATGGTAAAGTCCTATACATTTCATGTCTCACATCTGTTGTTTATAATTTTCTAATGTATTTTATATTAGTTCACACAACATGCAACGTTGTGTAATAAGCATTGCGTAACAATTCATTCTGTGTTCAATTGTCACGAAAATGACGAAGTTAAAATTTTAAGAAAGAAAGATTCTATCTGCACGATTATATTGCAGATACATATTTGTGTATACACGTGTAAATAAAAGTGCCAAGATATTTCGTTAAATTGTTGTCAACAATATAGCACTTCGGTAATATTTGTGTACGTTCGGAAGAATATTGTTTTTTTTTTTTTTTGTGGAACGTGAAAGGTCGGGAACGTATGCAAGTTTAGAAATATATATATAGTTGTCTTTAAAACGTTAAAACTTAAGAAAGGCGTGTGTCGGGCCTAAAGCGTGCATTTAAGTTTTACTGAGGTACAACGATCGCGTGAGAAATGAAGAAGTGTTACATAGAGTCAAAGAGGAGAGGAATATCGTACATACAATAAAAGAAGGAAGGCTAACTGGATTGGTCACATCTTGCGTAGGAACTGCCTTCTGAAACATGTGATTGAAGGAGAGTTAGAGGGAAGGATAGAAATGACGGGAATACGAGGAAGAAGGCGTAAGCAGCTACTGGATGACCTTAAGGAAAAGAGAAAATACTGGAAATTGAAAGAGGAAGCACTAGATCGCACTGTGTGGAGAACTCGCTTTGGAAGAGGCTGCGGACCTGTCGTAAGACAGACTACAGAATGACAACGATCGTTCAGAATATATGTTGAGGCACTGCGCTACAAACCGGAACGTCGCGGTTTCGATTCCCGATGGTGTCACTGGAATTTTTTTACTGACATAATCGTTTCGGTCGCACTATGGCCCTGGGGTCGACTCAGCCTCTAACAGAAATGAGTACCAGGAATCTTTCCTGGGGGGTAAAGGCGGCCGGTGCGTAGGGCTAACAACCTTACCACCTTCATGTGCCGATTGTCTACAAACCTGGGAGCTTCGACCTCCTGGAGCCCTAAGGGCCTTCCTAGGCCTGTATGGGACTGCTTTACCTCTTTTTGTGCGAAGTCTGAGTGTATGGCTCCGTTTGCGTTAGCACTTTTATTGTTTCAGAATTACAACCAACAAGAAATTTGTCACAATTACGATTGTATATTGTCTCATAATCTGGAAGGGAAATATATTTGAATTACAACAGTAACCACATATGTATAACGAATATAAATATGAATATTTATGTGTTGAGCCAACAGTTGATCAATATCAAATGCTATACAAACCAATCAGAATTAATTTTCATCGTCTTCATTAGTGCAGCTAAAGTACATTTCTTGTTGCTGTCAGAGAATGGGCCTTCGACTGGTATTCAAACCGAAATCTTCCAAAAACAAGTCCGACACGTTACCGTTTGAGTCACTGTGGTCGGTTTAATTATTCATAATAAGGGTACACAAGAAAGTTCTGAGAACTCAGAAGTCCAGCCACATTTACAATAAGAGTACTTGGTTCTACAGTTGTGGAACTCTGTAGTGGTTGCAGTCAGATGCAGTTACACTGCAGACCGAATGTTCCGCTGCTGTTAATTTGAAACCTCAGTCAGGCACGTTCGTATGCATGAAATTCCACGAGGTCTCTTCAGTCTCTACCATATGTTATAGATTCTGACGGCAAGTTATGCCTGCCCTGAATTAAGTTCAGTTTCTATTATTTGCACTTGTCTTGTTGACAATTTATTCTCTTAATTTAACAGACTCTTGTGTTACTTGCACTGAAATATGTCACAATGTTCATGGAGCTGTGTACATGTTTGTTGTAGTTGGAGTGCGTAGATGTAAGGCAGGGGGTTGCCGAAACTTGCGTAGCAAGGGCGTTTTGATGACTCAAGTTGCGGAATTTAAAATATAAATTTCGACTTTTTCATTTTATTTTCGTGCATTGAGTGATGAATTTTTTATGTATAAAGACGGTTCATAGTGAGGCATGTAACATGTTTATAGTGTTTTAGTGTATAGTGTTCAAATGTAAAATTCTTAGTCTGTATAGCTGTATATTTGTATATTATGACCTATTGCACGTCGAGTTGTCACTTAGACAGACTTATCGATCCAGGAATGTATGTGTGGTGTGTATGTTGTATGTATGTATGTCATGTATGTATGTATGTATGTACTTCTATTTACACAAATTAAAGTACATATAATATAATAATAACATGGTCAACAACCCTTATATGGGCTCGGGCCTCCTTCCGAGGTTATGGTCGTGCGCATTCGTGGCAGTTGGTGACTGGCAACTGGCGCGCTGCTGTTCTATCGATCCTGATGTGACGCAGAGCCATTGGAGGCGTTAGGAGACTTGGGTGAATTGGGGTTGAAACATTTCTATTCATGCCCGTAAGTTTCTTTTACATGCCGTAAATCTACGACATGGGACCGACGGCTTTACTTCCCCTCCGAAGGAAGTTGTGCTACCGGATTTTTATCACCCTTAAAATCCATCGACCTCGGTCGGGATCGAACCCGCGAACAGTGGCGAGCACGCTAACCACTAGTCCACCGAGGTCGACACAATACTAGTATATTAAAAATATTTCTAATTTCCCCCTAACTATAGAGCTGTGGGTCGTTCAAGCCCAAAAATTATGAAGTGTTTAATGGCGAACAAAAATATTTAGAAATCTTTGATGTAATTGAAGAAAAATTCTATAGATAATCCGTATTAACGTTTTCGTATTTCGATGGCACCCTAGGAAAATACTTACTTGTGATATATATAGCAGTGTTGCCACAACAGAAAAATAAGCTTAATTCCGTAATAGAGAAACAACAAAAAGCGCGGTACCTTCCTCAACTCGCATTAAGCAGTTCGAAACATGTCAGCATTGCGAGGATTTTTCTTGCCTTAAAGCACCTCTTTGTTTGAATATTTCGAGGCCTGACCGGCTTGTCCTTCTGATAACCGTAGCACGACGGCAGAGATAAGGTTTTTGTGAAATGACATTCATCTGAACGGCAAACACAAATTTAGTTTCCACATCACAGAGAACACAGCGTGTGTTTATCATAAAGACAGGCTGGTTAATGCTGTTTAGGGAAATAACCTGTGTTTACTGTCAGGATCGTAAGAAAAACATAGTAAATACAATGTGGAGGCAAAATTCGGAATTTTGAAAGGTTACTTCAGGTGGTGTATATAGTTACCGCTGGGCTTTAAACGGTTAAAGAGCTATAAAACAAACTACGACACTATTTTACAAATTTTTATTAAAAACTGAAAAGTAATTAAGACGTAATTAACAATAAGGGTCGAGGTGCGGAATTATGAATGGGGCCCACTTGGCCCCACGTTAAAAACAAGTGACTGTTCAAATAAATGCCATGAAACTTTCAAGATTTTGATTCTATGTTTGAGAATTACCTTTGAAGTAACAGCCAGAAAGATTACCCGGTAAACGATTTAAGCTGAATAACAAAAGAATAAAATAAATCACACAGAATTTTTGGGCCTCATTTTTTTTCCCGCTTTTACGCAGCTTGCCGTGATGCGTCAAATGATCGCAATATGTACGCTGCAGTAACTGACGTCATTTCACAAAACTAAGCAGATTGGTAGACCAGTGATGGTCTCACACTTCCATACAAAAAAAACCAATTTCTAAACTATAAAATTTTACCGACAAATCGGAATGTCATTTGTGATATACTTAGTTTAATAGTCTCTCCATGCGAAAGCGAAGATAGCACCTTAATGAATGAAAGACCGTTTCCTTCCAAATCCTCCCCTGTTCACTATCTGTGATCTTCATGTCTCATCTGCGGCTTTATATAATAAATATTTGATATAGTGTCGTTTTGTAAATTAAGAATCAGAACGATGGTTTCGTTTACGATATACAGGGCATACACAAAAGAATGGTGCGGTTTTAATAGTGAACACTATTAAACCTCACCATTCTTTCGTGTATACCCTGTATAGCCTAATTTAAAGAAAATTTCTTAATAGAATCGAGCTTCTGCACCAATGTGGCGTAATAACTGCGATTTCTCTCTGTATAACGCAATGGAATCTAACAATATGTGTAACAAGACAGGAAATGAGCGTACAACGTAACATTGAGTCGCGTTAGCGTAACCATTGTTGCCATGGAAACATATTCTGAGTGTGTGTCTGTAGCCTTAGTTATCCAGCATGCAAAGCGCATGCGCCGTATTATATTGTCATCTGTGGCTGTCTGACTGTACTATAGTTCTTCACAGTATCTCATAAAAGGAAAGATTTTAAGAAAAAAGTTATTGAACATAAAATGTGTGTTTTGATTTTCTCTACAATTTTTGTCTCAAACATTTCTCGTTTCATGTAGAATCCAGCGAGATATTATCATAAATGTAGTCAGGTCTTCATGTAAAGTACCATTATTATTGTCAGATTTTTAATGAAACTTGAATTTTCTCGACAGATTATCGAAAAGTCCTCCAGTGGGAGCCGTGTTGTCCCACGCGGACGGACGGACAGACATAATGAACTAATAGTCGCTTTTCGCAATTCTGCGAACGCGCCTAAAAATTCTCGCGGGCGGCATTCAAATTTGGTTTTGAGTCTTATTTCACCTAACTTACTTAGGAATTTCCATCACCTTCACATAGGAGAGAAATAAGCAGCTGTTTTATGAGCTTAAGGAAATGATTGATACTGTAAATTGAAAGAGGAAGCACTAGATCGCTCTCTGTGGAGAACTTGCTTGGGAAGAGGCTATGGATCTGTTGTAAGACAGACTGCATGATGATGTTAACGATGATGATGATGATGATGATACCTGAAGGAAAAGAAACCTTGTCACTATACTGCTTTTAATTAAGTTCAATATAAATAAGATCTCACGAGATTCGGTTAAAGGAGGATGAGATAAACTTTACAAGGTTTCCATCTGAAATTGACAGACGGATAAATGTGCTTGTATTTGGAAAGGTGGCGACGTTACAGCAGATTGGCTGCAAAGTAAATAAGGGGTTTGCACATCTCATGTAATTTTTTTTCTTTTTTTAGTCGTCATCTCCTACCTACTCCATTTTCCCGTTTCAGTGTCGAGGTTGGAATTTCTTTTGATCACACTGAGAGACACACCACAGTCGGTAGGACTCCTCTGGACGAGGGATCGGTTCGTCGCAGAGGCCTCTACCTGACAACAACACACAACACTCACAAGAGACAAACATCCATGCCCCCGGTGGGATTCGAACCCACGATCCTAGCAAGCGAGCAGCCAAAAGTCCAACGCCTTAGATCGCACGGCCACTGGGATCGGCTAATGTAAATTAGGAAAGCAAATTTCTGTGGCTAGGATTACTTGCAGATATCCTCTTAGTAGTTCAACAAAGCACACAGCCATAGGAAGCGACACGCTCGAAGGAATATTATGTTGAGAATCTACAAGTAGCTCATCTATACTTATGAAACCTGAACTTTTGTTGTCGTGTTTACAAGGGTCCAACGGTAGACACTATGTGAGTCCAATAGAGTTCATTCCACCCTCTGGCATCAGAGTTCCTTTTTTTTCTGTGAAGGGCCCCGCAGCAGATGCTACGGACGCACCGCAGCCTTGAGGCTTATTGTGCAACCCTGTGATGAAGATGAAGAGAAAGATGATCAGTTTTTTTTTTCATTTTTCCAAGTAATGGAGTACAGGTGGAATGAAATTGACAGGGGAAAACCGAAGTACTCGGGGAAAACTTGTCCCAGTGCCACTTTGTCCACTACAAGTCCCACATGTACCGGCCGGGATGAAAACCGGACCTCGGAGATGGGAGGCCGACGACTAACCGCCTGAGCCATAGCACGGCCATCAGATTTCCTTACTACTCATTTTAGTACAGTCGCCACACGATTTCCTTTAAATGTTCCTGTACAGATTTTGAACGAATTTTTCATCCTCACATTCGTGATGCCTGTCCCTCCTGTTACACAGCTGTTGAGTTCATAGCGTGAAGCTGTGAGCGCTTAACATGAATCAACTTAAAGCTCCAAGAAAAGAATCTCCTGAATATTTTGTAACACTGAAATATTTTAAGCCAATCCCAGTGTCCACACAGTCTAAGGCGTGGGTCTGCGGCCGCTCGCTTACTGGGATTGTGGGTTCGAATCCCACCGGGGCATGGATGTCTGTCTTTTATCAGTGTTGTGTGTTGTCAGGTAGAGGTCTCTGTGACGGGCTGATCACTCGTCCAGAGGAGTCCTATCGAGTGTGGTGTGTCTGAGTTAGATCGTGAAGCCTCGATACTGAGGAGGCCCTGGGCCAATATGGCTGTCGATCCACGAGAAGAAGAAAGACATATTTTAAGACGATGTATTGTTAGCCCTTCGTCCCAATATTCAAGCAGGAAGGCAGCCCATTTTCAGCTTTCCGCGACTGCTTATTCAGTATATTTGCAGTTACTTTCTATATCATGACGTCATTTTTTATATATATGCAACTTTATGACGCTATGTAACGTTGTAACAAGGACAACGACAGCTTCGAAGAACTAAGCGCAGATGGGGAGATAATATTAAAATAGATATGCAAGATGGAAATAATTGGATGGATTCATCTGGCTTAGGATATCTACAAGTGGCGGGCTAAACACGGTGATGAACCGTCACGTTACGTAAAACCCGTGGAATTTCTTGACCAAATGAGGAACTGTTAGCTTCTCACGAAAACCGTGTTCCGTGGAGTCAGTTGGTTAGTTAGTTAGTTAGGCGGGTATGTAAGTAAGTAGGTAGACACACATGCAGACGCTTTCGCCTGGCTTGTTTAACAGCAAATTAAGAAGAGCACTCTCATGCCTGCATTTCTATAAAACAGGTGACCTTACTCAATTCAGCGTGCTGAATATTTCACTGAATTCTATATAAATCCCCCTTAACTTTGTAAAAAATACAAATTCTGTTTTTCCTTTAAAGGAAATTACACTAGAACCGGTTATAACGACATCGGTTAATGCGACACCTCGTCTATAGCGTCAGATATTCTGTGGCACCAATTAATTCCTCACTGTTAACCATAACATTATACTCTCGGTTATAACAACACTCGTTTATAACGACACAAAATATTCAGTCCCTTTCATGACGTTATAACCGAGTTCTACTACATATACATTTCAGTCAATAAAATTCTGATTTTAAGCTCCCCATTTCTCTCTCAAAATAAACTCGTGGATTTAACGGTGAAGTCAAATGAGCAAAATTACTGCTGACTGTTAATATGTAATGTCATTATACGGCTATGAATATACATGTCATACGAAAACCCGTCCTAAAGATTTTAAATTTGTACACAAAAAAGAAGGACCAGATTTGTAAGCATTCTAGCGAATCGGATGGGCGAAACTAAGCGAAGTTTAACGTGCAACAACTTTGGATGTAATTGGCGCAAGATGGGAAGGCTTCACATGTACTGCTCACATGTCAGATTCTGTAGGCTTACCTACATCTAATTGAAATCCAAGGTAGTCATGCATAGTGTTGTGTGGGGTTGACATGGCCTGAAAGTATCACGCATTTGTAACGAGAAAATTCGAAGTGGAAAATAAGAGATATTATGTAGGTCTAAGGAACAGTTTTCTGATTTACGAAGGTCATCATTTATTTGTAAAGTTATGAAATCGAGGGTACTATGATAGGATGTATCTCGCATGGGAAAATCGTGCTGTAGAGTTTTGGCTAGGAATGTAGTGTGCTTCTACCACGAAGATGGAGGCATTGTGTTCATATAGACACTGGTATCTACGCATGTCTACATACTGCAGAATACGAAAATAAAAAAAAAACTTGGAAGATGGATAGGTAAATGGTAATTATGAAGGTAAATTTAAAGACTGCCGTTGCTTATTTAAGCATCTAGAAAAGTGTGACGTAGAACGAGTGTAAATATAGCTCCAGTCTACCTCAAATTTGCGTACAGGATGCAGCTCAGTGATAAGCTGCAAGCTCTGGCCGAATTTTAATAAGAGAGAGCATGTTGTTAATAGCGTATTAAAAGACAGTCTATCGGCGATGTTAAACTTTCCGTGTATGTCGTCGAAGGTTCACTTAATCGTCCAGTCTAATTCTCCAGTTAATCATCTAGTCCAGGTGTCCAGTTAACCATCTAGTGCAGTTGTTCAGTTAATCACCCAGCCTAATTCATCAGTTAATCATCTAGTCCAGGTGTCCAGTTAACCATCTAGTCCAGTTGTTCAGTTAATCACCCAGCCTAATTATTCAGTTAATCATCTAGTCCAGGTGTCCAGTTAACCATCTAGTCCAGTTGTTCAGTTAATCACCCAGCCTAATTATTCAGTTAATCATCTAGTCCAGGTGTCCAGTTAACCATCTAGTCCAGTTGTTCAGTTAACCATCTAGTCAAGTGTTCAGTTAATCACCTAGCCTAATTCTTCAGTCAATCATCTAGTCTAGGTGTCCAGGTGTTCAGTTAACCATCTAGTCCAGTTGCTCAGTTAACCATCTAGTCCAGTTGCCCAGTTAACCATCTAGTCCAGTTGCTCAGTTAACCATCTAGTCCAGTTGCTCAGTTAACCATCTAGTCCAGTTGTTCAGTTAACCATCTAGTCCAGTTGCTCAGTTAACCATCTAGTCCAGTTGTTCAGTTAACCATCTAGTCCAGTTGTTCAGTTAACCATCTAGTCCAGTTGCTCAGTTAACCATCTAGTCCAGTTGTTCAGTTAAGCATCTAGTCCAGTTGCTCAGTTAACCATCTAGTCCAGTTGTTCTGTTAACCATCCAGTCTAGTTGTTCTGTTAACCATCCAGTCCAGTTGTTCAGTTAACCATCTAGTCCAGTTGCTCAGTTAACCATCTAGTCCAGTTGTTCTGTTAACCATCCAGTCCAGTTGTTCAGTTAACCATCTAGTCCAGTTGCTCAGTTAACCATCTAGTCCAGTTATCAAAGATACATGTCTTTTCGACCGATTGGTTAAAAATTCTTCGCATTCAGGGGGTTTCTGCTTCAAGCCCCGCTTCCGTGATATTGCTGTCGATACAAGAACATGCCAGATTTAAATGCTGCCACATCTTTTCCAATCTATTGTTACTAGTCATTGGATCAATCAGACTTATACTAATATTTACGTAGCAACTGAAAAATTCTTTAAATGAACCAAGAATAAATAACATTTTTTAAACAAGTTTTGTCGCTCAGACTAAACATGCTTGGAGTTTCACTCTATCGTATCTTCGACTCCTGTTCTTTGGAAGTCAAAGCAAGGAACTGGTGTTATTGACCGGCCAATTGCAAGGCAAAGCAATTTAGCAACACTGTTTTACCGAAGTTAGCCACTTCCCTGCCACAGTAACGCTCAAAACTAAAGAGAAATATTTCTTTGTTTCAACTTACACAATCCAGACTTCAAAAGGAAAGTATTTGTGTGGGAGTATCCTGAGGTAGAGGCACGTAACATTTCCATTATATAAGCAAAGTTTCTGAAAGCAAGTTTAAATTTGGCCGGATGTAGAAAGGGTAGAGATTTAGGGCCTGTAATACAATAAGCTTAAAGAATTTCTAACTTCTACTAAGTGGAATAATAATTTAGTTTCCTAAGAAGGTCTTAACAGAAAGTAATATTTCCTTACATTAAGATATTCAAGGGGAGCTTCTAGAATTACATTCGTAAGCTGAAATGCTTGGTTTCTTAAGTGCTCAGATAAATTAATGTAAAAAATAGAATATGTTACAATACCATTCTTTTTTTCCCCACAGCACATTTACTGTTACATTCATACCTCAAATGCCTCTTAAGAGAAAATTAAATTTATTACGCTGAATTAAATTTTGGGATCATACATCGTGTGAATATGTGTACAAGCTAAATACGCCCCATGATATGTCTAAGCTGGCACAGAGGAGAGAAGAAGGTGTACGAGATCCGATCCATTCGTAACCCGGAGCTAGAAAGAGGTGGGTGGTCAGCACCACGCTTCGGCCGCTTTACCTTCTGGAAAGACCCGGTGTCTATTGCACAGAAGGCTGGATGGGCCTCGGGGCCGGTGTGGATGGGCACGTAAAATCTTTCCCACACCGGGATTCGATCCCCAGACCTTCCAGCCCGTAGCGAGTGACTATACTGACTGAGCTATCCCGGCAGCCTGTAAATATTCTGTGCACTCACACAGAATAATTTTCTTATTTGTTTCTTTTGAGTTTTTAATGGGGCGAGTCAGATACAGGTGTTAACACGCATGAGAAATAAGAATGGCACACAAAGTTTTGATCGGCAATTTGTGAAATAGGAATAGACGTGATGAAATATTAGAATTTTTTTAAAATATTTGTTTCATATATTTTATTGGCAGTATTTACAGTATAAAAAGAAAAAATCACAGAATTGTTCCTATAACCAATTTAGCTAATTGGAGTACGTGAAACAAAAGTTAAAGATAGGGAAATATAAATAACATTGGTGAAAAAAGACTAAAACACAATACGCCTGATGGTGAGCTGGCTATAGCAGGATATGTTGCGGTCTTTCATGTTTGTAAGTTGACAATACTAGAAACCGTCTTAAAGAAGAACTGAGGATGTCCGTTGGAGTCACTGATGTTGGAGACCAACAGCGGGCGTTTTTGTACACAGCGTTGGTGCTTCGGTTTGTATCGGAGGTGGGTAGTTTCTTGAGCTACTGAGGTAGTTTCTTGAGCTATGAGGTAGTTCCTTGAGCTACTGAGGTTTCTTGAGCTACTGAGGTAGTTCCTGAGCTACTTAGGTAGTTTCTTGAGCTACTGAGGTAGTTTCTTGAGCTATGAGGTAGTTTCTTGAGCTACTGAGGTAGTTCTTGAGCTACTGAGGTAGTTTCTTGAGCTACTGAGGTAGTTTCTTGAGCTACTGAGGTAGTTTCTTGAGCTACTGAGGTAGTTTCTTGAGCTACTGAGGTAGTTTATTGAGCTACTGAGATAGTTCCTTGAGCTACTGAGGTAGTTTCCTTGAGCTTACTGAGTAGTTTCTTGAGCTACTGAGGTAGTTTCTTGAGCTACTGATGTAGTTTCTTGAGCTATGAGTAGTTCTTGAGCTACTGAGGTAGTTTGAGTATGAGTAGTTTCTTGAGCTTCTGAGGTGTTTCTTGACTCACTGAGGTATTTCTTGAGCTACTGAGTAGTTTTGAGCTACTGATTTATTGAGTACTGAGTAGTTTCTTGAGCTCTGATATTTTTTGAGCACTGAGTGATTCCTGATACTGAGTTTCTTGATACAAGGTAGTCTGAGCTACTGAGGTAGTTCCTTGAGCTACTCAGGTAGTTTCTTGAGCTACTGAGGTAGTTTCTTGAGCTACTGAGATAGTTTCTTGAGCTAGTGAGGTAGTTTCTTGAGCTACTGAGGTAGTTTATTGAGCTACTGAGGTAGTTTCTTGAGCTTCTGAGGTAGTTTATTGAGCTACTGATGTTTCTTGAGCTATGAGTTAGTTTCTTGAGCTACTGAGCGCATGTAATTGATATGAGTATCTCACGGAGACGAATATGAGGACTGATGCCTGTCATGTGGTAAATTATAATGTGGTAGCTAGCTGCTGACGTTTAGGACGAACCAGCTGCCTTCGTATTCGGAACAGAAGTAATACGTACTAGATGTGAATATTTTTATATTGTTCACACCGTGCACTGTCGATAGTCAAATCACACAATATTCAGTGCAACAAAATGCACTGTATTGTGTTCAGGTATTCTATATTACGGTGTCTTATTAATCAGTCCTACGTGTTTCGATCCCCCATGGGATCATCGTCAGGGATTCATTTCACAGTAACATTTCACAAAACTGAACTAGCAACGCATATACATATTGTTTGTTTGTTGTTTGTCCCTGTCGCTCCAACGTGGAGCATAGGGGCCTCCTTTCGGAGGTTTCTATGGTCATGTGCGTTGATGTAGTGAGTGACCAGCCCACTGACCGCACAAGTTCTACTCAATCCTGATGTGACTTCCAGAGCCATCTGGCAGGCAGTCAGGAGACTTGGGTGAGAAATGGCCGCTGAAGTTTGCTTACAAAACATCTCAATTCATGCCCGTAAGGTTCTTTTACATGCCGTAAATCTACGACAGGACGAAGTGGGTGGTCTCCGGATTTTTTCACCCTTAAAAATCCATCGACCTCGGTCGGGATCGAACCCGCGAACCTTGGGCCAGTGGCGAGCACGCTAACCACTAGTCCACCGAGGGCGACGCATATACACATTAAAACATATAAAAAGTCGACCAGTTAAGATGTAGGCGATTCGTTGTGTAATGGATTTTTTTTTTAGTCGTCCTCTTCTACCTACTCCGGTTTCCCGTTTCAGTGTAGAGGTTTGTAATTTCTTTTGATCACACTTGAGACACACCAACTCGGTAGGACTCCTCTGGACGAGGGATCAGCCCGTCGCAGAGACCTCTACCTGACAACACACAACACTCACAACAGAGAGAATCCATGCCCCCGGTGGGATTCGAACCCACGATCCTAGCAAGCGAGCGGCCGAAGACCCACGCCTTAGACGGCACGGCCACTGGGATCGGTAAGGGTTTAATTAATTAATGTCAAAAACATTGAATTAGTTAAAATATAAGCATGTATAAACATTTAAAATACATAAATGTACAAAATGTACTTAAAAACTTGAATATCATGAGGGATCGAAACATGTAGGTTTGATCGACAAGATATTGTAATCTAGAATATCTGTCAAACAATAGAGCGCATGTTATTGGATTGAGCGTTTTGTGATTAGATGTGGAATGTTGATCATGAGGCTTCTCCGTGTTGGTTATTTCCCAGACTTTTTTTTTTTCCGGTGCTTTGGTTAGTTTCAACAGTTCAGTGTTATTACCATTCGTGCGGAGGCTGTGATTGTGTTAGAGTATTTGCTAACACAGTTACAATAGGAAGCCAGCGGTCTACTCGATCTTCAAGCGCGCTCACATTATTTGGCTGCAGACTGAGTGATAAATTGCCGTCAGGATGCCAGCTATCGAAATCTGTGTCTTCAGCATTGATTCGGCATATCTTTAGAAAAACAAGAAAAATAACAAAGAGGGAAGGAGAGATAAAGAGTCAAGCTCAGACAAAGAAACAAAGACAAAAGAAGACAAAATGTCTATAGGATGAGGGAAAATAATGCGAAACATATATATAAAATAAAAGAGAAGGAATAAATGGGCAAAAAAGGAAACAGAAGGAGAGAAAAATAACTAGACAGGTAATGTACTTATAAAGTAATATTGAGGCGCGTTCGCGTAACCACTGTTGCTGTGGAAAAGAAATCTCTGTTTTAGTGACGAAATAATTCTAGGCAAATCTTCGCAAAGGAAAGCAAAGTATGCTGATGTGATTGTGTATTCCTATTTCCACTTCAAACAGCTTACTTATTATTTTGGTACGCCGTGCATTTTTGTTCCAAAATCTTATTCAATAAAAATTGCCAATGAGTCAAACACCGCCGCTATCAAAACTTCCGAGACGTCTCATGACAATATGCAAAATAACCTGCTACTTAGCTATGCTACATTAGCTATGCAGCTATTGTCGAATCAATTAAAAATAATAGATCATTGAAGTATTTCGCTTTTATGACAACTAATTAAATATTGTCACTATAATCGTGATATTCTGTACGTATTCATTAATTCATTGATTCATTCATTCCGCAGTCTGTATTACGACAGGTCCATAGCCTCTTCATTCTGTAGTCTGTCTTACGACAGGTCCGTAGCCTCTTCATTCTGTAGTCTGTCTTACGACAGGTCCGTAGCCTCTTCATTCTGTAGTCTGTCTTACGACAGGTCCGTAGACTCTTCATTCTGTAGTCTGTCTTACGACAGGTCCATAGCCTCTTCATTCTGTAGTCTGTCTTACGACAGGTCCGTAGCCTCTTCATTCTGTAGTCTGTCTTACGACAGGTCCATAGCCTCTTCATTCTGTAGTCTGCCTTACGACAGGTCCGTAGCCTCTTCATTCTGTAGTCTGTCTTACCACAGGTCCGTAGCCTCTTCATTCTGTAGTCTGTCTTACGACAGGTCCGTAGCCTCTTCATTCTGTAGTCTGTCTTACGACAGATCCGTAGCCTCTTCCAAAGCGAGTTCTCCACCAGGTGCGATCTAGTGCTTCCTCTTTCAATTTACAGTATCTTCTCGTTTCCTTAAGGTCATTCAGTAGCTGCTTATGCCTTCTTCCTCGTCT
This sequence comes from Reticulitermes speratus, assembly GCA_021186555.1. Taxonomy (NCBI): domain Eukaryota; kingdom Metazoa; phylum Arthropoda; class Insecta; order Blattodea; family Rhinotermitidae; genus Reticulitermes; species Reticulitermes speratus. Next base: position 27,429,504 of record JAJKFL010000012.1, read on the forward strand.
TACCGTCATTTCTATCCTTCCTTCTAACTTGCCTTCAAACACGTGTATAGGATGTTTTATTTCCTGCTTGACCGATAAGCGCCAGCCCCAACGCTCCGCCCGACACTCTGCCAACGTTGTGTGTTACGTCGCTTGTCGGGGTGGTCTAACAGTCGATGACGGGAGCTAGACGAACGATCGCAGTGATAATAACATTTAGAAAGTATAATAACAACTCAATAGAGCATCGGACTGGCCCGATCAAATAGGGGAAAAAAAACTTCCTACTTATGCAAAGTTTGTGTGAGACATATTTATGTCCAGTGTTGTATTTGTAACAAACTGACACAAGTTGTAGCGCTCAATGTACAGTTAACTAACTGATTTACAAAGTAACAGATCAGCTAACATAAAAGTCAGACATCATAATACCACAGTCCAGTACTAGACGCCATCTTTGCAAGTTGCACCAACCCACCTCTCCTCAACTCTTAGCAATATTACGCTTTAATATTATCCTGCAAAATAAGATCCAAATTCGGGGTATGAGGTGTTGTCACTTGGTAAATAATTAAAGACGTTTCGGTAGCAGGCCGCTGCTTCCATATTCAGGGCTGACTGTGGAATTTGCGTCATATCTCAGAATATTTGAATCTTCATTCACTCAGTCGTTATAATTTGGAATCATGCATATTTGTCATTAATATTCATAAATTGACCACGTAGTCAGGGACATCCCCAAATTGACCACGTAGTCAGGGACATCCCCAAATTGACCACGTAAGATCAGCGGAGGCATCCCCAAATTGACCACGTAGTCAGAGACATCCCCAAATTACCACGACGTACCAGTCAGGGACATCCCCAAATTGACCACGTAGTCAGGGACAGACCTAGCGGATCCCCATCAATTTGACCCCTCACGTAATCAGGGGACATCACCCCCAAATTATACCACGTAGTCAGGGACATCCCCAAATTGACCACGTACAGGTATCCGAGTAGGACATCCAATCCCGGAGTCCCATGAGGAATCCGAAATAACATTACTTTCCACCATTCCAGTCATATACCCAGCCAGTCATAAACGTATAACACATCTATAAACTATAAACTTCGTAAGTACGCAGTATCCTAAGTTGTCCTGGTACTGTATCAGTCTAAAAGCGGCAATAGTTCAGTCGGTATAGAAACTAGGCTACTGACTGGAAGACCGAGGAACAATGGTTCGATTCCCGGAAGTAACAACACATTTTTATTTTCTCCGAAACGTCGAGGCCGGCTCTGCAGCCCACCCAGCCTGCTCTACAATGATTACTGTACGATCTTTCCCAGGCGGCAAAGCGGCTGGGTCGTGAAAGTGGCGATTCACTTCTGTCTAATGCTGAGGATAAGAATGTATGGAGCTAAACATCCACTCTCCTATATTTGCCTTCCTCGCCTGCACAGTGACGCCTTTACTTCTATTGTGTCTGTATTTGGCGAAGGCACATTCCTGAGAGATTTATTATAGGCTATCTGCTTCAGATTTTCCTCTGAGAGTGAAAGATGCTCTTTCACAACCACACAAAATAATTAGTACAGGTGGCGCAGTTGGTTGAGGCAATACGCTATAAGCCGGAAGGTCGCGGTTCGATTCCCGATGGTGTAATTGGAATTCTTCATTGACATAATTCTTCCGGTCGCAATATGGCTCTGGGGTAGACTTAGCCTCTAACAGAAATGAGTAACAGAAATATTTTGAGGGGGGTAAAGGCGGTCGGTGCGTAGGGCTGACAACCTTACTACATTCATCTGCCGATTGTCTAGAAATCTGTGAGCCTCAACCTCCTGGAACCCTAAGGGCTGTCAGGCCGTGTAATGGGATTGCTTTACCTTCTGCTTTTACTGTACTATAATATGTTGTCGATAAGATTCCATTGTTTTTTGAATAAATGCTGATTTTGGACCAAAACTTCTGTAAGAAAGTACAGTTTATAGTGAATATATATTATTATATATATATATATATATATATAGGGTAAGGGAGGTACCCTTTCTTAAGAGTAAATTTTGCAATCACGAATTATATTGAAAGGAAGCGCTGAGTTATATCTTGGCTAGATAGTCCTATATCCACCATTGATTTTGTGAGCACTTAACTGTCAGATTCACGCGAAGATTTAGTATACTTTTTTTTTTTTGAAAAAATAAAGTGTAGCAGGTGATCCGCAGTTACACCCCGGGCTCCAGTTTGAGAGCAGTTGACAAACAGCATTTTCCTCTTGTGCAAAAGCGGCATACATCAGGGTAATGAAAATAAGTGGCTCTCGAGTTTATTGGACCAAATAAGAATCTGGGTTAATTAATTATTTTATTCCAACAAACGCACTACACTATTTTAGTGTTTTCTTGTCTCTAAATATGTTTCGGCACTTATAGTGCCATCCTCAGGGGTGTCGTCGAGAGTTCACAATCTTCAATGCATCCAATTCAATTTCACAACATATAATTCACTATCACTGAATTGACTGTGCCCGAGTTGAATTACACCTAACGACAAGTGTTATATTCTTTATCCTCCATCCGGTTTTTATTATTACACTTTTGCTTCCTTTTGGATAAATAATTTTGTCAATTTTGTTAACTATAGCAAACCCAATTTCGTCAGCATTATACTCGTATATACAGGGCATACACAAAAGAATGGTGCGGTTTTAATAGTGTTCACTATTAAAACCGCACCATTCTTTTGTGTATGCCCTGTATAATCATCGCTAGTTTTGAGTTCATTGATAAAAGTCCTTAGCTTTGCAAATAATTTTTCCTTGGGTTTTCTGCGTTGTTACAATGTTGTAAAAAAAAAAGACCATTTTGAATTGCGTCGATCAGTGTACATGTGCTCTATTAAGAGTCTATCAGAATGATATGTTCTCCTATTTAAAAAGCTGCCATTTTGTTGTGATTTATTTTCACAGGCAGAAATAAATTAAATTAAATACACTGATTGAAAGTTGCTAATTAATCGTGCGCGTCTTGAATTTCAAAACACACAAAGAGCCAACAGAACTCTGAAGCTGATTGAAAACGCAGGTCTGCTCCTTTCACAAAGAGAAGTACTGAATGTTTCTGCGAACTGCTTTCCGTAAATAAATATTCGTGTGACGGCGTGTGTCATTTTTCTCTTATAATTGATTTTACTGATTTCTGCCTCCGTGTAGAAAAACAGATCACGTTTATGCCAAATTGCTTGTGTTGTAACGTGATACCTTTAGGTTCAGGGAAGGGCGAATTTTAAACAGAAGAAAACAGGCTAATAACCTTACAGAAGAAAAGGTTTAACATTTGCTGGGGGGGGAGAGGGGGCGTTTGGGGGGTCTTGAGCCGATAAGAGTTACAGGTCGTAACCAATAGGTTTATAATTTCAAGTTTAGTGTTTCTTATGGACAGAAGGTAGTAAGCCAGCTTACATATAGGCCTGTTTCTAAGGTAGAGAAGGAATTTAAGAATTGTGTTTTGTGTTGCATCGTTTCGCCATGTGAGAAGCTAGTCGTGGACAAATACGCATCTAGACCACGCCTGATTCGTCTTATTTCAATACTTGAATAATTAATTAATTCCATAAGCTTCATAGCTCATTTTTCTCACCACATATCATTAATGGTATAATATCGAGGGTTATGAGAAGATTCTGGCCTACAGCAAGCTTTACGGACACAGAAGCTGAACGAAGAAATTAGAAGAGAAAACCTGAAATCTTGAGTGTTTTTTTTTTTGCTTAGTATTTATTATACTCACGTATATATGCGACTGGCTACGCGCTGGATGGCCCGGGGATCGAATCCCAATGGGGACCATATTTTCCACACTCGTCCAGACTGGCCCTGGAGCCCACACAGCCTTCCTGTACCAAGGGTACCTGTTCTCTTTCCTGGGGTAAATCTTCTGGGGTTTGGCGTTAACCAGCAACCCTCATTTAGGGCCCAGGTTAAAGAAAGAGTAGAACTCTACTCCACGTCGTGGCCTGCACGGCAGGTTACAGGATGAAAATTAATTTACGGACGTGTATATAAACACGTATAAGTTAAGAGGGCCCTCGTAGGGGTGATGCATGTCGAAGTTTTGAAAATGAATCTTTTCGGAAGCTAGTTTCGCCTCTGTAATTAAATAAAAACAAACATTTTGAAAACTATTTAAACGATTTATTTTGTTTACAATGTTAGTGTACTATACACGTATATCTGTTTTTACGCCCCCCGATTGATTTACGCCATTTTGCTTCAACGTCCCGTGCGAATATGCATAACTTCTTAATTTACGCCCTCTCATTTTTGGATTTAACGCCCTTTGGTCGACAGCCTTTTTTTAAGGATAACCCCTAACTGTTTCATTATTCCTTATGTTAATATCACTTTTAATTTACGCCTTTTTTATTTACTCCTAGTTTTTCAGGAACACGACTAGGGCGTAAACCTGGAGTACTCGTAACAATCGGGGCCTTTCCTATTTCATTTCCAGCTTTCACCAGCAATATTAGATCGAAAATAAAAATGACAACTAACTCCATGGAGCAGAGTCCTGCTTGATAAAATAAAAGTTCCTCAGTTAGTCAAAAATTCTTTGCATATTATGGGAATCGGAGTTTCATCACCTCATTCTCAAAAACGCGCCACTGGCCCACATTGCAAGGCACAAAAATATAGTTTACGCCCTCCCAGTCTACTTCCTGCAGAACCTTATTCATATTACCCTCCCATCTACGACTAGGTCTTCGAAGCGGTCTCTTTCCTATAGGTTTTACCTATGAAACCCTAAGTCTATTTGTGTCAGTAAAATATAAGGAACTAACCTCAGAACTGTACCTCAGAACGGACAGTTTAACGCAATAGCAGTGTAAGGAACTAACCTCAGAACTGTACATCAGAACGGACAGTTTAACGCAATAGCAGTGTAAGGAACTAACCTCAGAACTGTACATCAGAACGGACAGTTTAACGCAATAGCAGTGTAGGAACTAACCTCAGAACTGTACATCAGAACGGACAGTTTAACGCAATAGCAGTGTAAGGAACTAACCTCAGAACTGTACATCAGAACGGACAGTTTAACGCAATAGCAGTGTAAGGAACTAACCTCAGAACTGTACATCAGAACGGACAGTTTAACGCAATAGCAGTGTAAGGAACTAACCTCAGAACTGTACATCAGAACGGACAGTTTAACGCAATAGCGGTGTAAGGAACTAACCTCAGAACTGTACATCAGAACGGACAGTTTAACGCAATAGCAGTGTATGGAACTAACCTCAGAACTGTACATCAGAACGGACAGTTTAACGCAATAGCAGTGTATGGAACTAACCTCAGAACTGTACCTCAGAACGGACAGTTTAACGCAATAGTGATGTAAGGAACTAACCTCAGAACTGTACATCAGAACGGACAGTTTAACGCAATAGTGATGTAAGGAACTAACCTCAGAACTGTACATCAGAACGGACAGTTTAACGCAATAGTGATGTAAGGAACTAACCTCAGAACTGTACATCAGAACGGACAGTTTAACGCAATAGTGATGTAAGGAACTAACCTCAGAACTGTACATCAGAACGGACAGTTTAACGCAATAGCGGTGTAAGGAACTAACCTCAGAACTATACCTCAGAACGGACAGTTTAACGCAATAGCAGTGTATGGAACTAACCTCAGAACTATACCTCAGAACGGACAGTTTAACGCAATAGTGATGTAAGGAACTAACCTCAGAACTGTACCTCAGAACGGACAGTTTAACGCAATAGCAGTGTAAGGAACTAACCTCAGAACTGTACATCAGAACGGACAGTTTAACGCAATAGCAGTGTAAGGAACTAACCTCAGAACTGTACATCAGAACGGACAGTTTAACGCAATAGCGGTGTAAGGAACTAACCTCAGAACTGTACATCAGAACGGACCGTTTAACGCAATAGCAGTGTAAGGAACTAACCTCAGAACTGTACATCAGAACGGACAGTTTAACGCAATAGCGGTGTAAGGAACTAACCTCAGAACTGTACATCAGAAAGGACAGTTTAACGCAATAGCAGTGTATGGAACTAACCTCAGAACTGTACATCAGAACGGACAGTTTAACGCAATAGCAGTGTAAGGAACTAACCTCAGAACTGTACATCAGAACGGACAGTTTAACGCAATAGCGGTGTAAGGAACTAACCTCAGAACTGTACATCAGAACGGACAGTTTAACGCAATAGCAGTGTAAGGAACTAACCTCAGAACTGTACATCAGAACGGACAGTTTAACGCAATAGCAGTGTAAGGAACTAACCTCAGAACTGTACATCAGAACGGACAGTTTAACGCAATAGCGGTGTAAGGAACTAACCTCAGAACTGTACATCAGAACGGACAGTTTAACGCAATAGCAGTGTAAGGAACTAACCTCAGAACTGTACATCAGAACGGACAGTTTAACGCAATAGCAGTGTAAGGAACTAACCTCAGAACTGTACATCAGAACGGACAGTTTAACGCAATAGCAGTGTAAGGAACTAACCTCAGAACTGTACATCAGAACGGACAGTTTAACGCAATAGCGGTGTAAGGAACTAACCTCAGAACTGTACATCAGAACGGACAGTTTAACGCAATAGCGGTGTAAGGAACTAACCTCAGAACTGTACATCAGAACGGACAGTTTAACGCAATAGCGGTGTAAGGAACTAACCTCAGAACTGTACATCAGAACGGACAGTTTAACGCAATAGCGGTGTAAGGAACTAACCTCAGAACTGTACATCAGAACGGACAGTTTAACGCAATAGCGGTGTAAGGAACTAACCTCAGAACTGTACATCAGAACGGACAGTTTAACGAATAGCGGTGTAAGGAACTAACCTCAGAACTGTACATCAGAACGGACAGTTTAACGCAATAGCAGTGTAAGGAACTAACCTCAGAACTGTACATCAGAACGGACAGTTTAACGCAATAGCAGTGTAAGGAACTAACCTCAGAACTGTACATCAGAACGGACAGTTTAACGCAATAGTGTGTAAGGAACTAACCTCAGAACTGTACATCAGAACGGACAGTTTAACGCAATAGCGGTGTAAGGAACTAACCTCAGAACTGTACTCAGAACGGACAGTTTAACGCAATAGTGATGTAAGGAACTAACCTCAGAACTGTACTCAGAACGGACAGTTTAACGCAATAGCGTGTATGGAACTAACCTCAGAACTGTACATCAGAACGGACAGTTTAACGCAATAGTGGTGTAAGGAACTAACCTCAGAACTGTACCTCAGAACGGACAGTTTAACACAATAGCAGTGTAAGGAACTAACCTCAGAACTGTACATCAGAACGGACAGTTTAACGCAATAGCAGTGTATGGAACTAACCTCAGAACTGTACATCAGAACGGACAGTTTAACGCAATAGTGATGTAAGGAACTAACCTCAGAACTGTACCTCAGAACGGACAGTTTAACGCAATAGCAGTGTATTGGAACTAACCTCAGAACTGTACATCAGAACGGACAGTTTAACGCAATAGTGGTGTAAGGAACTAACCTCAGAACTGTACCTCAGAACGGACAGTTTAACGCAATAGCAGTGTATGGAACTAACCTCAGAACTGTACATCAGAACGGACAGTTTAACGCAATAGTGGTGTAAGGAACTAACCTCAGAACTGTACCTCAGAACGGACAGTTTAACGCAATAGCAGTGTAGGAACTAACCTCAGAACTGTACATCAGAACGGACAGTTTAACGCAATAGCAGTGTAAGGAACTAACCTCAGAACTATACCTCAGAACGGACAGTTTAACACAATAGCAGTGTAAGGAACTAACCTCAGAACTATACCTCAGAACGGACAGTTTAACGCAATAGTGGTGTAAGGAACTAACCTCAGAACTGTACCTGTCACAAAACTTCAGGGAATCTTTAGCCAATTTCTGCTGCCGCTCTTCGGCACTCTCTTCACTAATGCTCTCTACACGGTCTCTCCATCTATCCATCCCTGTTCTGTGCAGCAATCTCTTTAACTGTGTTTCCCACTTTACGTCTCTCACGTATGTCAGTACGTTTCCTCGTCTAACCGCCTCTGTTCTCATCTCTCTGAAGGCGTTATCACACTGTATCAAGCCAAGCTGTAAATCTACTTACCAAGAAGCCTCAAAAGACACAGCCGGCAGATCTACTGTTGGCAGAATGCTACAATCACGGGGGGTTGAAAAGCAGCGAACATGCCGCACGCGCCTAAAAGATAGGACTTTTGTTTGGAAAATATAATGGATTAAATGCGAGACGGGGCGTAGGCTCTTTGTGAAAATAATATTAACAAACATATTTTAAAGAAAAATGATTTCAACATCGGTTTTAACATTTCAAAAATCTATGCATTTTGCACACGGAGAATGTAAACGGTTTTACACAATTATCAAAATAAACGAGAGATCCCTTTCTCGAAACAAAATTAAACGTTTGGTGTTTGTAATGGAGAACCAGTAGTTTTCTGTGAGGTGGACGCTGAAATTCAGACGGTACTTGCAAGACAATAAAATCCTAAAAAGTGGTTATGTCGGGCTGTGACGTAGCGTTATCACGTGATCTGCTGGACCGTGTAAATTACTGCCGCCGTAACTGACAGAATTGTCATGTTTTTCCTCAGTCTGTCCAGGCAAATCTTGGGATATTACCTGGATAATGTCACGATTGCTTCCTTTAAAATTTTTTCCAATTTATTCAGCTATCAACAATTATAACGTTCGACGCTACGTAGTTTGAGATACTGACAGAATAATAAATAATAAATAATAATAATACATAATAAATAAATAATTGGACTTTTTTTTAAAAAATCCAACTTTGTAGATTTGCTCTGACCTTTGTTATTCTAATCCATTTTCTCAACCGTATCGTTGCGCAATAAAATCTAGTATAAGCAGCACCGTAATAGCGATGTCCGTGATTCCCATAAACTGTTTATCAGACGCTAAATTTTGACGTGAAATAATTATCGGACATTCCCAGTTTTCAACTATATTGATTTACACTTTACTCCACGATAGCGCACTCGATATAGTGACTAGGCTAGGGTAACACGAAGGATAACACATTACTGTGTTATCCTTCGTTAAGTACGTAGGCTGCTACCGAGAAACTGTATAACCAGGATCCATACACTTATACAGATATAATACAGACAATCACCTACATTACAACTGTTTGACTTTCTACACTTTTCTACTGTATGCAAACGTTGCTAGTTTGGTCCTGTGCGGTGTTGATGTGATTTGATTCCCTGATGATGATCCGTTGGGGATCGAAACATGTAGGAATATTTAATGTGATATTGTTATATAAATATCTATGGAAGACTATTATCATTTTGTTGTTCTGAGTGTTGTGAATTGGTTATCGGCAGTGCGCGGAATGAACAGCATAAAGTTTAACGGCACATCGGACTTCTACAGCTGTTTGTAAGCGCGGTTATTATGAACGGCTGTAGTTTAGTGTCTGAGAGCGTAACGACTTATTAGGCAAGACTGTTGCGTAGATACGAGTGACGTCATTGTTGTGTTAAGTTAAAGGTAAGGGTAAAATTCTCCCTAGAACGGACCATGAAGGCCCAGAGGGGGAGTAGAGGTATAGCTTTACTCTTTCTTTAACCCTGGCACTATGTGAGGGTGGGTGATCAACTCCACGCCCCGGCCGCTTTACTCCCGGGAAAGATACCCGGTAACCATTGTATAAGAGAATGGGTGGGCCCCAGGGCCGGTCTGGACGGGTGCGGAAAATCTTGCCCCCCACCGGGATTCGATCCCCGGACTGTCTAGCCCGTAGCGAGTCTATCTTATGTAGCACAAACGACGATTTTGCACGTCACTGTAAGCGTATTCTTGTGAGCGTATTCTTGTGAGCGTATTCTTGTCTTGGGACAAAGGACACGGCAGTCGGCCGTTCTTTACGGTACCAACGATAAAGTAAATTAGACAAGAACGCTGTGAAGAGTAACAAAGGAGACAGAGAGAGGGAGAAGATGGAATTAGCTTCAGACAAGGAATTTAATATCCCTGACAGAAATGAAACGAAACGAGTCCTGTTTTCCTGTTTTTTCAGGGCTGTAATCCACCTGTCTGTTTATGTCGTTTAAATGTGGGATAAACGTACAAGTTACATGTCTTGCTAAATACAAGATGTCTATGTACAGAAGAGACGAAGCCTTACAGAATGCAGACCGCAATATTAGTTGCAGGGTGAGTTGTCGAAGAAAGTGCTCCCCCTGCCCCCTGCCACCCCCCTGCCCCCATGTTTACTGGGTAGGATGTTCAACGTTTAACAGAGACTCCACTGTAGATATACGCTTCCTTATTGAAGTCTGAAATCGGTGTTGGTGTTATTGTATGTTTTGTGTGAAAGAGCGTATTTATGAACATAGGCGTGACGTGGCTAATAACATTGGGTAGGTGGAGGGCAAAATCGACGATGGGGTTTAAGAACTGAGATGCCTGTATTCTGTGTCCCGCAAAACGCAGGGTTTTTCTTTCTGTTTTTACACAACCCAAATAATCATTTTGAAAATATTTCTATTTTTTTTTGTTTCCCCCTCTTCAACTCAGGAACCAAAAAAAAAAAATTCTAAGGTATAGAAAATATTGGGGAGGGGGTTGCATTTGCCCCCCCTTGAACCCCCCCAAGTTACGCCTTTGTTTATCAATATGTAGGAATAAAGTGCATGTACCCTGAATTGTGCGTCTGATTAATGCCTAAGAGTTTCACGTAAAACAATTCGATATTATCTATATTTGTGTAAATACAGGGCATACACAAAAGAATGGTGCGGTTTCAAAAGTGAATAAAAAATTTATTTCTCACCTTACACGGGCACAACATACACCGTCAGCGGCGGCAACTGTCCAAGTTTCTCATTTGGTAATTACAATCCTTCAATGTGTGCACCTGGGTCACACGACACACATCCACACGGTAATCAAACTCATCCCAGACCCGGTGTAGCATGTCCGCTGTAATGGCCTGCAGTGCATGCGTTATCCGATCACGAATTTCATGGAAGGACGTGGGCAATGGTGGTACATAAACGCTGTCTTTAACGAACCCCCCAAAGAAAGAAATCGAAAGGTGTAAGATCTCGGAACTCACGCTGCACTGTAATCACAGATCTGGACACCTCAAAACGGAGCACACAGAAAGCCTTCTCCTGCTGCAACGCCATCTTTGAAACTGGCCCCGCGGCCACGCAGTAAGCATGCGAAGCGAACTGCTGGTAGCGCATGAGAAACTTGGACAGTTGCCGCCGCTGACGGTGTATGTTGTGCCCGTGTAATGTGAGACATAAATGTTTTATTCACGTTTGAAACCGCACCATTCTTTTGTGTATGCCCTGTATGTGTATAATACAAAGTCGGGTGTAGTCAGCTCTGTCCAAATTCAACAATAAATAAGTAAGTAAACAATTTAATTTAACGTTAAAATACGTTAAATCTATAAATATTACATATCATAAAGTGTATTTACTCTACCCCGTTATCCGGCTCTTATAACCAGGACAAAATACGTAAATTTTAAAAACAAGTCTTCTGGAATGACGCCTGTCTTTGGACGCGTAGTTATCTACTCGCCCAAAGACACGGCGTCACGTCCCAACAGAATTGAATTTCAGTGTCATTGCCGTGAGAAATTCAAGTGTCACATGTGAAGTTGTTGCCAAGCACAGATACAAGTATGGTAAGTGGAGGTTAAGCTCCTTAATTCTTAACAAAAACTGTGTTTGTTATTCTTTACTGTAAGTTCCTATATCACCTTAAATAAAGTTCGAAGTTGTGACAGAAATTTGAATAAGGCACAAACAGCACTAGAATGTTGACCAGTTGTCCGGGACAGTCGGCGTGGACAAAAACACGTATTATGTTGTGAAATACAAAAAGAGCAAATAAATACAAAGCAGATTTGTTCAGCAGTAACTTGTAGTTCTCAGAGGCAGCGCTTTTGAGTGACCCACAATTTATTGAAATTGACAAAGAAGAGGGAGGGCAACCCTTCCTACGCTACACATTTTAATTTCCCCTACAAATTGCGAGATCATAATCTAAATTGAAGACATCGCGTCGTGTTTCGAAAATTAATTGACAAGGATAATGCAGTCAAGATAATACACTCAAAATAACTTTGTTATAAAAACACCTGTTTTGATACGACAACTTTATTGTAAAAAATAATATTCACTTGATATACGTTGATCATTGTACAACACACAAGCTAGGTTTACAACAGCAATTTAAGAAATTCTTCAAATATCAGCAAGGTCCAATAAGGCCAAGGTAATACACAAAAAATAGAAATACAAATTGCAGGAAAATATATTTTGATATATTTCAATTGCAAAAAGCCTCAATACAATATAGCCATCGTTATGTAAGTAATACAATTATATATATATACCTACGCAAGATCAACGTATTTATTTTTGTATATAAAACAAGATTAAATCAAAATAATATAACCAAGATAAAGCATGCAAAAGGAAGAGTCTTTGATTCTAATTACAATAAATTAATGTAAAAAGAATTTAAGGTGTTATTCTTTTTATAATAGCCTGTAATAACAGAGTTTAACATCTTCGAATATAATTTAAATATTCAAGTAGCCTTGGTTTTATAATAAGCAAATATACAGGTGTTTCAGGAGTATTGCCAAGATAGTTGAAAAGTGCATTGAAGTCGATGGTGGGATTTTTGAACAATTTGAACTGTTGCAGTTTATTGAGATCATTTACATAATCAATAAATGCAATCAATAAGTCCTGTGTCTTTCCTTCATACCTTTTGTAAGGCTTTTTATGCGTAACATTCAAACAGCTGTATCTCCACACCCATTGAAAATTGGACACATGTTTATATAAACTTATTTACTTGGAATAGTCCATACTACCACCTCCTACAATATTTACTATTCCTCCTGAAACACCCTGTATACGCAATACAAATTTACATGGCTTAGGTGGATTTTAAAAGAAAATCATAAGGAAGGGTTTTCTGTCGTATGAATCATTATTCTAAATATTTAACCACCATTTCTATACATGTACGCCTGACGGTAACCCCCATGGGTCAAAATATGCAAAGTCTTTTATACAGAAACAAATATTGTATTTGTAATAAAAATATTTGTGTTGACTGCATGATTCTTTTTATTTAATTTACGAGACCTTAACGTGGCCTTCCATATTTATTAAAGCAAAGCTGTATTTAATGTTAGAAACATTTTTACTTATATGTATATCTTAAATACGAAATATAAATTTAATTCAAAATGCAACAATTTTTTAATTTATATATGATTACTCATACATCCATTTCTGGCATGCTACGTAAGTAGAGGATGCGAATTATATGCTACTTGAAACAGGGAAATCTAACAGATTTGGTGTCAATTTCATTGTGAACAGATCAATTCAACAGTCATTTTTTTTCTTACATTCACCATGCATTTCCGTTCAATATTTAACAACCAACTAAATACACATTTTATTTGAAACTATTTTATAGTTTAAAGAATTTCTCTAAATTCCCCATACATATGTTTCGGTCTAATTTTAGACCGTCTTCAGGGGGTCACAAACTACATTTATATCACGTCCATTTTTTTTCGTTCAATTGCATATGCAGTGTAGATCACTTATGTCTAATCATGTAGGTTGTAATCTCACTTTAAAAAACACAGTTTAAAATAGATTAAATCGTGTATCTGTTTTTAATCTGTGTTTTTTAAAAGTAATATTACAACCTACATGATTAGACATAAGTGATCTACACTGCATATGCAATTGAACGAACATACAGACGTGATATAGGTGTAGTTTGTGACCCCCCCTGAAGATGATCTAAAATTAGATCGAAACATATGTATGGGGAATAGTTTCAAATAAAATCTGCATTTAGTTGGTTGTTAAATATCAACAGTCATTATTTTGTAACATTTTTACCATCTAAACTTACGACAGCATCTCAAAGCAGAAGATGTCTGACCGAGATGATACTTTCAGACATGAAATGTTAGCCGCAATTTAAGTTACTTCATTCTTACGCATTTGACAATTGTCATAAAGCGGTCAGTCCTTGTTCCGCAGTGACTGAGTTCCGTGATTTTCTTCACCTGGTGAAGGGGAAATACTGGGACAAGCGTGAATTATCCCTCTTTCCTCTCAATTCAGCAGTTAAGGTACCGATTAAAATTCCTGGAACGTAATTAATATTTCATCCTATGCTACGTGACCTGTATTAAATTTCTGTACCTTTGATCGGTCGTTGCAATAAAATGATTCTGTACCTCGAATTGACCACGATTCCTGTCCCCAAGTCTTTATTAAACGACAACTGACCTTTAATTCGAAACTACATAGTATATGTAGTTGACCTTTAACCATTAGTGTCTAGAAGCTTTGCATACTCATAGCTTTAACATTCGTATGTTCTACGTTCTGCCCACACAGTGTATTTCTGTGTTTTGTACGCATCTCGTAAATACGACTGTTTTCCCATAACCATCAACTCAATGATTTTTATAAATGAGACGCAGTCTGTTTACTGGGAGGTGAGGATTGGGTGATGTAGGAGAAAAGATTAATATTTTGGGAGGTGATAGTATCGGTCATCGTGATAAGAAAAGTTTATATGAACATTTGTCTAATTGTGAATGGTTACTGAGATAAAGCTGTTTGAATCTACAAATACAAAAGCATTGTGAATGATGATAAAGAAAGATAAATTACAAACAGTTAATTTTACATTAATTGTAATTCAATGTCTAAATGACAAGTTTGTTACACAGAAGTGACAAATTTGTTACATTTCACAATGAATATTCGAAAATCCCACCGTCAACCTCAGTGCACTTTGCAACTCGTGTGCGAAGATCACATGTTGTTCGTCTCAGTTGATCTTCACGTTACTTTATGCAGACAGCAGCATGCAAAATGTGAGCGAGCAATTCGTCTGTGTATCCACCTTTGTTTTGTAAACTCGCTCTTCATCCAACCCCACAAACAAAATAACTGAGTTAGGTTTGGAGACTCAAACAGCTGTATCTCGGTGACCATTCGACACATGTTCATTTCAACTTTTCTTCCCACAATGACCGATACTGTCACCTCCCAAAATATTGACCTTTCCTCCTGAATCATCCTGTATAATTCACGATAGATTTTTTTAAGTGTTAAAAGTACAGTAGCAAATACATGTATTACCTGCTTTTTTTCTATGGCTCGACAACCCCTTGGGGACCTAGGCCGCCTCATTTTTCGAGGCTTCACGATCACACACATTTGAGACACACCACAGTCGGTAGGACTCCTCTGGACGAGTGATCAGCCCATCGCAGAGACCTCTACCTGACAACACACACACTCACAAGAGACAGACATCCATGTCCCCGGCGGGATTCGAACCCACAATCCCAGCAAGCGAACGGCCGCAGACCACGCCTTAGACCGCGCGGCCACTGGGATCGGCACTATCTGCTTTAGCACTGCAATATTTGTGTTCTGCACATCTAGTGCAGATGCTATTGATATATAGACTTAAACAAAGATTAAATCCCTGAAGAGATGCAAACGATTGACCTTTATGGAGGTGGACTGTGTTGTCTGTAAAATACGAAATGAAATTTTAAGCATATTTATACGAACTTCACACATAGACATATAACATGGCACCATTACCTACATAACACAAGAAAAAACTTTCCCCGCATAGTCTGAGAATTAGTGCCAGTTGTTAGAGCTCCTGATGCAATTTGCGTAAATAAAGAGATAAATTATTTGGGGGCCCATTTAAGGCAACAGCACTGCGTGATTTGAAACAAAAACGAGGGCCGCCCTGAGCGTGCAGAATGAATAAGTCACAATTACACAGTCATTACAAGGCTTCATTCACACTGTAAGCACGGTTACGGTCAACTAAGTGTTAGGGAAGCTATTCCTCGCGTGTATCTAAATTCAGCTGTTCCCGCTAACGGTGAAGCCCACATAAATGGGCGCTCAAGTCAGAGCGGTTGTAATGAAATTATGGCGAAATATTTATTGGCCAACTTCTGAAATTGAAAGAGGAAGCACTAGATCGCACCCTGTGGAGAACTCGCTTTGGAAGAGGCTACGGACCTGTCGTAAGACAGACTACAGAATGAATGATTCTGAACATGTTTAAACCAAATTATTTATACACTGTAATTCTTAGAAAGTGGTGTAATATGCGAAATATCACTGATGTTATTTGGAATTTTTCCGTCGTCACTGAGTATACAAACACGATGTTTCAACATCAGACTGCTGATTGGGTTATTACTACCTCACATTTTAATTTACTGGGAATAATTTTATTTCGTTTCTTGTTAAAGTCCTGTGATTTTTATTTTTAATAAAGGAAAATATATTTAGTTTTATTAAAATTTTATATTGGGTTTTTATACATTATTTTTATATTTATAGGTCTGGATTATTTTGTCTCTTGCTTATCAATTTGTATGTATTTTAGAGTGTTACTTTTACTTAAGATTGTGGTTCACCTGAAGACGAAGGCAGTTTGCTTTTGAAACGTCGCGTTTGTATACTCAGTGATGATGGAAAGAGTCCAAATGCACATCAGTGATATTTCGCAAATTATCTGTGCTCGAGTGACGCACCTGCGTGCAGTGCGAATGCTCTGCTCCGATCCGTGACGTCATTGTACTCACGGTGAGCCGCCATGACATTGTATAACAACAGAGTCCTTTGGGCAATGTATTCCAAAGTAAAACAGGGCTCGCAGTTTGTTATTTTGTGTTTGTAGACCAGTATCTCTCATTTAATTTTGGAGAGTCATTTATGGAAAATTTAACAAAAAGTTACTCATTCAAACAAAGTAAAATTAACAAAAAGTGTTTGATTTTTATCCCTTTTACTTGTGTGTATGGAAGTGATCCTGCCTTTGATTCCTTCTTGCGCTAATCTTCCTGCTCAGGTTGACCATACTACTGAAATAACACAGGCACCCATTTATGGGAGAGTTGTAGAGCCTTTTACTGGCTCAGTTGGGACTCTCTGGGGCATTAGAGAGACATCTTTCTTGCTTAAAAGCAGCATTCTGTTTAGAAAGAAGACAACAAGGGTACGTAGTGGAGGGAGACGCTGTTTAAAACCCACCTATTTAACGGATCATATACGAGTACATTATGAAATTAATTACCGCGTCTTCACGGATGTAATGCCTGCTCTTCCTCTTTACCTAAGGCCTTTGTTCCAGAAATTGATTGTTTAATATATTTTCACACTTTCAGATTGACGTGTATAACATGAAAGAAATGTTTCCACAAATTCCTTTAATAAATCGGTTACTTTACACACAAATTATGCAATAACTTATAAGCCTATTGTGTAAACTATTCCTGCCTTCAATGTATCCTTTCAAATTATATACTTTTCCGGGTAGGGATATTGGTATCTTATCACATTTATTTCGGCAACTGCTTTAAAAACTGAATCAGGATAGAAAAAAAAATTACTCTTTAAATACCGGGAGAGGGTGACCCAAAAACGTCGATTCTATGGGGCTCACAAATACTGTTATACTGCTGGATATACCGGGTATTCTATAAATCCGTCTTCCTCGAATAAAAAATATAATGAAAGTTTCTAAATTCATTTTTAAATTATATAAGACCCAATGTAATTAATGAAACGGGTCTTCAATATCAGTTATAAGGCTTACTGGTGTCTCTCCTGAACCTGAGGAATCCAGAATTTCGTTGTTACATTACATAAACGTTCTCGTATACTGCGCTAGAGTTTTCCTGCTGCCGTCGTCTGGATTGTGGCGTCGTGCTCTCTGGATTGGAACGGCGTCCGTTTTGTACACGAAGGTAGGAACGTTTGTTAATCATCTACCAGAGATTACGGTGTCATAACCGACAAAATCATAAAAACAAGAAGTTGCTGAAGCTATCTATTATTGAACGAAATATGGCAGAACTGTGAGCTGTGATGATGCAGACTCGGCTGTTGAGAATAAAGCGATTTAAACAATTTTTTTTACGACGAGAAGGAAAACATACAGTAGTCTGAGGAAGAAACTTCTTACAATGTGGCCACTAGAAAGTCCGAGACCCATATGGAATGATAAGCCGTAATATTGTGATGATATAATTTCGTTTTCTCTTAACATTACGTGTGTTCTGTTTTGAAGTAGGAGGTCTAATGCCAGCAAATAAATTGCAGCCACTTCGACAGAGGAAAGAGGAAGTAAAATGTAGAAGAAAATATAAATATCTACCCTGTAGTTTGTATGGTTTAATTTCTGGAGGTAGGACTATTCTAATATAGTAAAAACAGCGACAAGTTCAATATAAATTTGTAACTAAATTTTGTATTAACTTGAATATGACTCCGTCTCTTCTCAGGCATTTAAGGTCCAATTACAAAACCCGCATTCAATGCGGACTTGCATGTTGCTGCGCCTTGTCTGGAATTGTTTCATCTGAAGATGGAAGAATTACAGTCCTCCGAAACGTTGGTAACTGTTTACCAGTCGAGACGCCGTTTTACCCCAAAATACTTAAATATTCTGCAAACACAGCTGTCAGGTCCTAAAATCTCGTATTTCGTCACGTGTTTTGAACTAATATTTGCCGACCCGCCGCTAAATGTTGGGGGAATTTAGCTGTCTAATGTTAACTTCGCTTCGGCCGCTCGCTTACTAGGATCGTGGGTTCGAATCCCGCCTAGGACATGGATGTCTGTCTCTTGTGAGTGTTGTGTGTTGTCAGGTAGAGGTCTCTGCGACGGGCTGATCACTCGTCCAGAGGAGTCCTACCGACTGTGGTGTGTCTCAAATGTGTGTGACCATGAAACCTCGACGAAACGAGGAGGCCCAGGCCCATATAGGGCTGTCGAGCCATACAAAAAAAAATGTTAACTTCGCAGTAACTAATTGGGCAACACCGTATTGTGAAGATAAGTTCAAGCAACATGGACACTACATACGTTACATTAAAGTGCCCGTAGCGTGGACATAATATACATTAAAGTAAAGTGCCCGTAGCATGGACACAATATACATTACAGTAAAGTGCCCGTAGCATGGACACAATATACGTTACAGTAAAGTGCTCGTAGCATGGACACAATTACGTTACAAAGTGCCCGTAGCTGGACACATTACTTACATAAGTGCCGTAGCTGGACACATATCGTTACAGTAAGTGCCGTAGCATGGACACAATTCGTTCAGTAGTGCCCGTACTGGACAATATACGTCATAAAGGCGACTGAACAAATACGTTACATAAGTGCCGTACTGGACAATTCTTACATAAGTGCCCGTAGCATGGACACATATCGTTACAGTAAAGTGCCGTAGCAGGACACAATTACGTTACATAAGTGCCGTAACATGGCAATTACTTACATTAAAGCCGTCATGGACAATATACGTTACATAAAGTGCGTAGCTGGAAATTCGTACAGTAAAGTGCCGTACTGGACACAATTACGTTCATAATGCCGTGCATGGAACATATACTTACAGTAAGTGCCGTGCATGGCAATATACGTTACATAAGTGCCCGTAGCATGACACAATATACTACATAAGTGCCGTAGCATGGATACAATATACGTTACAGTAAGTGCCGTAGCAGGACACAATATACGTTACAGTAGTGCCCGTACATGGCACAATATCGTTACAGTAAGTGCCCGTAGCATGGACACATTACGTTACAGTAGTGCCCGTAGCATGGACACAATATACATTACAGTAAAGTGCCCGTAGCATGGACAAATATCGTTCATTAAGTGCCGTAGTGGACACATTACGTTCATTAAAGTTCCGTAGCATGGACACAATATCGTTACAGTAAAGTGTCCGTGCATGGCACATATACGTTACAGTAAGTGCCGTAGCTGACACAATATACTTACGTAAGTTCCGTACTGGACCAATTACGTACAGTAAGTGCCCGTGCATGGAACATATATTTACATTAAGTGCCGTGCTGGCACAATATACGTTCAGTAAGTTCCGTGCATGGCACAATATACTTACAGTAAAGTTCCCGTACATGGACACATATACGTTACAGTAAGTGTCCGTAGCTGGAACAATATCGTTACGTAAAGTGTCCGTAACATGGACACAATATACGTTACAGTAAGGCGTGCATAACACATACGTTACGTAAGTGTCGTGATGACACAATTACGTTACAGTAAGTGCCCGTGCTGGACAATATACGTACAGTAAGTTCGTAAATGACACAATATAGTTCATTAAGTGCCCGTAACGTGGACACAATTACGTTACATTAAGTGCCGTACGTGGACACAATATACGTTACAGTAAAGTGCCTGCATGGACCAATCGTTACTTAAGTGCCGAACATGGCACATATACGTTCATTAAAGTGCCGTGCATGGACACAATTACGTTACAGTAAAGTGCCGTAGCTGGACCAATTACGTTACAGTAAAGTGCCGTAGCATGGAAACAATATAGTTACGTAAAGTGCCGTAGCATGGACACAATATCGTTACATAAAGTGCCGTAACGTGGACACAATTCGTTACATTAAAGTGCCGTAGCATGGACACAATATACGTTACAGTAAAGTGTCCGTGCTGGACACAATATCGTTACAGTAAAGTGCCGTAGCTGGACACATTCGTTCAGTAAGTTCCCGTAGGGACACAATCGTTACATTAAAGTGCCGTAGCAGGACACAATATACTACATTAAAGTGCCGTAGCATGGACACATATACGTTACAGTAAAGTCCGTAGCATGCAATTGTATATCCGTACAGACATTTTAATAAAGGCTTGGACACATACGAATAAGTCATGCACATACGTCATTAATCCGTCTGGCACAATATAGTTACAGTAAAGTGTCGTGAGTGGACACAATATCTTACAGTAAGTGCCCGTAGCATGGACACAATATACGTTAAGTAAAGTTCCGTAGCATGGACACAATATACGTTACAGTAAGTGCCCGTAGCATGGAACAATATACGTTACAGTAAAGTGCCCGTAACATGGACACAATATCGTTACATTAAAGTGCCCGTAGCATGGACAAAATATACGTTCAGTAAAGTGCCGTACATGAAACAATATACGTTACAGTAATATGCCGTACATAAACAAATATAGTTACATTAAAGTGCCGTACATAGGATAAATATACGTTACCATAAAGTGCCGTACATGAACACAATATAGGTTACATAAGTGCCAGTAGATGGACAAAATATACGTTACTACGTATAAGTGCCCGTAGCATGGACACAATATACGTTACATAAAGTGCCCGTATCATGGACACAATATACGTTACATTAAAGTGCCCGTAGCATGAACACAATATACGTTACATTAAAGTGCCCGTAGCATGGACACAATATACATTACAGTAAAGTGCCCGTAGCATGGACACAATATACGTTACATTAAAGTGCCCGTAGCATGGACACAATATACTTTACATTAAAGTGCCCGTAACATGGACACAATATACGTTACATTAAAGTGCCCGTAACATGGACACAATATACGTTACATTAAAGTGCCCGTAGCATGGACACAATATACGTTACATTAAAGTGCCCGTAGCATGGACACAATATACATTACAGTAAAGTGCCCGTAACATGGACACAATATACGTTACATTAAAGTGCCCGTAGCATGGACACAATATACTTTACATTAAAGTGCCCGTAACATGGACACAATATACGTTACATTAAAGTGCCCGTAGCATGGACACAATATACTTTACATTAAAGTGCCCGTAACATGGACACAATATACGTTACATTAAAGTGCCCGTAACATGGACACAATATACGTTACATTAAAGTGCCCGTAACATGGAAACAATATACGTTACATTAAAGTGCCCGTAACATGGACACAATATACGTTACATTAAAGTGCCCGTAGCATGGACACAATATACGTTACATTAAAGTGCCCGTAACATGGACACAATATACGTTACATTAAAGTGCCCTTAACATGGACACAATATACGTTACATTAAAGTGCCCGTAACATGGACACAATATACGTTACATTAAAGTGCCCGTAACATGGACACAATATACGTTACATTAAAGTGCCCGTAGCATGGACACAATATACGTTACAGTATAGTGCCCGTAGCATGGACACAATATACGTTACAGTAAAGTGCCCGTAACATGGACACTACGTACTTTAGATGAACGTGCCAGCAGTATGGGTATTATGGGCATTACATTGACCTAAATATGGTAACCTTACTATCCACGACCTTATGAACATCAAATTTCACAACTACCAACCAGTTCAGAGACATATTGGATATGTCCATTGATCACATGATTCCACTTCTGCATTATTTTGGCTTCAAATTCGATCAGCTGCTGAATTATACAACACAGTCGCGTGCAGTTCAAGTTGCCAGATTACTGCGAATGTTTGCAAATTCCGCAGTTTCGTGCTGCAGCGGACGTCTGTTAATACGACCTTACTCAGACATCCTCATGAATTCCGTCATGTCTCGGTGTTTGACACACGCCTCCAGTTTGAGTGTAATGCAAACCAGTGTTGAGGAATTCGGACATATTCCACTGAAATCGGCCACTGACGAAGCATCACTGTATTGTTGGCGCACCGTTTAATTTTAAACAGCCGGAGAATTGGGACCAAGTCGTATCTTCTTGGTTATAAATACTGGCTTTACATTAAATCCTGAATAGCAGAATATATAGGAGATGGGCGAAACAGAATACAGAAAACTTTGCTTTCTCCGTAGTTTAAAACATTGTTCTCTGGTCGGCGTGAGGCAGTGCTTGGTGTTTGCGGCCACTAATGATCCTATTGTAATAACATTTTGGAAAACTTAACTTGAACAATTTCCTTGCTACGTTAACTTAAATAAGGGTGCAAACTTCATGTTCTGCCTTCCCGTAACTACATACAGGGCATACACAAAAGAATGGTGCGGTTTCAATTGTTATTCACATTTAAACCGCACCATTGTTTTGTGTATGCCCTGTATAATTTTAACTGCTGTAAAGGCTTTGGATTTTCTGTTAAGATAAGATCAGAATTTATTTTAAATTAGTTAGGGACAGAATTTCTCAAACAAAATTCTAATTCGTAACGTGGAGAAAAACCGGGAACAGTTAAAACTCTCAAATAACGTACCGCGTCCTGAATGACTGGGGTCAATTGCAGGGTGGCTGTAAGGCGGACACGTCGTCCTAACCGTATGATATCAAGAGCTTCTTGGGCAGGAACCTGAAGTTATCAGTCATATTGGTTTTGTTGTGGAGGCTGGTATGCTTGTGATGCGTAAGTGCAGATGGCATAATAAATCAAAATTTATCTCAGAGAAATAAACAAGCCTTATCTGGTCTAGCGTGGAGGCAGGAGAATGGCTCAATAAAATATTCTCGAGCTAGCAACCCCGTCATGTGGGGGTTTTTTTTTCTATGGCTCTACAGCCCTATATGGGCCAGGGCCTCCTCGTTTCGTCGAGGCTTCACGATCACACTCAAGACACACCACACTCGGTAGGACTCCTCTGGACGAGTGACCAGCCCGTCGCAGAGACCTCTACCTGACAACACACAACACTCACAAGAGACAGACATCCATGCCCCCGGTGGGATTCGAACCCACGATCCTAGTAAGCGAACGGCCGAAGACCCACGCCTTAGACCGCACGGCCACTGGGATCGGCCATGTGGTTGTTAGCCCTAGAATATTTTATTAAATTTAGTCGCCGTGAAAATTATATCTATGAGAATAGCTGTTTTTAATACTGTGGTGAACCTTCGGGTTCCACTAAGGCAGACTTTATCTTCATCAGGTTATGGACTATTAAATTCTCATGAAGGACTCTGCTCCTTGCAGCAAATTTAGTTGATTGTTTATGACATTAAGGTAACTTACGTTGGCCGCGATAGCTCAGTCGGTATAGCGCCTCGCTACGGGCTTGACGGTCCGGGGATCGAATCCCGGTAGGGGCGAGATTTTTCGCACCCGTCCAGACCGGCCCTGGGGCCCACCCAGCCTCCTGTAAAATGGGTAACAGGGTCTGTTTCCCGGGCATAAAGCGGTCGGAGCATGGCGTTGGCCATAAACCCCCACTATTGCCAAGGTTAAAGAAAGAGTAGAGTTAAACCTCTATTCCCTCACTGGTCCTTCATGGCAGGTTATAGAGTAAACTTAAAAAATATATATATATATATGTTTGTATGTGTTGGTGTGTAATACCATTAAATTATACAACTATTTTTATGAGACTTTATATATTTCAATAAGAAATTAAAATTTCCATGTTAAATTTAACATATTTTCGTAACAATGTGTGATAAATAAATTCTGAAAGTAATTATTTCAGTGACATTTAAATAAAAAAAAAAATTTACAGCGCTTTTGGAAGTTACGTACAGTTACAACGTATTAGAATTTAGCCATGTTTTAATAACTTGATCTGTCATTTTTATTATTTAAGTAGAAAGCACAATATTTGTGGTTAGCCTTGTGACAATGAGAGAAATGTTGCGTGAAGATGTCAATCCTGTATCTTCATACACTCGCCGGTGTTAGCTGAGCACACTTGCCGAATGTTAAGGTGTTGTTTCTTGAATAGTCACTAGAACAGCTCTCTGTTCTAGAGGCTAATAACGCCAGCCCCCTCTAAGACCTAGAGACCTGCTGCTAGACGTTCCAATCAGTCTGCGGCTGTCGGTGGATCTACCGTGCTTCTGGCTGCGCTGTTTTCTGTTAAACCTCAATTCAGAATCCGAGATAAAAGAATGACTCGAGTCCGGTAGAAAGAATCATTTCAATCACAACACAGTTACCCACAATCCATCACAAGCAAGGCGTCGTTGGATGTAGCTCAAGTCAGTTCTGCTGTACAAAACTCACTGCAAAAACATTTCTTACGTCTATTGAGTGTGTGAATGAACAGGAAAGGAATTATCACAAAACTAAAGAGGGTGAGATGGGTAGGGCATGTAGCTTATAACGCTTGGGGAGGAAGGTAAATACATACATACAGAGTTCCAGTTGTGAAACCTGTACGGAAGACGCCATTTGTAATGTGTGGATTAGATGAGAGAATATTACTAAGCTGAGTGTTAAACAATTGGAATATGGAGCAGAGTCCTTCTTGAGAAGCTAACAGTTCCTCAGCTAGTCAAGAAATTCCCCACGTTTTATGGAACCCGGAGGTTCATTACCGCATCACAACAGCCCGCCACCTGTCCCTATCTGAGCCATACAATCCAGTCCATGCCCCCCCATCCCACTTCTTGAAGATCCATTTTAATATTATCCTCCCATCTGCGCCTGGGCTCGTATTCAGGGACACCAAAAATATTAAGGATAAAGTTATTGGTGGAAAATGTAGCATGCAACCGGAGGAGAAATATAGTCAGAAAACCTCGAGCAAGGAGACTACTGCGACAGCAGGTTTTAACATCAATGGGCTTCCTATCCTGAAGACGGAATCAGCACTTTCCTCCGAAACGCCAGTAAATATTTATCAGGCAACACGGCGCCATCTCCCAGAAGAGATTAACCGCCGTGAGAACATGAAATTTTATAAAACTGATCTAATCGCCACAATTAATTAATGTCTTCTGTTTTACATTGTCCATTTTACAACCTGAAGCAATGTAAACTTAGTTTAAAGTTATCTGAGACGTAACTTTTAGTTATAAGCCTATGGACTTCGTCGGTCGTCATAGTTTCTAAGTAATACCACAAAGTTTCGCACATGGGTTCACTTCCATCTTCAGGTAGACAGGATACGAAGACATCCAACATACGAGGGGGTGACCGTGGCTGTGCTTTGGGGCGCAACCGATTTCGAATCTCTTCGTATCCTCCCCAGTCAAGATGGGACTATAACGACGTTCGTGGTACTGAGGTTTTGTTCAGACACTCTGTGTAATGATGGGCAGTGAACAAACTACTAGGCTTCAACAGCAGAGCAGTACTGTTGAGTACAGTCAGCTGCTATCACAAATACGCGTGCGGCATCACCAATATGTAACTGCGCAAGAAGTATTTAATTCTGAATTCCAGTGAATGTATACAATAACACTCTACAAGTACAACCCATCGCGAAGAACAAGCAAGACAGTAAAGTTCTGCTTATGTTACGAACAAAGACGTAACCTGAAGTTACATAAAGGTAAATGTCACCCAATTTCAAGCCTGTGCAGGCAGAGGGGAGGCGGAGGACAACCTCGGCGCTAGAAGTAGATGGATAGTAAGTACCACGCCCTGGCCGCTTTACCTCCTGGAAAGACCCGGTACCGATTTTACAGGAGGCTGGGTGGGTCTCGGAGCTGGTCTGGACGGGTAGGGAAGATTTCGCTCCAACCGGAGTTCGATCCCAGGACTGTCCAGCCTGAAGTTATGTAGAGATTATAAAACACATAACATTGTGCTAGGCAAAGCACCTTGGAAGTAAGGAGCACAATAAAAACGGTGTCTGAAGTACCGCAATAATAAATTGGGAAAATGGATAAAACACGAATAATGGACTTAATTTGAAAGACTGTAAGAAGTCGATGTAAATTAAGTACATTTTAGGAATTTAAACGAAAAGTATTTTAACGCATTTTTTATTAGGACCATAATAGTTACTTATTTTAGAATAAAACATTTTAATACATAAATTATTTTATTGAATCTTCATATTACTTGATATTCTGATGTATGTTATGTATGTTATGTATGTTACAATTTTAATTTTGTAATGTTAAAGCCTTCGGTATTGTTCCATTAATTGTGTCTGAAATACAGTTGACCTGATGACGCTCTTAGGGTCAAATAATGTTAGAAATGATTTTGTAAATAAATAAATATTTTTTCAATGGCACAACAGCCCCCAGTGGGCCAGGGCCTCCTCATTTTCGAGGCTTCACGATCACACTCAGACATGCCACACTCAGTAGGACTCCTCTGAACGAGTGACCAGCCCGACGCAGAAAAATCTACCTGACAAAACACAACAGACATACATGCTCCGGCGGGATTTTTTTTTTTTTTTTTCCTATGGCTCAACAGCCCCTTTTTCGGTGCCTTGGCCTCCTCATTGTCGAGGCTTCACGATCACACTCAGGCACACCACACTCGGTAGGACTCCTCTGGACGAGTGACCAGCCCGTCGCAGAGACCTCTACCTGACAGCACACAACACTCACAAAAGACAGACATCCATGCCCCCGGTGGATTTTTTTTTTGTCTGTCCGGGGTTTTTCCCCTTTGATCCATTTTGTACTGTTTATATCCTTTCGTCCTTCATGTCACTTTACGTTCCATGCTACCGTCCTTACATCAAACACAACACAAACATCCATGCCCCCAGTGGGATTCGAACCCACA
This sequence comes from Reticulitermes speratus, assembly GCA_021186555.1. Classification (NCBI taxonomy): domain Eukaryota; kingdom Metazoa; phylum Arthropoda; class Insecta; order Blattodea; family Rhinotermitidae; genus Reticulitermes; species Reticulitermes speratus. The sequence goes on from JAJKFL010000012.1 coordinate 27,456,930, forward strand.
ATCCTAGTGAGCGAGCGGCCGCAGACCCACACCTTAGACCGCACGGCCACTGGGATCGGCAAATAAATAAATAAATAAATAAATAATGCAAGTAAATATCATAACGTAATAATTTTGCACAATCTCACTGTGTATTATAAATTACGATTACCAACGTAATCTGCATGTTGTTACAAGAGAGGCGATAAAACTGTTCAAAGGTCCACCAGTTCGTGTTTAAATAACAAGCCACTTTCATACTGAATGACCTGTTTAATCCCACATCCTAGTAACTCGTGACGTAGGGCCGTGCCATGGCTCAGGCGGTTAGTCGCCGGCCTCTCACCGCGGAGTCCCGGGTTCGATCCCGGGCCGGTCCATGTGGACAAAGTGGCAATGGGATAGGTTTTTCTCCGAGTACTTCGGTTTTCCCCTGTCAAGTTCATTCCACCGGTGCTCCATTACATGGAAAGATGAGAAAAAACTAATTATCTTCATCACAGGGTTGCACAATAAGCCTCAAGTCTGCGGTGCGTCTGTAGCATGTGCTGCGGGGCCCTTCAATTAAAAAAAAACACTCGTGACGCATTTGATTACGGTGGCAACCTTTAACATTGCAGCGATTTATGTTGCGATTACTGAAGTCATCTGTCCTTAAAATTCAATTTATGCTGCAGTTTAGTTGTGTAGACAGCAACATACAGAACTCATATAAGAATGGTGAAAAATACAAAATGTAACGTTCTATACCTTGAGTATGCCGAAGAGCAGGACGACGCTCAGAACCACCATGAAGAGCTGAGTTCCGATGATCGCGAAGTAGGCGATCTGGACTCCTGCAGGAAGCGGAAACGTCTAATTACCGAACGGAAACTTACAAGTAATTATATTATTAAAGTGTCATAGATTAATACAATGCATTCAGACGTTTAGGGAATCTCTTGCTCTCCAACTCAACAAGAATCGTTGGTTTTTGAAAGAAATTGAGGAATCAAAGCCTTTGTTTCTGAGCAATAATGTGCAATGAGATCTTACCGACGTTTCGAGACAACCTGTCAAGCTTGACCTTTGACGATGGAACTGATAGTTTTCCCGAAACGTCGTAACAAACTACCATTCTACGCTAGTAACATCCCAGAAGAGCGAATATCTCATTTACACCGTGGCTTAAACCTAAAATCACGAATATTTTGCAATGTTTTCCAATCGGTGGTGTGTGGACCACCAACAGCCCGCGGATAATTTATGCCTTCCAGCAAATTTTACTATGCGTAAGCCACGGCACTACTTTTGCCATAAATGAATATATTATTTTACAATCAGAATTTTATCGAGTGGGGGAGGAACTTTTTTCCTCTCAGTAACGAGGCAGAACACTTGAAACTTTCTGTCTCTTCCGTCAGATGCATTTAATGGCACGATATGTCAAGTGCTGAACAGAACACGTAGTTTCGGATTTGCTGTTTGCACCAAACTAAAATGGCGAAGTTTCGTTGCAATAAAATGAGTGGTTTTTGAGTTTAATCGATAGATTTCATTAAACAATATGTACCTAAACTAATATTATACTTACAACCGATACAATACATTTACAACACACTTTCCCAATACAATAACTGTTCAGTTCTTACTGTTTATCAACTCACAGTTCACAACAAACGCTCCACGTGTCCTCCACCTCAATCAAAGCACGCATCGCCACGTATTATAACACACTGTCGCGCCCTTTAAAAGGTCCCGGGGCAGTTCCGAATGGTTTGACACGCACAAAAATTTCATTTACAGTTTGAGCTAAATACACTAGGGCCTTTAAATGTCCAGCAGATAAAAATCTACAGGATTGAGGTCAGGAATACATGGGGGCTGTAGCTCGAAAACTAAGTGTTTGTGGAAATATTATATATATATATATATATACATGAACGTTTTTCACTCACTCCTGAATTTTGCCCAAGCATTTTAGATGAACTCTCTATATACAAATTTAGATATTATAGGGCTTTAAAGTGTTCATATGTTTGTACATATATACAGTCGTGTGACTTGATTGTTATGCTTAGTTTCGATGATTATGACGTCTCTAATTTTCATATGGTTTTCAAACATTTAATTTTACACCAGAGACTGCGTAGACAGGTTTGTCACGAACACAGAATGAAAGAGAGATCTTTTGGGAAGCTTGGGCTTAGATGAGAGCAAAAGCTTACAGTGCGTCGTGGGATGTGATCATGTGGATTGGGTTAATCTGGCTCAGCAAGGCGTAGCGTCGTGGATGTTGCAAACACGTGAATGAGTGTTCGGGTCCTACAAAATTCCAGGAATTTGTTAACTGACTGGGTTTTAGTTCTTCTTATAACAAGACAGGTAATTTACGTATAACGTAATACTGAGGCGCGTTCGCGTAACCATTGTTGCCGTGGAAAGGCAATACGTGTTACATGTTCTGAGTGTGTGTCTGTAGCCTTAGTTATCCAGCATGCAAAGCGCATGCGCCGTATTATATTGTCATCTGTGGCCTGTCTGGCTGTACCGTATTTTTCAACATTATCTCATAAACGGCACGATTTTTGGGAAAAAGTTATTGAGCATAAAATGTGTGTTTTGATTTTATCTACAACTTTTGTCTGAAACATTTCTCATTCTAAGATGAATTCAGCGAGATATTATCATAAATGTACATAGGTCTTCATGTAAAGTACCGTTATTATTGTCAGATTTAATGAAAGTTTAATTTTCTCGACAGATTTTCGAAAAGTCTTCAAATATTAAATTTCATGAAAATCTGTCGAGTGGGAGGCGAGTTGTTACATGCGGACGGACGGACAGACATGACGAAGCTAATAGTCGCTTTCTGAGTTTTGCGAACGCGCCTAAAAACACAAGTTTTGATATAATAATAATAATAATATATTGCACCGTGTGACGCAAATAGGATGCCGGTGTTCAAGTAAATAATCCCTGCTTTCTCGTGAACAAGATAAGTTGAGAACAGCACATCTGTAGCTTTGCAGTTTCGAGTACTGTTTAACCAGATAAATGGCATGTTCTCTTGTGCTTAACTGTCAGACAAATATTTCCCTGAACGTTGGAATGCTAGAGGCAAAGCAGTGCTCTGTTTTACCTACCGTAGTAGACGTCCTCCAAGTCGGCGTACTTCTTGACATTGACGCCAATCCTCCAGCTGTAGAGCAGAACCACCAAGATGGAGATGTTCTGCGGACAGAGAAAGAGGAAAAATGCGTAAATAAAGGAAATAGCACAGACGGCAAGTTGTGCGGGTCACGGGAAACACAGAACTTCCGCTGAGTTCCATCAGTTGAGGCTAGTTTACATAGCGGAATGAGTACCTGAGATCTACGCTCTTCTGGGATATTACACAGCGTCGAGTGGTAATCCGTTACCGACGTTTCGGGACATCGTATCGGTCCCATCTTCAAAGGTCAAGAATAGAATAGAATAGAAATATGGATCGGGCCCTTTATGGTCCCGATGCACGTAGGCCTTTAGCAGGCCCTTTGTGCCCCTTAACCAAATCTAAGTCAGGAGCCCTGTCCTTATAATAAAGGTCCAGATCGCCCCTAGACCTAGTTCTTTGATATCCTCAGGGTGTAAAAAGAAAGAACCCAAGTAAGTGTGTCTATGTGTTGCCAGGGCTTCACATTCACACAAGACATGAGCTGAGGTTTCCTCCTCTGCTCTGCATTTCCTAGACATGGGGCTATCACTTAGTCCCATTATGTGAAGATGTCTTCTCAGAGTGTTATGTCCAGTGAGTAGGCCAACAACCACTCTGGATTGTGTCCTATTAAAGGACAGCAGTTTGGTCTTAGCGGCAATACAAGGGCCCGAGATCATCTCTCGAGCCTGTCTTTGAGTGCCAGCTAATCCCTGCCACATTATCAAGTGCTGTTTATCTAACCAGCACTGAATTTTCTTCCTTATACTTTGCCTTGAGACTCCCAGGGCCGGCTCTGGTCCCATAAAGCTGTTCCCAGAACCCCCTTTTGCGAGCTCGTCGGCGATCTCATTTCCACGTATTCCAGTATGTCAAAGGTCAAGAAGATTTCCTTCTTGGACTTCTTAACCCTTGAAGATGGGACGGATAGGTTGTCCCGAAACGTCGGTAAAAGACTACGACGCTGCGTAATAAACCAGAAGAGCTCAGATCTCATCAACATCGCGGCGGAAGCCTGAAATCAAAGAAAGAGAAAGTGTAACAAAATAATCACGCAGCGCACTTCGCAAGTGACATTGGAAGATGATCTGAATAAAACACAATATTTCGGCCAAGGCCCTGCACTGTCGGCTGGCTCTTACAGGAAAATAACAAATTTTTATAAATATCAATAATAGGAATAATGATGTCTGTGACATCACTGCAGCTAGGGAGCTTCCAGTTGCTTACGTCATCGTACCATTTACATCGAAATACTTCATTTGTTGACAGAACTGCATGTTGGTAGAAATTACTGCATGCTCATAAATATTGTGTTTACAAATCTGAAAAAAATATTTCAGACATTACAGAAGAATATCTTAATTTAGTGCCGCTATATAATAATCATGACGGTTCGAACTAAGATCGCTGTAGTATTAGCAACGCTCCTGCTCGTATTTGGGAGGTCTGAGGTTCCGGTATCGGCTGACCTGACTCAAGTTTTATAGTTGTCTTCTGTCTTTCCAGAAAAATTATTTTTTTATTTCCATGGCGCAACAGCCCCTAGTGGGCCAGGGCCTCCTCTTTATCGAGGCTTCACGATCGCACTGAGACACACCACACTAGGTAGGACTCCTCTGGACGAGTGATCAGCCCGACACACAGAGACCTCTACCTGACAACACACAACACTCACAAGAGACAGACATCCATGCCTCCGGCGGGATTCGAACCCGCAATCGCAGCAAGCAAGAGGTCGCAGACCCACGCCTTAGACCGCGCGGCCACTGGGATAATCATTATCACTTATAGTACCTGTAACTATGCAACTACCACTTATAGTACCTGTAACTATGCAACTACCACTTATAATACCTTTAACTATGCAACTACCAATTATAGTACCTTTAACTATGCAACTACCACTTATAGTACCTTTAACTATGCAACTAGCACTTATAGGACCTGCAACTATGCAACTACCACTTATAGTACCTTTAACTATGCAACTACCACTTATAGTACCTGTAACTATGCAACTACCACTTATAGTACCTTTAACTATGCAACTACCACTTATAGTACCTTTAACTATGCAACTGCCACTTATATTACCTTTAACTATGCAACTACCACTTATAGTACCTTTAACTATGCAACTACCACTTATAGTACCTGTAACTATGCAACTACCACTTATAGTACCTTTAACTATGCAACTACCACTTATAGTACCTTTAACTATGCAACTACCACTTATATTACCTTTAACTATGCAACTACCACTTATAGTACCTTTAACTATGCAACTACCACTTATAATACCTTTAACTATGCAACTACCACTTATAGTACCTTTAACTATGCAACTACCACCTATAGTACCTTTAACTATGCAACTACCACTTATAGTACCTTTAACTATGCAACTACCATTTATAATACCTTTAACTATGCAACTACCACTTATAGTACCTTTAACTATGCAACTACCACTTATAGTACCTTTAACTATGCAACTACCACCTATAGTACCTTTAACTATGCAACTACCACTTATAGTACCTTTAACTATGCAACTACCACTTATAGTACCTTTAACTATGCAACTACCACTTATAGTACCTTTAACTATGCAACTACCACCTATAGTACCTTTAACTATGCAACTACCACTTATAGTACCTTTAACTATGCAACTACCACCTATAGTACCTTTAACTATGCAACTACCACTTATAGTACCTTTAACTATGCAACTACCACTTATAATACCTTTAACTATGCAACTACCACTTATAGTACCTTTAACTATGCAACTACCACTTATAGTACCTTTAACTATGCAACTACCACTTATAGTACCTTTAACTATGCAACTACCACTTATAGTACCTTTAACTATACAACTACCACTTATAATACCTTTAACTATGCAACTACCACTTATAGTACCTTTAACTATACAACTACCACTTATAGTACCTTTAACTATGCAACTACCACTTATAGTACCTTTAACTATGCAACTACCACTTATAGTACCTTTAACTATGCAACTACCACTTATAGTACCTTTAACTATGCAACTACCACTTATAGTACCTTTAACTATGCAACTACCACTTGCAAAGTCTTTTATCTTCGCTATTCACTTACCACCTTTCATTCAACGTCAGGGACTGTAACCCAAAATTAAAATCTTCATTAAATAATCCAAAAAGGAATAAATAATTAGATAAATATACTACACTGAGGCCTTAATTATATTGGAAGATATTGCTAGTTTGTGACGTCACGTATTCTGATAGAAGAATAACAGACCAGACTGTACTGGATCACATCCCAGTAGACAGTAGACAATAATGCCTACGTTTACCGCTGTCAGAACTTCAAAGCAATTATCTTTTTTTTTTGTGCCACTCAACAAATACAGTCACAGTACACACTTGTCTAGTCCATCAACCAGTTTATTAAAACCCCGACGACAGTCCGGAAGAACACAGAAAAATAAAATGGGAATTACGAAACGCTTTAGATCTTTGTTGCTAGGTTAATAATACGTAAATGGGTTAATGTTAGTCATATTCAGTGCATTAAGAAGCTTACACATACAGTGTAATAATTTATTTGTGTCTGTATCTCCGTGAGGATGGCTAACCTAACGCAAAAATATAAGAGAATACATAATATAATATACATGTGTACTATATAAATTTTATTGGAATTAGAATTATAACGTATATGGGTATAGTTTTTGTATAACTGTTTTAAATCGATGCACATCAAAAATTAGGTTGACCTGTGTGATAATAATAAAATTTTAAGTTAAATAAGTTTCCCTTGTTATTGTAGTTCTTTAACGAGTCTTGTTCTAAAGTTTAAATTTAAAATTATAATTAAAATTAAAAGAATTCCTTTTAGTATTCCAGTCCTTATTACTATATAGTATACATATGAGAGCTATGTGACATGTGAACACAGTACTTGTTCAAACTTGTAGGAATTATCCTTGTTGTCTCAGTTGTTCAGTAGTTTTCTTTCTAAAAGTTAGAAGTCAAGGTTAAATTAAACCTACTCAGTCACTAGTTACACTCCGAGCACGAAGTATGTGATTGCTGGATGTGAAGAACCTAAAAACCGGAATATTTTAAGGCATTCTGTGGTAATTATAATAACAACTGACGCCTCACAAAAGTTACGGCCTAAAGCATTTACATCGCAATTCTCCCGTCTCCGTCCACTGTAACGCAATATAGAACAATTTATACCTAAAAGTTTCAAATAAGATACCAATAATAGTAGTAATGATAACAATAGAATAATGATTGAATTAGAATATCGTATTACTTACATGTGACATTAAATGTTAATCGAATTTTAACCTTAATAAGAATAATACGAAATGAATAAAATATTTTACGAATGTTAGAAGATAAATATTTCATATAATTTATATATATATATATATTATGGATGAATAATTTTGCCTGTTGTTTTGTATGGGTGTGAAACTTGGTCCTTTCACATTGAGGGAGGAACACAGGCTGAAGGTGTTCGAGAATAGTGTGCTGAGGAGGATATTTGGGCCTAAGAGGGACGAGGTAACGGGGAGTGGAGAAGACTACATAACGAGGAGCTTAATGATCTGTACTCATAACCAAATATTATTCGGGTGATCGAATCGAGAAGAATGAGATGGGCTGGGCATGTAGCACGTATGGGTGAGGGGAGAGGTGCATACAGGATTTTGGTGGGGAGACCTGAGGGAAGGAGACCACTTGGAAGACCCAGGCGTAGATGGGAGGATAATATTAAAATGGATCTTCAAGAAGTGGGATGGGGGGCATGGACTGGATTGATATGGCTCAGAATAGGGACAGGTGGCGGGCTCTTGTGAGTGCGGTAATGAACCTTCGGGTTCCATAAAACGCGGGGAATTTCTTGACCAGCTGAGGACCTGTTAGCTTCTCAAGAAGGACTCTGCTCCATGGAGTTAGTAGTTAGTTAGTTAGTTATAATGTGGGTGAGGATGTATGTGTGAAAAGTATGTAATTATTGAGAAAGCTGGTAGAAAGTATTTTTAAAATAATCAGTAAATTAAAAACCCACTGCGCATGCGTATAAGACATATCATTTGCAATGGCTAGTGAAGTTATACAGTCCTTGATATAATTACCGGATACATCTCACGTAGCATAAAATTCTTTACCAAAGGCGGTCACAAGATTCAAGTAACTCGAAAGCTATATAGTTAAAAACACAATGACGTCGTAAAGAAGAGCGACGTCACGTTCTCATCACGTTCAAAACAAGGCTGTGAGTGAAAAGACTGAAGCAGTAATAAAGAGACAATGAGGACGACGACTTTCGCAAAGCACGGTACTAACAAGGGGCAATACATATAAATATTGTAAGACAAAAACATTTTAAGCAACATATGACAGCATTTTAGAGAAATATAATTTGAATATTAACTAATATTCAAGAACAATTTTAAAATTTATTTTTGGAATAGAAACGAATTAAAAAAAAACAGAAAATACATACTAAAATTGCAACTAAATAGTTTATTAGTAAGCCGTATATTTCAGTGTCATTTAATGAGTTGATTCTTGTACATACCAAATGTAATATCCTTGCATATTTTTATAATTTTATTTTAAACGTTGGCACAGAGATTGTCGGTGGCTACCGAAACATATCGATATACTTAAGTGATATGTGTTATTTGATGTGCATTGTGATGGGTACTTAATGTAGTGTATAGTATCAGGACTTCAGTTCAAACGATATCATTTTAATATTAATTACATATTTATATTTTAACTTTTGGAAAAAAACCTCAGTAAATAACTGTGATATCAAAAAAATATTTACTATGATACAATTTATCAGTAACACATCCCTAAACTAGATTTTTTGTTGTAAATCTGTGAGAAAATATATATACAAAAACAGTTCACTTTTATTATAATCCGTGCACAAGTGACGTAACAATTTTTTTAATGCTCATTGTGTTTTTTTAGTGTTCTGGTGATGTTCGGTAGTGTCCGAAACACGTAGCAGTTGTAATGAAAGGTTTGCATAATTAAGCGTGTACTCTGATGTTTATGCATTCACTGATGCTTGCATATTTACAGTGAAAGATGAAACAATTGAATGTTTCCTTGAATTCCGTCATATAGAAGGTTTATTCCAAGTTACAGTTCGTAATTACATGTAGATCCCAGGAAATCGATAGTTGAATTTTCAGTTTCATGTGAAATGGAGGTTATGTCTGACCAATACGGACTGAATTCACATCAGTCCGACGTTTGTATGAGATTTTCCATATCGATACAGAGTTTAATCGAAATATATTAAGTGAATTTTGAAGATGAAATATTTGGATGGAGAAACAAACATTTCCTCTACAGTATGTTACGACTTTATGCACTTCGTGCAACGAACGTATAAAACATGTCATGAATGTTAGAGCTAATCAAATTCGCTTTCGTGTTTGGGTAACATTCTCAGCTTCGCAAAAGCTCGAATCCCTTCTGCGAGCCACATATACAGGGAATACACAAAAGAATGGTGCGGTTTTAATAGTGTTCACTATTAAAACCGCACCATTCTTTTGTGTATGCCCTGTATTACGAAGTTATTAGATTCCACATAGAAAATAACCTCGAATCTTCAAACTACACCTGCACTAAGCGGAATTACAAAATAAGATACGGAACAGTCGCTAACGAAAAACCTGACTCACATCACGTGTGACCTTCACCGAGTGTCATCTGATCAATAGACACCGCATACTGACCACGTGAACAGGTCGGCAACGTCGGAGCCATGAGCCCACGTGTACCCTGCGCGACGCCGTGAAGGCTTGTTGGTGGCGTAAAGGGCTGTGAATAGGTTACTTGAGGGAAGCGTCGGCTGGTGCGAGGTAAGTCGAATAATGCGGATAAGTTAGGTAGCATCATGCTGTTGTGTTTAGCAATCCAATGTCGATTATAGGTTCCGAATAACACAACACTACTGATATGAAGTGTATATTTATTATTTTGTCAGTCACACTCAGGTGTATATTTATTATTTTGTCAGTCACACTCAGGTGTATATTTATTATTTTGTCAGTCACACTCAGGTGTATATTTATTATTTTGTCATTCACACTCAAGTGTATATTTATTATTTTGTCATTCACACTCAGGTGTATATTTATTATTTTGTCAGTCACACTCAAGTGTATATTTATTATTTTGTCAGTCACACTCAGGTGTATATTTATTATTTTGTCAGTCACACTCAAGTGTATATTTATTATTTTGTCAGTCACACTCAGGTGTATATTTATTATTTTGTCAGTCACACTCAGGTGTATATTTATTATTTTGTCAGTCACACTCAGGTGTATATTTATTATTTTGTCATTCACACTCAAGTGTATATTTATTATTTTGTCAGTCACACTCAGGTGTATATTTATTATTTTGTCAGTCACACTCAAGTGTATATTTATTATTTTGTCAGTCACACTCAGGTGTATATTTATTATTTTGTCAGTCACACTCAAGTGTATATTTATTATTTTGTCAGTCACACTCAGGTGTATATTTATTATTTTGTCAGTCACACTCAGGTGTATATTATTATTTTGTCAGTCACACTCAGGTGTATATTTATTATTTTGTCAGTCACACTCAAGTGTATATTTATTATTTTGTCAGTCACACTCAGGTGTATATTTATTATTTTGTCAGTCACACTCAGGTGTATATTTATTATTTTGTCAGTCACACTCAGGTGTATATTTATTATTTTGTCAGTCACACTCAGGTGTATATTTATTATTTTGTCAGTCACACTCAGGTGTATATTTATTATTTTGTCATTCACACTCAAGTGTATATTTATTATTTTGTCAGTCACACTCAGGTGTATATTTATTATTTTGTCATTCACACTCAGGTGTATATTTATTATTTTGTCAGTCACACTCAGGTGTATATTTATTATTTGTCAGTCACACTCAGGTGTATATTTATTATTTTGTCAGTCACACTCAGGTGTATATTTATTATTTTGTCAGTCACACTCAAGTGTATATTTTATTAGTCAGTCAGTCACATCAACAAGCTGTATTATACACATTTTTACTTGGCAACCAGTTTCGGCTGAGTACAGAGCCATCATCAGGCCATTAACAGAAACTATAAAAATGGAAACTGTGTGTTATATGAAGGAGATCCATGGTTCCATGATACAGGGGAGATCTCATTCTTATAACATACAGGGTTTTTATTTGTAGATTCTTGACCCTTAAAGATGGGACTGATACATTTTCCCGAAACGTCGGTAAACAATTACCATACGAAGCGGCGTAATATCCCAGAAGAGCGCACATCTCAAGGACTAAGAGGCTTGGGGATTCCTTCGATCGCGAGATTTTGAACACCCGTCCAGACCGACACTGGGGCCTACCCAGCCTCATCTACCGGGTCATTTCTGAGGGTAAATCGGTCGGGGCGTGAGGTTGGCCACCCACCCCCATCTAGCGCCGAGGTTAAAGAAAGAGTAGGGCTATACCTCTACTCCCCCTCTGGGAGTTCATGGCCTGTTCTAGGATGACCTTTACCTTTACCTTTACAGATTCCTAACACTTCTCTGAGGTAACAATGAACTTCTTTTCTTCCTTTTGCATTAGGTAACCGAGCTGTCTAAACACAAGTGAGAGTCACAACCTTGCAACAAGCGCACGCATTTCTGAACTAACAAATAAGCACCAGCGATCCAACTGATAAACGTAAATTATTCGACATGCTCAAAATAAATTATCATCATCATCATCATCATCATCATGAGCTACGCAATGTTCGGTATAGTGCCTGTACTTTACCCCTCAAGGTGAAGCTGGTCCTTCCATCTGTTCCTTGGTCTTCCTATGGTTCTCTTCCCCTTTTGTCTATATTTCAGTGCCTGTTTGGCTATTCTGTTTGTGTCCATTCTGTCTACATCTTGTTATAAAATACAAAATGGATGAGAATTACGAAGATGTGAGACTCGAGGCTTTATCCGCGGTAAAGCTGAGGCTCCTCTAGAGCTTCTTAGCTGTTGCGTGGCGCAGACTGGTATTTTGTAATTAGCTGATAACCTACACCGCGTAACATCCTGGAAGAGCGAAGGTCTCAGTGATGATTAATATTTTACTTATGCGAATTCTATAGCAAGAGCAAAGTCTTATCCGTGACCCAGACAAGGTGTTCAGCTATTTACTTATAAAGTAGCAGGCTTTTGTGCCGCCATCTTGAAGACGCTAGCAAAGACCTGACCGTTCTGCAGCTCTGCCTTAGTAACAAATACAGACAAGTCCGCCACACAAGGGACGAAAGTCTCCATATAAGGTTGCATCAACTAAAAGAAGAGTTACTTTTCTCAACACGCTTAGTCCTTGTTGACTCGGCCTTAAAAGAATCTAATACAACCAGAAAAATATTATAACAAAAGCTGTAACCAGGCAATGACGTCTGACCTCCGAACTAGTTCTTTCTAAAACAGGCCTTCGTTGGTGATGGTCTTTGTCGACGTACGTTCTGGAGCTTTCACGGTGATGTGGAAGCTGCAGTCTTAGTTACGTGGCTTCTGTGTGCTAGTCTACTGACAAAGTTGCTACAGGATATATGGTGTGCCACAGGATATATGGTGTGTTACAGGATATATGGTGTGCTACATGATATATGGTGTGCCACAGATTATGATGCTACAGGATATATGGTTGCTACAGGATATATGGTGTGCTACAGGATATATGGTGTGCCACAGGATATATGGTATGCTACAGGATATATGGTGTGCCACATGATATATAGTATGCCACAGGATATATGGTGTGCCACAGAAAATATGGTGTGTTATATGATATATGGTGTGCAACAGGATATATGGTGTGCTACAGGATATATTGTGTGCTACAGGATATATGGTGTGCCACATGATATATAGTATGCCACAGGATATATGGTGTGCCACAGAAAATATGGTGTGTTATATGATATATGGTGTGCAACAGGATATATGATGTGCTACAGGATATATGGTGTGCTACAGGATATATGGTGTGCTACATGATATATGGTGTGTCACAGGATATATGGTGTGCTACATGATATATGGTGTGCCACAGGATATATGGTATGCTACAGGATATATGGTGTGCCACAAGATATATGGTGTGCCACAGGATATATGGTATGCTACATGATATATGGTGTGCTACAGGATATATGGTGTGCTACAGGATATATGGTGTGCCACAGGATATATGGTATGCTACAGGATATATGGTGTGCCACATGATATATAGTATGCCACAGGATATATGGTGTGCCACAGAAAATATGGTGTGTTTATATGATATATGGTGTGCAACAGGATATATGGTGTGCTACAGGATATATGGTGTGCTACAGGATATATGGTGTGCTACATGATATATGGTGTGTCACAGGATATATGGTGTGTCACAGGATATATGGTGTGCTACAGGATATATGGTGTGCCACAGGATATATGGTGTGCTATAGGATATATGGTGTGCCACAGGGTATATGGTGTGCCACAGAAAATATGGTATGTCACAGGATATATGGTGTGCCACAGGATATATGGTGTTCCACAGGGTATATGGTGTGCCACAGAAAATATGGTATGTCACAGGATATATGGTGTGCCACAGGATATATGGTGTTCCACAGTATATATGTGTGCACAGTATATATGGTGTGCCACAGGATATATGGTGTGCCACAGATATATGGTGTGCTACAGATATATGTGTGCTACAGGATATGGTGTGCCACAGGATATATGGTGTGCCACAGGTATATGGTGTGCCACAGAAATGGTGTGCACAGATATATGGTGTGCCACAGGATATATGGTGTGCTACAGGATATATGTGTGCTACAGGATATATGGTGTGCCACAGGATATATGGTGTGCCACACCTCTTGATACTAGAGGAATTCAGAAGAAGTTGCAACACGCGTATAAAGTTTAATACAACAAAGCACATAGATATGAATCAAAGTAATCAAAATGAGTATAATAAAAGGAGTTTAGGCTAGTTTTGTAACATAACAGGTGGTTCGTAACATTCAAATCTTCATAAAGAATCTGAACAGTCGTCTGTCTCCCTGTTAACGTTAAATTGATCCTCCATTAATTTCAGTCCATTTGACCGTCTCTGCCTACAGGTTCAAGAACGTTCGTAACTGTTTCCGGATTTCAAGCAATTGACAGTCGCTTGCTAATTGGATTTTCTTTAGGGTCGTCAATCCGTCTCTGGATCTTTTAAACCACGGGTCTCCAAACTTTTTATGGAAAATGGCCACATCTGTCATTGTGGACTGGTTTGCGGGTCGCATGTGGAAAAACAACAGTAAGTGGTGTACCTGCCTAATTATTGTGTAATTTTTATGGCATATACACGATTTGCAAATGTTGCTGTGCTGTCCACGGGCCGCGGGTTGAAGACCCATGTTTTAAATCATTCCAAGACGCGTAACAGACATTGGCGCAAACAAGAGGGTGGCTGCCGGGCTGCAGCACCCCCCCTCTCAAAAAACGAAATTTATAAAACAGATTTCTCTATACACAGTGATATCCAAGGTTTCACATGATTTACCCTTCAGCCCAAATCAGCCCCGGAAATCGACTAATGACTAGTACATTGCAATACTGAAAAATATATTAAAATTAAAAAAATTAAAAATTAAATTTAATTAAAGGTGTAGCTTTTCTCTTTTTCTTTTAGTTTTAAATTTCCCACATAACCGAACTCGATATCGGCTCGGAGATTTTGACATGTTTTTTCGTAACATAATTTTTAAAACTAAACATAAATTATATATATAGCCTAAGGGTCAGCCACCCCTCCCCACCCAAAAAAAACTCTGGGTGCGCCTATGTTACCACATTCAGTTTTATTTCCATAAATTCTTTGAATCATTTTGTAGTTCTGTAGTAGAGAAACACAACTGACGCACGAGGCTGCTACGGATGAAGTGATTAAGCTAGAATTTTAATTACTCTGTGGTGGCCATAACATGAACTAACAGAATCCGGCTACAACTGGTTTGTGCGCCAAGCCATTCTTGCGTGATATCGTTGTGTGTAGAAGTGGTAGCTATTCACTTACGAGTTTTAGGTGAGCGAAGGATAGATTTACAGTCGGCTGGTGATGTGTGTTGAAAAGTGGTGTTTGCGACGGTATACAGGGAGATGTAACGAATTTGCACTGACGGAGCTCATATATCTGCCTACTGCATTACATTATATACATTCAACGCAGCTGACGTTATTAAGATCACCCTGTATAGATATTACGATTTATTGCAGTACCCTCAAGGCTCGACACAGTATAAACAGCACACTCCCTTGCGTGTTCGCCGTACTGCAATATTTATTGCTCACTTGCGGATATCTGCCTGCCAGAATAAAGTCCTTTATTGCTACTAGTTATCAGAATGTTTGATTTATTTTCTTCCCTCTTCCTCTGCATGCCATCATGTCGCTATGAAGTTTGTTCGCATTCGTGTTTTTTCCATTTTTTTTATCGTTTTTATCTGTGTTTGCCCATTCTATAACGTTTGTAGTTTTGCGTGTTGCCTGCAGCAAATTCTTCGTAGTTGCGACGTAAGATGCTAACTCGAGACACTTCTGTGCCAATTGTGTTTCCACATCAAAATATGACCAGTACTTCAGCGCCTAAATTTCTTCACTGCTTCTGTTTCTTAATGTTTGTACTTCAGATTTCTCTAAATGTTTATCACCTAAAGGTTACGTACGCCTTTATTTGCATTTATCTTTGTTTTTTTTTCGGTTTCCATTTACATACACAATGGTAATAATGTGACCATTTACCTACACAATGGTAATAATATGACCATTTACATACACAATGGTAATAATGTGACCATTTACATACACAATGGTAATAATGTGACCATTTACATACACAATGGTAATAATGTGATCATTTACATGCACAATGGTAATAATGTGACCATTTACATACACAATGGTAATAATGTGACCATTTACATACACAATGGTAATCATGTGACCATTTACATACACAGTGGTAATAATGTGACCATTTACATACACAATGGTAATAATGTGACCATTTACATACAAAATGGTAATAATGTGACCATTTACACACAAAATGGTAATAATGTGACCATATCAAGTAGGATCAGATGGACGGAACATAAGCCAAGTATGAGGGAGAAGAGAAAAATATACAAGATTTTGATGGGGAAACCGAAGAAAACACTCCACTTCGAGGACTTAAGCTTTATATAGAGGGTAATATTAAAATGGACTTAAAGGAAAAGAATAGTAGTAGTAGTAGTAGTAGTAGTATATATTTTGCTTCCAGTAGGATCATACGACATTTGTGAAGCATCTCCACGTGACTCTGTTGAATGCCAACCTCTTAACCTCGCTCCATGTTTTGCCGCATTTTCCTGCTTCCTCCAAAACAGTCCCTTTGCAGGTTTGCTACGGTCCTCCTGTCCTGGCTCCGTGCCGATTCCAATTCAATGCTTGTTTTTCAATGGATTCATCCTCCTTCCTCAGATTATGACCGATCCATCGCCATTTTCTCATTCTAATTTGCAATATTATAGACTTCTCTCCAGTAGCTTCCAACAGCTCGGTATTACTTATAATCTTAGGCTATCTTATGCCCATTTAAGAGAAAGAATGGACTGGACTTATTTGGTTCAAAATAGGGAAAAGTGACGGGCTCTTTGAACACGATAATAAACATTTTAATCCAAAAAAAATCCCGGGAATTTCTTGTCTAGTTGAGGAACTGTTAGGTTGTTATTATAGACATTGTTCCATGGAGATAATTAGTTGTGTCAAGTCTTCTTATATACTGGAAAAGACTCCAGTATTCTGGAATATGACGCCGTGTAGACCGACACATAGGCACCGACGTTTCGGAGACGTTTGTTATTTTCAACTTAAGTAGTTCAGAAAGAGTGGACTGCTTTGAAGATGTAGGCAGCAAATTCAGGAGGAAAGCTGACACTTAAAGTACACATATCAATCTGCACTAAGAGAAGAGGAATTGAAGAATTTTAAATCTGATTTGCAGTGGCACTAAAGGGCTAAAATGTATCTGGAAGTAATACCAGACAAGCACTCAACGGACTCTTTGCAAAAAAAAAAAGAGCTATACAGGGAACATCACAAATAATAGGAAAGTGCTACAGTCTGAAACTTGAAGTCTGAGCTTTGGGGCGCACCACTGTTTTAGGAGGAAGGTTAGAAGGAACAGGAACCTGGGATTAGAAGAGATAATATTACTAATAATACGTTGGAGCAATCTTAATAATATATTTAGTTTAAATTAAATACTTAACAGTCATTTATTCAATCCGCAGTCTGTCTTAAGACAGGTCAATAGCCTATTCCAAAACGAGTTCTCCACAGAATGCGATCTAGTGCTTCCTACTTCTAAGTACCCTCTCTTTTCCTTAAGGCCGACTAGTAGCTGCTTACGTCTTCTTTCTCGTCTTCCCGTCATTTCTATCCTTCCTTCTATCTTTCCTTCAATCACGTGTTTCAGAAGGCAGTTTCTACGCAAGATGTGACCAATCCAGTTAGCCTTTCTTCTTTTTATTGTATGTACGATATTCCTCTCCTCCTTGACTCTGTGTAATACTTCTTCATTTCTCACACGATCGGTCCAACTGATCTTCTCCATTCTTCTCCAGCACCACATTTCAAAACTTTCCAGATATTTCTGATCTACCTTCCTAAGTGTCCACGTTTCAGCACCATACAAAGCTATGCTCCAAATGTAGCACTTTACTAGTTTCTTCCTTAAATTTAAGTCCAATTTGCTGCTGAAAGGAGTCTTCTTCTTGCTGAATGCTGCTTTTGCCATGACAATCCTGGCTTTAATTTCACGTGTACATCTTGCATCGTTTGTTATCATGCAACCCAAATATTTAAAATATTCTACATTCTCCAGATTTTTATACTTGTCTATTATAGTATGTACTAGTGATGGTTGCAAGGCATTATGTGTCACGTTTTATTTTACAATACCTTGAAAACCATTTACCCATATTTTCACACTTCTAATTTTTATAAGCAGATCATATGAGGTTTAATTTACAAACACCCTGTATAAGGTAGACTAGGCATTATGAGACACATCTGCGGCTTCCGCCGTTATAAGTGATGGAGGTGACTGTAAGCGTGTATAGTTCATGACGTCATAGACCTGCCTTTGGAATTTAGACCGGTGCACCATAAGTTATACCATGCCCTCATTAACAACACAATGAACATCATAATGTATTATCTAACGTGCAGAATATGCCACGTCTGTATCCACTGCCTCTGAAACGGTATGCTGGTGAATCTACGTGACAAATGTAGCTTAATTTGGCTCGGAATTCCTTCCTGTCCGCCATGTTTCGTGTTTTGGAACTTTCTCAAGGCATAATGGACCAGAACTGTCCCAACAGCCACCAACTACGTATTGACTGGGCTCCTTTGATTCCCCAGCAACGTATTTTGCTAAATCTCTCCAGGAGGGTTTATTATGGCTTTATGTGACAGACCGACCACTTATAGAGTACCGTTTGGGCCGTCTTTCCGAATACCGTTGCTCCAACTCATTCTTAAACTAGGCAATGACCAGCTTCATGCCCCGGCTTCTTTACCCCCGGTATCCATTCAGTAGGAGGCCATGTGTGTCCCAGGGCCGGGCTGGAATTTTGGACAAGAGAAAATATCTTGCTCGTTCCTAGAGTTGAACAGCGGACATTTCAGTACCTATCATAATCACTAAATCGACTGAGCTACCCTGGATCTCGTGTAGTTTTATATTGTTTACACTTTATTATGCTGCTTTGACATTTCTTCGTTTATTTAGCCACAATTTATCGACGACGTAGTTACGCAGCGTCGAATAGGATGATGGTAAATGGGCTTGTTTCTTGGCTTAGTTAACAAACTGCTTCGTTAATTTGCGTTTTATTTCACACAACGATTGTTTAGTGTGCATTTATTTAACTATTTACTGGAGCGTGAAAGCAAAGAGTTAATTGCTGAGTGTTAGTCTGAATACTTAGTGACTAAGGGTGACAAAGCCTTGTGATCATTTTATTAGACGCCTTCGCAAAATTGCGAAACGAGACTATTACCATCGTCATGTCTGCCCGTGGGCACGGAACTTGACGGATTTTCATGAAATTTGATATTTGAGTATTTTTAGAAAATCTGTGGAGGAAATTTAAGTGTCATTAAAATCTGACTAGAATGAGGGGTGTTATGATAATATCTCGCTAAATTCTTCTCAGAATGAGAAATGTTTCAGACAAAAGTTGTAGAGAAAATCAAAACACACATTTTATGTTCAGTGAGTGTTTTCCGAAAATCGTGCCGTTTATGAGATAATGTGGAAAAATATGGTACAGCTGCCCAGGCCACAGATGACAATATAATACGGCGCATGCGCTTTGTATGCATGATAACTAAGGCTACAGACACACACTCAGAATATGTAAAGTGTCTTATTGCTTTTACACTGCAACAATGGTTACGCGAACGCGCCTCAATATTACGTTTAAACGTACATTTCCTCTCTTGTTATTCTTGAAACTAGTAGAGGTGAAGGGAGAGCTTTTTATAGACATTAGGACTTCCGTTGTAAGTGTTCAAAATATTTGAACCAATTTGTTACCTAAATATGGAATGATATATTTTCCTGACAGAATTTTGAAAGCTATGAATAAACAAACTTAATGTTTTTAAATATTTATCCAACTTAATGTTTCACCTCATTATGACTCTGTGTTTTTTGTTTTTGTTTTGAATATAACGTTTATTTGCGCCACGACGTGGCAATATTTTGTACCATTTCTGTGTGTGACACAAATTGTTTACTGCAGTGTAATTATTAATGGAAAGTAAATTAATAGGACTTCCTGAATCAGCAAAGAGATTTCTTTCAGAATAATTTGTCTAGCGTTTTTAGCCCAGTTCTATAAAGGTACAAGTGTACACCGTACTGTTAGTTATGTGTGGCACTTCGATTCGACTACTCAAGTTAAAAAGCTGTATGAGTTATAGAGTGTAGAGCTTTATTTTATAAGGGGTTTAAATTTGAAGGGTTCTACAAACCTCCATCCCAACCCTGTTCCGCATTATATAGGCTTTTGTTTTCTGTACCAAAGTAAAAGCTGATGAATAGCCTAATACTGGTAAGTACTACGTACGAGTATGTCAGCAGGAGAACACATTTATGAATGTATGTAATATAATGTACAAATGTGTTATACACCGTGTGAGATATCGAGTGTGATGGAGTTCATGCCATTGTGTTTTGATAGATCAATAGTAATAATTATTTCACCGTCAAAGATAACAGTTGGATTGAACAATGCACGCTACATTTTTCGGTCTAAACGATCATCTTCAGGCATGAATGTATGTACCTTAAAACCAAGTGAAATGCTTTAAAAATATAGAGCGAAACATGTAGCATGCATTGTTAAAGGAAATAAAATTTATCTTTTACTGTAAAACGTATTGCTATTGATAACGAGTCTGTTCTGACGTTTCGGTGGAATGTGCTGTTTCCATTTTCAGGGTAAATATTACATTCTGGTACACGATGAATTGCTGATCTCAGTGGCCGTGCGGTCTAAAGCGTGGGTCTGCGGTCGCTCGTTTACTAGGATTATGGGTTCGAATCCCGCCTACGGCATGGATGTCTGTCTCTTGTGAGTGTTGTGTGTTCACAGGTAGAGGTCTCTGCGTCGGGCTGATCACTCGTCCAGAGGAGTCCTACCGAGTGTGGTGTGTCTGAGTATGATCGTGAAGCCTCGATAATGAGGAGGCCTAGGCCCCCAAGGGGCTGTCGAGCCACTGAAAAAAATACCTGATTGGTAACACTGATTTAAGCCGGTAGACCCCAAATCTACGATAAACGAACATTTTGGGGTGTTGCCCACCAGCACTTCTCACTGAAGCAATTATGCGCTTAAAGGTGTCAAGTCTCGGGTTTCACTAAGGAACACCGAGCTGCAAAACTGCATAGCGTGAGCCTCATTCTTTTGAATATGTTAGCCGCACTCATTGTGTCTCGCTCCCTTCCTTGGCTATCTTTATCCTGCAGCCAAAAGTCCCTTTTTTTAATTAAGTGACCCAAAAGGAATTTATCTCAATAAGGCCTGTTCAGGATTTAAACCTGAATCGCCGATCCTGTTCAGGGTTTGAACCTGAATCGCCGATCCTGTTCAGGGTTTGAACCTGAATCGCCGATCCTGTTCAGGGTTTGAACCTGAATCGCCGATCCTGTTCAGGGTTTGAACCTGAATCGCCGATCCTGTTCAGGGTTTGAACCTGAATCGCCGATCCTGTTCAGGGTTTGAACCTGAATCGCCGATCCTGTTCAGGGTTTGAACCTGAATCGCCGATCCTGTTCAGGGTTTGAACCTGAATCGCCGATCCTGTTCAGGGTTTGAACCTGAATCGCCGATCCTGTTCAGGGTTTGAACCTGAATCGCCGATCCTGTTCAGGGTTTGAACCTGAATCGCCGATCCTGTTCAGGGTTTGAACCTGAATCGCCGATCCTGTTCAGGGTTTGAACCTGAATCGCCGATCCTGTTCAGGGTTTGAACCTGAATCGCCGATCCTGTTCAGGGTTTGAACCTGAATCGCCGATCCTGTTCAGGTTCTAGGGTTTGAACCTGAATCGCCGATCCTGTTCAGGGTTTGAACCTGAATCGCCGATCCTGTTCAGGGTTTGAACCTGAATCGCCGATCCTGTTCAGGGTTTGAACCTGAATCGCCGATCCTGTTCAGGGTTTGAACCTGAATCGCCGATCCTGTTCAAGATTTAAACCTGAATCGCCGATCCTGTTCAGGTTTGAACCTCAATGGACCGAATAAACAGGTTTCGTATAAACCGATGTCGTTATAACCGGGTTCGACTGTTGAGTGTTGGGCGCGAGAATTTGAAGTTTTTCCTTAAGTTACAGTGACAGGCTGGGCAATAATTGGAAACTGTAAGTAGTAGAGAATAAATTCCTCACTTCTTGAAGGCTACTTGTTCCAGATGACCTCCATGGTGTGTGATACATTGCTGTAATCTTATAATGTTCTGCATAATTCGGTGCAATAAAGCAACACTGTTTGTTACAATTGTCTGCAGTGCTGTCAGTACATGTTTGTCTGTATTATTCATACCGTGCATATTGTTACAATTAAAACATTAACAAACTTATGCACTGGATAAAATACATTAACAAGTATAAAATTCCTATAAAACTCCTACATGTTTCGGCACCGAGGTGCCATCATCAGGGAGTTATTCTGACAAAGCAGTATAAGGCCAGCACGCTTATGTAGGTATTGTGTCGCCTTCATTAAAATGATTGAAATATTAAAATTCTGAAATCTACAAAGTTAATAATCACAAAATTACAATGTTGTAAATTTTTAAACTTGTTTAAAGTGAGATATTGTTGGTGGAAGTCTCCAGTTGTTTACACTCTTTATGTAGCATGCATACAAACATATTTCTCGGTCTATTATGATCTGGAGAGATCTCGTCTTACTAGAGTGTATGACTTGCATCGTGTCAGGCGGTTTGCTGTACTTTCAGTTGCCTACTAGGTTGCAGCCTGGTAAAGCAGCATACATTAGTCACTTCAGACACTCGCACAGGAAAAAATCTGTGGCTGTGAAGTCCGGTGAACGTGGTGGTCAAAGAAGTCGCCAAACTGTGAAATTAATACTCCCGTGAGGAAAGTCACATTTTGCCTTGTGTTGGTCGTCGCGCGGTGCTGTTGAAACCACACATTTCGCACCCTTTGCCTCATCCTTCTTAGGCGGCTACCCAAAAACTTTCGTAGCGTATCACAGTAGCGCTCAGGTTCTACGGTAATCACCTCGTTGTTTACCTCAAAGATCTAAGGCCTTCTCGCAGAGCCCAAGGAAACGCTACAAGTGGCCACTTTGCGTTTTGGAGAGGTAACTCTTTGGTGTAATGTTGAAGGGAAATGGAACAATTAAGGGTGTTTTGGTGTGGTGAGTTATGCAGAACTGGAGGGAGCGATTACAGCAATGTATCGAGTGTCATGGAAGGCTCCTGGAACGTATTATTCTTCTTTTTTTCTCCCTATGGCTCGACAGCCCCTTGGGGGCCTAGGCCGCCTCATTTTTCGTGGCTTCACAATCACACTCAGACACACCACACTCAGTAGGATTCCTCTAGGCGAGGGACCAGCCCGTCGCAGATACCTCTACCTAACAACACACAACACTCACAAGAGACATCCATGACCCCGGCGAGATTCGAACCCACAATACCAGCAAGCGAGCGGCCGCAGACCCACGCCTTAGACCGCGCGGCCACTGGGATCAGCTTTATCACTCTTATACGAGTCAATGTAGATCCTTCTGTACTTCCTACTTCCTTGCGCTAACTGCTGTTGCAGACGTTTGCTGAAATACCCACACACAGCAAGTACAGAAACTGAATTGCCAGACAGTTGAATAACATGCAAATGTCTGAGTGTTTTTATACTGTTGTGGCTCGCACCGAGTTTACGTTCTAACAGATCGTGTTATGAGACGAGAATCTCATTATAAACTTGTGCAACTCAGTTGACATGCTTCATTAGCGTCTTCTGCTGTCTCTTGTTCGATTATTAAATCTCTCAAAGGCTCTACGAGCAATTAGTTTAACTTATTACAAAGTTTATGACAATAAAACATTCCACAGGTCCTTGCCGAAGTTCAGTAATTAACAGTTCAGTAATTAACAGTTCAGTAATTAACGGTTCAGTAATTAACGGTTCAGTAATTAACAGTTCAGTAATTAACATTTCAGTAATTAACAGTTCAGTAACTAACAGTTCAGTAATTAACAGTTCAGTAATTAACGGTTCAGTAATTAACGGTTCAGTAATTAACAGTTCAGCAATTAACAGTTCAGTAATTAACAGTTCAGTAATTAAGAGTTCAGTAATTAACATTTCAGTAATTAACAAATCGCGTCACGCGCAACGAATTTTTTTATTACGTAAAATGCTCGTGATTGGTTAAATTCAATTACAGCGTTATTGTCCATTTGGTTAAGCTAGTGTGCATCTACCCGTGATTTCAGGCTTCCGCCGCCATTTTGATGAGATCTGCGCTCTTCTGGGACATCACGCAGCGTCGAGTGGTAATCTTTTACTGACGTTTCGGGATGACGTATCGGTCCCATCTTCAAGGGTCAAGGTTTTTTCTTCTTAGACTTCTTGATCCTTGACGATGGGACCGATACGATGTCCGGAAACGTCGGTAAAGAATTACCACTCGACGCTGCATAATATAATAACACATTAACACACAGTGCATATAATTTTGCTTTGCTAAAAACCTTTGTTCCTTTATTAATTTTTATATGATAGGCAATAATATATTTGTTATTTAATAGCTTGACTCTCCTTTTTCTCATTTAAAACTTATTATTTAATACATTATTTTGGATGTAATTTATTTAACTTATTTTATATGTAGATTATAGGCTATGTATAACTTGAATTATGCACCAACAACTTTGGGGGTACAAAGTTGAAGAGAAATTATATCTGGGGGTACGTGAACAAAAAAGGCTGAATACCACTGCGTTAGTAGACCCACTGCTGGCTTTAATCGACCGGCCGTGCAGGCAGATACCCGAGTCCAAAAGAACTCTATCCATAAACAGTCGAGCAATGCATCTGTCGCTTCCCAAGAAATGCAGGTGTTTCGTTTCGAAAAGTAGAATTTTCCCCTGAAGGGCTACAGAATTCTACCGTCCATTTAATTTGGTTTGGTTACAGAATGCTGACTAACCCGGAGCCAGTTATGCTCGTTTCTGTTCAGGACTGTGAACGTTCCCTAGGCTCAACAGATGCAGGTGTGTAACTCAAGGTCAAGGGTCGTACGCCGCTTGTCATAACTACACGCGGACTTAGACAAAGGTTTCGGTAACTTGTAACGAGTTTCAAAGAAGAAATCCAACTGACCCAATCAGAAAACATGTTACTAATTCGCTTTCGCATTTTCATGCTATATCCTCTGCTGGGAAGACAAATTGCTTCCCCTCATTCTGAAGCTTTTAAAATAGTATAAATGTACACGTACTATGTTATTATGGCGGGAAGGTAGCGGGTTCGATTCCCGATGAGGTTATTGGAGTTTTCATTGACTTAATATTTCGACCCCACTATGGCCCTGGTTTCGACTCAGACCTTAACAGAAATACATACCAGGAGTATGTCGTGGATGGTAAAGGCGGCCGGTGCGTAGGGCTGACAACTTTGCCACCTTAATTTGCCGATTGTCTAGAAATTCTGGGGGCCTCAAACTCCTGGAACCCTAAGGGCCTGTCCAGGCCAGTAATGGGATTGCTTTACATTTACTATATTATATTATATTTTATTATAAGGTAAGGTAAAGGTAAAGTTCTCCCTAGAATGGGTCATGAAGGCCCAGAGGGGGAGTAGAGGTATAGCTCTACTATTTCTTTAACCCTGGCACTTGGTGAGGACGGCTGCGGAAAATCTCGCCCCCACCGGAATTAGATCCCCGGACCGTACAGCCCGTAGCGAGTCGCTATACCGACTGAGCTATCTCGGCCTTATTTATTATATTATGTTATCGAAGCACCCAGTAAGAAATACCCTGAAGGTAGAGACAAGAAGTTCCTCCGAAACGTTTGTTCCTACATTCCAATCTACATGTTGTCATATGGCAGACCACGTAATCAGTGCCTCTGTCAGAATATACGTCTCACACAAACACATCAGAATTGCTCTCAATGACTTAAGAACGCTCGAACATATGCAGACAATCTTTTGTTTTGTGCCAGTTGTCACAAACACAACAGGAGTATAAAGTAGGTCTGACAGGAAGAGATGCGACTGTATGAGGTGTTAAGGCACTCTATGCTAACCTCTTTATAAACCGAAGATTTACATTAGATCGACAACTTCAACTTATTAACGAATCGTCATCATCTTCATCGTGTAGCTGTCATGCAGTTTGGCCACTTATTGACCTGTTCCGGGCTCACTGATCCAGATGAAGTTTGGCCACTTATTGAACCGTTCCGGGCTCACTGATCCAGATGAAGTTTGGCCACTTGTTGACCGTTCCGGGCTCACTGATCCAGATAAAGTTTGGCCACTTATTGAACCGTTCCGGGCTCACTGATCCTAGATGAAGTTTGGCCACTTTTGACCGTTCCGGGCTCACTGATCCTGTGAAGTTTGGCCACTTTTGACCGTTCCGGGCTCACTGATCCAGATGAAGTTTGGCCACTTGTTGACCGTTCCGGGCTCACTGATCCAGATAAGGTTTGGCCACTTATTGAACCGTTCCGGGCTCACTGATCCAGATGAAGTTTGGCCACTTGTTGACCCGTTCCGGGCTCACTGATCCAGATGAAG
Organism: Reticulitermes speratus; assembly: GCA_021186555.1. NCBI lineage: Eukaryota > Metazoa > Arthropoda > Insecta > Blattodea > Rhinotermitidae > Reticulitermes > Reticulitermes speratus. The sequence goes on from JAJKFL010000012.1 coordinate 27,483,580, forward strand.
TTTGGCCACTTATTGAACCGTTCCGGGCTCACTGATCCAGATAAAGTTTGGCCACTTATTGAACCGTTCCGGGCTCACTGATCCAGATATGAGTTTGGCCACTTGTTGGACCCGTTTCGGGCTCACTGATCCTGATGAAGTTTGGCCACTTATTGAACCGTTCCGGGCTCACTGATCCAGATGAAGTTTGGCCACTTGTTGACCCGTTCCAGGCTCACTGATCCAGATAAGGTTTGGCCACTTATTGAACCGTTCCGGGCTCACTGATCCAGATGAAGTTTGGCCACTTGTTGACCCGTTCCGGGCTCACTGATCCAGATGAAGTTTGGCCACTTATTGAACCGTTCCGGGCTCACTGATCTAGATGAAGTTTGGCCACTTGTTGACCCGTTCCGGGCTCACTGATCCAGATGAAGTTTGGCCACTTGTTAACCCGTTCCGGGCTCACTGATCCAGATGACGTTTGGCCACTTGTTGACCCGTTCCGGGCTCAGAAGTCTCTTCAGTAGTCTTCCCTGGTTCCTTCTGCCTTTTTGGTGTGCCTGGGCAATCTGTTACGAGGCCTTCTGTTTACATGTTGAATCAAATTTCTCCTGCAGTCCTGTATTTTGTACAAAACTGGGGTTATATTAAATTCCTCTGCAATCTCTGTATTTGTATTATAATCTGTCCAAGTGTATCCTGCTGTTATTCTCATATATTTCATCTCTGTTGCTGTTATTCTTCTTGCGTCTGTTGCTTTAATGGTCCAATTTTCAATGCCGTATAACAGAGCTGGGAGAACTAATGTGTTGTCCGATGCTTCTAGGTGTTTGATTTAAATTTCCTTATCAACGAATCCTAGCGTGATTTGATGACGAAGATGACAATGATGTTATTGTTGTGTCTCCTTGTGATATCAGCTGGCTAACAGCGTGTAACTTGTTGCCCTGAAGTAGAAAGATCCGATCCTGCATCTCCCTATTTTTGTCGCTGTAGCATTTTTGGACATGAGCATCCTCGGTAGAAGGAAACAGGAACAAAGGAACAGAATTTGGCAGGGGTTATAATGAGTTTCGCCGGAGAACAGACAGTTTATACACACGTTAGACCACGACTGAAGCTTCTACTGACTTGTTTATATTCCAAAGTTGTACTCAAAACAGGAAAAATTTGAAGATTAAAGTATTGGGAAATTTGAGTAGTGTGGATTGGTATATAATTACCGGCGTTTCGGTGGGACTTACGGCCTAAATCTTCTGGGTAATTACCTTCAATGACGAAACTAAAATGGAAGTATGAAGCGTCTCCAAAACGCCAGTAACTATACTAATCTACACGGTGAGATGTCTAAGAAAACTTGAATGATCATTAGCACCGCTGTGAGAAGCTCAGTCTCGCACTAGTGTTTGTGGCATGGCGCGTGCGGGGAATACCGTCTGCACCAATGTAACACCGTCTGCACCAATGTAACACCGTCTGCACCAATGTAACATCGTCTGCACCAAAGTAACACCGTCTGCACCAATGTAATACCGTCTGCACCAAAGTAACACTTCTGCACCAAAGTAACACCGCCTGCACCAAAGTAAACACCGTCTGCACCAAAGTAACACCGTCTGCACTAAAGTAACACCGTCTGCACCAATGTAACACCGTCTGCACCAATGTAATAACGCAGGATGATCCATATAGAACAAAACCCTGTCGTGTAACGTGCTGTTATCTGGCATGTTGTGACCGCCATTTTTCCTCCTGTATTCCGTCTGTGTCACGCGGTGTTAGGCGGTAATCCTGTAGGTTCGCACAAGAAACACGCGCTCTGCAATGTGTACGATATAATGCAGCTGCCGTGTGATAGTGACGGGCGCGTGGGAAATTAATGTTGCTGCAAGCTGCCACCTAGCGGGAAGGAGGCAAGTGACTGACAGCTGGACTCTGCATGGAACGACTGGCAATTTACAAGTAGCTGGAAAGTAATCAGAACCGCCGTTCGTGATATACAACTAAATATGTGGGTTTTGTTCTATATGAATCACCCTGTACAATTCTTAAGCACTATTTTAATCTCCAACGCACTCAAAATTTTAGTACATTTCGAGTAAATATATCATTATTGTCATCATCACCATTATCATCAACAACATTATCATCATCGTCATCAAAAACATCATCGTCAACATCATCATCATTATCATCAACATCAACGTGATCATTATCAACATCATTATAATCATCAACAATGTCATCAACATCATCATTAGCATTATCATCATCAACATTATTATTATTAACACCATCAACATCAATAACATCATCATCAGCATCAACATCAATAACATCATCAACATCAACATCAATAACATCATCATCATCATCAACATCAATAACACCATCATTAGCATTATAATAATCATCAACATTATTATTATTAACACCATCAACATCAATAACATCATCAGCATCAACATCAATAACATCATTATCAACAGCATCAACATCAACATCAACATCAATAACATCATCATCATCATAAACATCAACATCAATAACATCAACATCCACATCATCAACATCATAGAGACTCTGCACCTTGTCCATTCTCCCATAATATCTTTGTCGGTCGCCCTTGGAAATTTCTGCTCTTTCTTTGAGAGATCGGTGTTCGGTGTGCAGGCATGCTTGCCAACTCTTATGCTATTACTCTACTGGCATCTGTTATTCAGCTCTTCTCCAAAATTCTTTCCTAATTGTGTCTGTAATCCGTTCTTCTACTCTGCGGACACAAGGTCTTTGCCGTCTCCATTGCCTGTACTTTTGTTTCTGTAACAAAGAACGTTAGTGCAGAACATGGACATGGCTGTTGCTCTGTGGCACTGCTCCCTAGTTATGTGCATTTCTGTAACAAAGAACGTTAGTGCAGAACATGGACATGGCTGTTGCTCTGTTGCACTGCTCTCTAGTTATGTGCATTTCTGTAACAAAGAACGTTAGTGCAGAACATGGACATGGCTGTTGCTCTGTGGCACTGCTCTCTAGTTGTGTGCATTTCTGTAACAAAGAACGTTAGTGCAGAACATGGACATGGCTGTTGCTCTGTGGCACTGCTCCCTAGTTATGTGCATTTCTGTAACAAAGAACGTTAGTGCAGAACATGGACATAGCTGTTGCTCTGTTGCACTGCTCCCTAGTTATGTGCATTTCTGTAACAAAGAACGTTAGTGCAGAACATGGACATGGCTGTTGCTCTGTGGCACTGCTCTCTAGTTGTGTGCATTTCTGTAACAAAGAACGTTAGTGCAGAACATGGACATGGCTGTTGCTCTGTGGCACTGCTCCCTAGTTATGTGCATTTCTGTAACAAAGAACGTTAGTGCAGAACATGGACATGGCTGTTGCTCTGTGGCACTGCTCTCTAGTTGTGTGCATTTCTGTAACAAAGAACGTTAGTGCAGAACATGGACATGGCTGTTGCTCTGTGGCACTGCTCCCTAGTTATGTGCATTTCTGTAACAAAGAACGTTAGTGCAGAACATGGACATGGCTGTTGCTCTGTGGCACTGCTCTCTAGTTGTGTGCATTTCTGTAACAAAGAACGTTAGTGCAGAACATGGACATGGCTGTTGCTCTGTGGCACTGCTCCCTAGTTATGTGCATTTCTGTAACAAAGAACGTTAGTGCAGAACATGGACATAGCTGTTGCTCTGTTGCACTGCTCCCTAGTTATGTGCATTTCTGTAACCAAGAACGTTAGTGCAGAACATGGACATGGCTGTTGCTCTGTGGCACTGCTCTCTAGTTATGTGCATTTCTGTAACAAAGAACGTTAGTGCAGAACATGGACATGGCTGTTGCTCTGTGGCACTGCTCTCCTAGTTTATGTGCATTTCTGTAACAAAGAACGTTAGTGCAGAACATGGACATGGCTGTTGCTCTGTGGCACTGCTCCCTAGTTATGTGCATTTCTGTAACCAAGAACGTTAGTGCAGAACATGGACATGGCTGTTGCTCTGTTGCACTGCTCCCTAGTTGTGTGCATTTCTGTAACAAAGAACGTTAGTGCAGAACATGGACATGGCTGTTGCTCTGTGGCACTGCTCCCTATTGTGTGCATTTCTGTAACAAAGAACGTTAGTGCAGAACATGGACATGGCTGTTGTCTCTGTGGCACTGCTCTCTAGTTGAGCATTTCTGTAACAAAGAACGTTAGTGCAGAACATGGACATGGCTGTTGCTCTGTGGCACTGCTCTCTAGTTATGTGCATTTCTGTAACAAAGAACGTTAGTGCAGAACATGGACATGGCTGTTGCTCTGTGGCACTGCTCCCTAGTTATGTGTGCATTTCTGTAACAAAGAACGTTAGTGCAGAACATGGACATGGCTGTTGCTCTGTGGCACTGCTCCCTAGTTGTGTGCATTTCTGTAACAAAGAACGTTAGTGCAGAACATGGACATGGCTGTTGCTCTGTTGCACTGCTCCCTAGTTTGTGCATTTCTGTAACAAAGAACGTTAGTGCAGAACATGGACATGGCTGTTGCTCTGTGGCACTGCTCCTATGTTATGTGCATTTCTGTAACAAAGAACGTTAGTGCAGAACATGGACATGGCTGTTGCTCTGTTGGCACTGCTCTCTAGTTATGTGCATTTCTGTAACAAAGAACGTTAGTGCAGAACATGGACATGCTGTTGCTCTGTGGCACTGCTCCTAGTTGTGTGCATTTCTGTAACAAAGAACGTTAGTGCAGAACATGGACATGGCTGTTGCTCTGTGGCACTGCTCCCTAGTTATGTGCATTTCTGTAAGCAAGAACGTTAGTGCAGAACATGGACATGGCTGTTGCTCTGTGGCACTGCTCTCTAGTTGTGTGCATTTCTGTAAGCAAGAACGTTAGTGCAGAACATGGACATGGCTGTTGCTCTGTGGCACTGCTCCCTAGTTGTGTGCATTTCTGTAACAAAGAACGTTAGTGCAGAACATGGACATGGCTGTTGCTCTGTGGCACTGCTCCCTAGTTTGTTGCATTTCTGTAACAAAGAACGTTAGTGCAGAACATGGACATGGCTGTTGCTCTGTGGCACTGCTCCCTAGTTGTGTGCATTTCTGTAACAAAGAACGTTAGTGCAGAACATGGACATGGCTGTTGCTCTGTTGGCACTGCTCCCTAGTTGTGTGCATTTCTGTAACAAAGAACGTTAGTGCAGAACATGGACATGGCTGTTGCTCTGTGGCACTGCCTCCCTAGTTTGTGCATTTCTGTAACAAAGAACGTTAGTGCAGAACATGGACATGGCTGTTGCTCTGTGCACTGCTCTCTAGTTTGTGCATTTCTGTAACAAAGAACGTTAGTGCAGAACATGGACATGGCTGTTGCTCTGTGCACTGCTCTCTAGTTATGTGCATTTCTGTAACAAGAACGTTAGTGCAGAATATGGACATGCTGTTGCTCTGTGGCACTGCTCCCTAGTTTGTGCATTTCTGTAACAAAGAACGTTAGTGCAGAACATGGACATGGCTGTTGCTCTGTTGCACTGCTCCCTAGTTTGTTGCATTTCTGTAACAAAGAACGTTAGTGCAGAACATGGACATGGCTGTTGCTCTGTTGCACTGCTCCCTAGTTATGTGCATTTCTGTAACAAAGAACGTTAGTGCAGAACATGGACATGGCTGTTGCTCTGTGGCACTGCTCTCTAGTTATGTGCATTTCTGTAACAAGAACGTTAGTGCAGAACATGGACATGGCTGTTGCTCTGTGGCACTGCTCTAGTTATGTGCATTTCTGTAACAAAGAACGTTAGTGCAGAACATGGACATGGCTGTTGCTCTGTTGGCACTGCTCCCTAGTTATGTGCATTTCTGTAACAAAGAACGTTAGTGCAGAACATGGACATGGCTGTTGCTCTGTGGCACTGCTCTCTAGTTATGTGCATTTCTGTAACAAAGAACGTTAGTGCAGAACATGGACATGGCTGTTGCTCTGTGGCACTGCTCCTAGTTTGTGCATTTCTGTAACAAAGAACGTTAGTGCAGAACATGGACATGGCTGTTGCTCTGTGGCACTGCTCTCTAGTTATGTGCATTTCTGTAACAAGAACGTTAGTGCAGAACATGGACATGGCTGTTGCTCTGTGGCACTGCTCCTAGTTATGTGCATTTCTGTAACAAGAACGTTTAGTGCAGAACATGGACATGGCTGTTGCTCTGTTGGCACTGCTCCTAGTTATGTGCATTTCTGTAACAAAGAACGTTAGTGCAGAACATGGACATGGCTGTTGCTCTGTGGCACTGCTCTCTAGTTATGTGCATTTCTGTAACAAAGAACGTTAGTGCAGAACATGGACATGGCTGTTGCTCTGTTGGCACTGCTCCCTAGTTATGTGCATTTTCTGTAAACAAAGAACGTTAGTGCAGAACATGGACATGGCTGTTGCTCTGTGGCACTGCTCCTAGTTATGTGCATTTCTGTAACAAAGAACGTTAGTGCAGAACATGGACATGGCTGTTGCTCTGTGGCACTGCTCTCTAGTTATGTGCATTTCTGTAACAAAGAACGTTAGTGCAGAACATGGACATGGCTGTTGCTCTGTGGCACTGCTCCTAGTTATGTGCATTTCTGTAACAAAGAACGTTAGTGCAGAACATTGGACATGGCTGTTGCTCTGTGGCACTGCTCTCTAGTTATGTGCATTTCTGTAACAAAGAACGTTAGTGCAGAACATGGACATGGCTGTTGCTCTGTGGCACTGCTCCTAGTTATGGCATTTCTGTAACAAAGAACGTTAGTGCAGAACATGGACATGGCTGTTGCTCTGTGGCACTGCTCTCTAGTTATGAGCATTTCTGTAACAAAGAACGTTAGTGCAGAACATGGACATGGCTGTTGCTCTGTGGCACTGCTCTCTAGTTATGTGCATTTCTGTAACAAGAACGTTAGTGCAGAACATGGACATGGCTGTTGCTCTGTGGCACTGCTCCCTAGTTATGTGCATTTCTGTAACAAAGAACGTTAGTGCAGAACATGGACATGGCTGTTGCTCTGTGGCACTGCTCCCTAGTTGTGTGCATTTCTGTAACAAAGAACGTTAGTGCAGAACATGGACATGGCTGTTGCTCTGTGGCACTGCTCCTAGTTTGTGCATTTCTGTAACAAAGAACGTTAGTGCAGAACATGGACATGGCTGTTGCTCTGTGCACTGCTCCCTAGTTATGTGCATTTCTGTAACCAAGAACGTTAGTGCAGAACATGGACATGGCTGTTGCTCTGTGGCACTGCTCTCTAGTTATGAGCATTTCTGTAACAAAGAACGTTAGTGCAGAACATGGACATGGCTGTTGCTCTGTGGCACTGCTCTCTAGTTATGTGCATTTCTGTAACAAAGAACGTTAGTGCAGAACATGGACATGGCTGTTGCTCTGTGGCACTGCTCCCTAGTTATGTGCATTTCTGTAACCAAGAACGTTAGTGCAGAACATGGACATGGCTGTTGCTCTGTTGCACTGCTCCCTAGTTGTGTGCATTTCTGTAACAAAGAACGTTAGTGCAGAACATGGACATGGCTGTTGCTCTGTTGCACTGCTCCCTAGTTGTGTGCATTTCTGTAACAAAGAACGTTAGTGCAGAACATGGACATGGCTGTTGCTCTGTGGCACTGCTCTCTAGTTATGAGCATTTCTGTAACAAAGAACGTTAGTGCAGAACATGGACATGGCTGTTGCTCTGTGGCACTGCTCTCTAGTTATGTGCATTTCTGTAACAAAGAACGTTAGTGCAGAACATGGACATGGCTGTTGCTCTGTGGCACTGCTCCCTAGTTATGTGCATTTCTGTAACAAAGAACGTTAGTGCAGAACATGGACATGGCTGTTGCTCTGTGGCACTGCTCCCTAGTTGTGTGCATTTCTGTAACAAAGAACGTTAGTGCAGAACATGGACATGGCTGTTGCTCTGTGGCACTGCTCTCTAGTTATGTGCATTTCTGTAACAAAGAACGTTAGTGCAGAACATGGACATGGCTGTTGCTCTGTGGCACTGCTCTCTAGTTATGTGCATTTCTGTAACAAAGAACGTTAGTGCAGAACATGGACATGGCTGTTGCTCTGTGGCACTGCTCTCTAGTTATGTGCATTTCTGTAACAAAGAACGTTAGTGCAGAACATGGACATGGCTGTTGCTCTTTGGCACTGCTCCCTAGTTATGTGCATTTCCTGCTACAGTCGTACAATTTAATAATTCAAATGTCTTCTCCTTGCAATTTGAAACAGTAACTATTTGTGGAGATGGGGTAGCTCAGTCGAAATAGTAACTAGACTAGGGCTGGACGGTCCGGTGTTCGAATCCCGGTAAAGGCAAGTGATTTTTCTCCAAAGTTTCCAGACCGTCTCTAGGGACTACCAAATCTCTTATTCAATGAACGTCGGTGGCTTCTTCCCCGGAGTTAAAGAGGCGGGAGAGTGAATCTCCATACAGCGCTCATGTTAGATTGAGTGGAATGTTGCCTCCACTCCGCATGCGCAGAGAGCCAATTTACCTCACAAAAATATCCCTACATAAATTCCATAGACTTGAATGACGATTCAAATCCTTAACAGCATTGACGATGTTCTATGACTTGTTCAAGTGAATTTCTTTCTTCAGGCTCTGCCCATCATCTAACTTTCAATGTAGTACTACGTTTCGGAAACCGGCTCTCTTCCCATCTTCAGGTAAAGAAAATCACCTAATCTGGTAAACCGCTTATAAAGAACTATGGCACCCAGTAACTCAAAATACCTCTTTGTAGGGGTTCAACATATTATGTGCTTTCCTTTACCTGAAGACGGAAGCAGAGCCGACTTCCGAAACGTCGTGCTTCATTGAACAAAGATGTACAATATTCCAGCAGTCTACGCTTCATGTAACTCCAACTCCAATGTCATTACGGCCGATATATTTAAACACTTGCTACCCAAACTTTAAGATATATATTGTCGCAGTTCGTACTAAGGTTGAGTGACCTTTCGAAACCTGTTAGGGGAAAATAAAGAAATGTTTACAAGGCTACTTACTCTTCCGGTTAAAAGGGATATCTCCTGGAGGGGTAAAGGCGGCCGGTGCCTAGGGCTGACAACCTTTCCACTTTCATTTGCCGATTGTCTAGAAATTCTGGGAGCCTCAACTTTCTAGGGCCCTCAGGGCCTGTCTAGGCCTGTAATGGGATTGCTTTACCCTTCTCTTATTCTTGCGGTGATGGTTCAAATAACGTTTACACGCGATAATACAGAGATCTGGCGATCCCGGTGGCCGCGCGGTCTAAGGCGTGGGTCTTCGGCTGCTCGCTTACTGGGATTGTGGATTCGAATCCCGCCGGGGGCATGGATGTCTGTCTGTTGTGAGTGTTGTGTGTTGTTGTCAGGTAGAGGTCTCTGCGACGAGCTTGTCCCTCGTCCAGAGGAGTCCTACCGAGTGTGGCGTGTCTGAGTGTGATCGTGAAGCCTCGATAATGAGGAGGCTTAGGCCCCCAAGGGGCTTCCGAGCCATTAAAACAATACAGAGATCTGAGATTTCAATGTAGGTGAAAATTAAGATTGTGATCTTCTGGTTTACAGCATCATATAAACTGGTAGGTGGTTTACCAGCACTTCGGAGGTAAGTACATCCATCTTCTTCAGGGAAGAAGATGGATGTACTTACCTCCGAAGTGCTGGTAAACCACCTACCAGACGACAAAGAGTGCTCACATGCAAAGTTTGGCCACTGAAGAAAACTCGGAAACACGTCCTGTCGGTAAACCGGTTAAGAATGATAACACGTGGCGTCAATATTGACACAAGACGCTGAGGAAAATTTAATCATATCAACCACGTCACTTAAGTAAGCGTCGTGAGGCGGTTAAAGTCGCAGACGATGCCCAATACCTCGGCTGTTTTAGAGACAGAGGCAGACAGGTACAGGGAATGCCGGGTACTTCTTGTTAAATGAAAAACTGACTGAAAGGTAAGTCATAATTGTAGCGAAAATGGAAACGGGTTAATATTGAACGGAAGTAGTAATTACGGGTTTGTAAAATGTGATAAGGCAGATGGAATGGAACAAAACTTAGACTGGTGAAAAGAAACGGAGAAAAAGGTAAACAAATGACAGGATAAACGTAATAAGACTTAAAGGAGGACACAATTAAATTATTTAACGAAACTCAAGAACTTTCGAGAACAAAATGTGATAATTACTTAGTAACTGGTAGAGACAGAAATGCAAAAGTATGAAATCAAATTATCTCAGAAACTAAAGGAAGAAACAGAAAAAATATATAAAAAAACTGACAACGGGGAGGAATTGAGAGTTTTCGCTAATTTAAATAAATTCGAAGTAACAAAAAATTCCGTGATTGAGGTTCTAAAAGAAATGATCATAAAGTTTCCAGTCTTCTGGGAAATTATGACGTGTATATTGATAAGTATATACCAATATACACGGTGTGATATTCCAAAAGACTGATGTCTTTATTAACATAAATTTTGAGTGAAATGTAAAGCAATCCCATTACAGGCATGGACAGACCCTGAGTGTTCCAGGAGGTTGAGGCTCCCAGATTTCAAGACAATCAGCATATGAAGGTGGTAAGGTTGTCAGCCGTACGCACCAGCCGCCTTTACCCCAGGAAATATTCCTGGTACTTATTTCTTTTAGATGCTGCTTCGACCCAAGATATGTGCGGCCGGAAGGACTATGTCAATGAAAAATTCCAATGACACCGGGAATCAAACTCGCGACCTTCCTGCTTGTAGAGCAGTGCCTCAACCAACTGCGTGCCTCCATAAAGTTTGAGTACGGTATAAAGAGGAACATAGGCTGTCAGGGAGGATAGTGTTATTCTTAACAGAAGAGTGAAGCCATTTATAAGGATTTATTTTCTGTGGCGCAACAGCCCAAATCTGGCCTAATCGCGTCAATGTTGAGGTTTCTAGATCACACACAATTAGACACACACACACACACCCCACACTCAGTAGGACTCCTCTCGTCGAAGACGCCGCTAACTCACAACAAAAAAAAAAAAAAAAAAAGAGAAAATCCATGCTTTCAGCGGGATTCGAACCCGCAATCCCAGCAATCAAGGGGCCGCAGACCTACGACTTGACCGCACGGTAACCGGGACCGGAATTTATAACCAATTATTTAGCAGTGTCTGAAGCAAAGAATGGTACATATGTTGCGAGGTAAAATCAGAATAATTAGGCGTGTAGAACGTACTTTATTTAAGCCTGTATTTTGGAATTTTCAGTCACAATATGTTTGCAGAACACGTGAGGTACACACAACAAATTAACGAGTGCCAGTTACCGCATTAGAAACGACGACAGAGGCGGCTGCCTTTGAATGTTTTCGGCAAGGGGATATAATATAGCAGAAATGAAGACCTACAAGCGTAGAATAAAGACAATGACGAAGCAATTAAGGAGAAAAATGATGCATACAAAAGTGTTGTATATAGAAACACGTAAAATGGAGAGCATGAAATATAAGCAAACACTGATAGACATGGTCGCAGGATTTAAGAAACCCGTGCGGAATTGTGGGACAGAACGATTAGTACGGCTTCGGATTACAACAAAATATCTGTTTAAAGCACAGTAGTTACACTACGTATCGCCGACTTTAATATCAAATAAATCTGCGTTTTTCCCCTCTGAGTTAATTTACGTGTTTCGTGTGATTCTCATACAAAACAGATTATCCCCTTTAAAATTATGAATAATAAAGTTTTAAAATATAGCTAAATGAAAATTATTAACATATCTAAGAGTGACGAGGTAACAGGGGAGTAGAGAAGACTACATAACGAGGAGCTTTATGATTTGTACTCATCACCAAATATTATTCGGGTGACAAATAAAGAAGAATGGGATGGGCGGGGCACGTGGCACGTATGCGGGACAGGAGGGGTGCATAGGGGGTTTTGGTGGGGAGACATGAGGGAAGGAGACCACTTGAAAGACCTAGGCGTAGATGGGAGGACAATATTAAAATGGATGTTAAACAAGTGGGATGGGGATACATGGACTGGATTGATCTGGCTCAGGATAGGGACAGGTGGCGGGCGCTTGTGATGCGGTAATGAACTTTCGGGTTCCATAAGATTCGGCGAATTTATTGACTAGTTAAAAGACCTGTTAGCTTCTCAGGAAGGACTCTGCTCCATGGAGTTAGTCATGTCCTATCCTCTGGACATCATATCTAATTCTAGGAGAACGAGCCACGTGCATACTATATATAGCTCTATACCTGTGCTTTTCAAACCGTGTTAAGCGGACGGTCGCCTTGTTGTACGCGAAGAAATTTAGGATTTTTTCTATAATTAAAATTTAGAAACGATAATTGTACTTTTGAATTTTTTTAAATGTGTTGGAATTACAGAAAACATAAAGTGTATACCAAGATACTGTTTAATTGTTCGAATATAAACACAGACTCTCCTCTGTCGTCTAATCGCTTTAAATTAGAAAATAGCAACTACGAAATTTAAGGTTTCCACGGCGTTGTTTTTCGCTGTTTGGCAGGTTTGAAGACTTCAAACCTGCCAAAGAGCGGAACATCCTGGAAACAGCAGTATTCTGAAACCAGGAATTAATATTTGCAGTACCTAGTGTTACGTGTACATGTTTTGTATTGTGACAGTGGTACGTGTAGATGGCAGGGGCGTGAAGCTAACCATTCACTTCTAAATGAGATCTTCGCTCTTCTGCGATGTTACGCAGCGTAGACTGGTAGTTTGTTACCAACATTTGGGACAACCTACTGGTGCCATTTTCAAGGGTCAAGTAGTCTAAGAAGAAATGCTTGACCTTGAAGATGGGGCCATAGGTTGTCCCAAAACGTTGATAACTACCAATCTATGCTGCGTAACATCCCAGAAGAGCGTAGAGCTCATTTACACCGCGGCTGAAGCCTGAAATCACCCACTCACTTCTATCTAGTACCGAGGCTGTATGTGCATGGAACTACAGTTGACCGATCGCAGTGGCCGTGCGGTCTAAGGCGTGGGTCTGCGGCCGCTCGCTTACTAGGATCGTGGGTTCGAATCCCACCGGGGGCATGGATGTTTGTGTTGTGTTAGATGTATGGACGATAGCATGAAACATAAGGTGACATGCAGGACAAAAAGGACTTCAACAGTACAAATGGATCAAAGGGGAAATCCCAGGAATTAATAAAAAAAAAATCCCACTGGGGGCATGGATGTTTGTGTTGTGTTTGTTGTAAGGACCGTAGTATGGAACGTAAAGTGACATGAAGGACGAAAGGATTTAAACAGTACAAAAAAAGGATCAAAGGGGAAAAACCCCGGACAGACAAAAAAAAAAATCCCGACTGGAACATGTATGTCTGTCTCTTTTGAGTGTTGTATGTTGTCAGGTAGAGGTCTCTGCGTCGGGCTGATCCCTCGTCCAGAGCAGTCCTACCCAGTGTGTGTCATTGAGTGTGATCAGGTGTAACAGTAACCCTCTACACCTACAATGAGTATATAGACAGAGATCAGACTAAGAAAGAGAGAAGAACTACAATTCATCTCTCCTATAAACCCTCATGACTGGTGCTGAATTAAGCAGTGAGGCAATTTTATTATCAAATCAGGTGGTGCACATATTTACCACTATTTTTTAAAAGGTCTGAAAGTCGTTTCGCTCTGTCTTCTGATAACAAATTTTTCTGTCAGTCTCATTCATATTTTTGAACATTTCAAGGAACAAAAGATTATGACAGTAAAGGAAAAACATAAAAGCTACGACGTCCTACCTCGTCTCAAATAAAGCAACTTCTGTCTCTGAGGTTGCCGTAACAATCCGTCCTATCTGGAGGCGTCTTAGACCAGTTGCTCAGGGAAGCCCCCGTTCAGTCTTCAAATAGCGACTGCTAGGATTTTCCTCTCCCCTCTGTTGTTACAGTAATGCAGACTGGCGGATTTCCAGATGTGTCGAACCGACCGTGCAATCAATCGATTTGCTAGATGTGATGCTTTTCAGGGGTGTGTAAATTGTGCTAACGGTACCTGTATATAACGTACATAAAGGATGCTTGTCTTCTGCGTTGTCTCGCCGAGCAACAGGGTAATTGATTGTCGGCGTTTCGGAAGGATAAACCGCCTTCATATTCCAGCCAGAAGACCAGAATCTTCAAACATCCTCGACACCGCGAAAACATCAATTGTCGCACGATTTACACAATCGTAACTTTTCTTCCCACAAAGCCTGTGCAAATTGTCAGATATTCGTGTTCGCAGTGTATCATATTTGAATTCTGTTAACGTTAAAGTCCCAAACTAAGATCTTCTGGCATGTGACTACGTGTAGTTTGGAACACTGATATCAGCGTTTTGGAAACATCTAATAGTTTCATGCTTAAAGCTGAATATGGAGGCAAGAATTTCCACCAAAATCTTGGTATTTATTTCGCAAAGTACAGGGCCTTACCTCCCCGTGGTCCTGATTTGCTAACCTATATTTTATCCGCATATATTTAGTTATTTTTGTGTATGTAGAGCCCATAACAACTGGAGAATGTGGCATATTTCAGGTAATTAGGTAGCATGATAACAAATGATGCAAGATGTACACGTGAAATTAAATGCAGGATTGCCATAGCAAAAGCAGCATTCAGCAAGAAGAAGACTCTTTTCACCAGCAATTTTGAATCAAATTTAAGGAAGAAACTAGTAAAGTGCTACATTTGGAGCATAGCTTTGTATGGTGCTGAAACGTGGACACTTCGGAAAGTAGATCAGAAGTATCTGGAAAGTTTTGAAATGTGGTGCTGGAGAAGAATGGAGAAGATCAGTTGGACCGATCGTGTGAAAAATGAAGAAGTATTACATAGAGTGAAGGAGGAGAGGAATATCGTACATACAATAAAAAGAAGAAAGGTTAACAGGATTGGTCACATCGTGGTAGAAACTGCCTTCTGAAACATGTGATTGAAGGAAAGTTAGAAGGAAGGATAGAAGTGACGGGAAGATGAGGAAGAAGATGTAAGCAGCCACAGTATGACCTTAAGGAAAAGAGAGGATATTGGAAAGCACTAGGTCGCACACTGTGGAGAACTTGCTTTGGGAGAGGCTATGGACACGTCTTAAGACAGGCTGCTGAATGAAATGAGAGGACATGGTCCATTGCTTTCCCCATTTACTTTTTCAGAAACCCAATAATAAATTATGACCTTTATCTTATCCAGTCACCTGTATAGTAGCTTGGGTAACGCTGGATAAATTCAGATGCCTGCGTATAGTTAATGTAGCCGATCCCAGTGGCCGCGCGGTCTAAGGCGTGGGTCTACGGCCGCTCGCTTACTAGGATTTTGGGTTCGAATCCCACCTGGGACATTGATGTCTGTCTCTTGTGAGTGTTGTGTGTTGTCAGGTAGAGGTCTCTGCGACGAGCTGGTCACTCGTCCAGAGGAGTCCTACCGAATGTGGTGTGTCTAAAGTGTGTGATCGTGAAGCCTCGAAAAATGAGGCGACCTAGGCCCCTAAGGGGCAGTCGAGCCATTGAAAAAAAAGTTAATGTAACAATAACATTCAAATAGGGCTAGTTCAGTGTGCATTAAGAAGGCAGATTAATTTCAAACGGGAAGAAGTAAGCGTTCCACAAAACGAAACATCCAGAGCTTGTTCATATTCTACAGAAACAACTTAAGGAAGTCTGTTCAGTAATAGGCTTTTCGACTTCCAGGAGCCACGATAGTTCATTCGGTATAATGACTGGGCTCCGGGTTAGTATATCGAGGATACGTGGTTTGCTTTCCGGCAGTGGCAAGACATTTTACTGTTCACCAGAGCGCTCAGACAGCCTCTGGGGCGCAATCAGCGTCTTGTTCAATGGGTACCAAAGTTCTTTTCCGGGGGTAAAGAAGACGGGACGTGATGTTAACCACTCCTCCATTTAGAGCCCAGGTTAAGAATTAGTGGAGCTGTACCTCTGCTCCTCATCTTGCTTTCATGGGACGCGTATGGGAAATTCTATATTTTCCCCCAGTTTTTCTTACTCTGTTCGACATTGGACCACCAGCACGAATGTTTAATAGAGTCGAACTCGGTTAAAACGTCACGAAAGGGACTGAATATTTTATGTCGTTATAAACGAGTGTTCTTTTAACCGAGTAGTTTACTGTTATGGTTAACAGTGAGGACTTAATTGATACTACAGAATAAGCTGACGATATAGAAGAGGTGTCGTGTAAACCGATGTCGTTATAAACGGGTTCGACTCTATTTTAAAACAGTTGTAAGTTTGGTAGTAGAGAACCACAAATCATATTTTTAGTGAAAAGTCACAATCCAAAATACAACCGCTTTACAAAAACGTAATTCTGAGACAGCGTAGAAGGGAATTTTGACTTGGACAGGCTACAGATCATGTAGACACGGTGGAAGGAAGGTGCGAACTCTTCGTCTGATACAATCGAAAAGGAAATTGATTCAAATACACGAATCTGTGAAACCTCAAACGCCTAATCTACTAGTCAAACGACTACGCTTCTACTCCCTCCATGCGCCTTTATGGCACAGACAGCGATAAGTTTTGCGTCTATTTTTGACGTGAATACGTCTTTAAATTCGGTCCGGTGTAGGGGGGGTCTCTACGAAAACTCTAGCAACCAAAAAAATGGCAAGATTTGTCACGCTTATATCTCGTGAAATATAAATGATAATGTAATGATCTAAATTTCGTTGGATAGAGGGTTGATGTGCGTATCTAAAATGGTGGGTATGGGGGTGTGCAGCGGTGAGGGGGGGAGGGGTAACGCTTGCGCGTGAACACTGTAAATGGCGACGCCGCGCGGCGTTTGGGCAGTGTAACTTTGGATTGCGAAGAGATAGGACGTTGAAATTGGTGTCGATGTGTAGAGAATAACAGGATCTACAATATTTTTAGCAATAATAACCGATAGAATAAAATTTGTAAAGTTATAAGCCGATAAGTGTGCTGAGTTGAAGAAACATTTTATAATGTCGACAAACTGCAAAGGAAATATGAACAGAAATGTAAGAAACGTATATCATTGGAAAGGAAAATTCAAAAGGAATCAGAAAAGCCCAAATTGACTAATGCCGAACGATGCAGATTGTATAGAGAGCGTAAGAAAGCCGAGCGCGTCAACGCCGGCGCGAGTACTTCGAGTGCGCCGCTACTATGCCGTATGTATCTTACTTCTCCTATCATCGGCCTTTGATAAATACAATTATACTTCACGTATAACCACCAAGACTTTATTCATTTACATCTTACCCTTCCTCTAATAACACAAAAACGGTTTCACGCCTTAAACGATTGCCGTTGTGTCCCCGTACACAAGCCACGCATTTTCTCTGTTTTTTTTCCTCTTTTTCTTTTTTTCTTTCTTCCTATTTATCCATTTTGGCCCATTTTGTTTCTTTGCACATTTCTTTCTTCTTTTTCTTTCTTTCTTTGCTTTTCTCCAACATTCTGAACATGTTTCTGTCGATACGTTTTGCTTTATTATTCCTCTTGAAAATGGACTGTTTATTTCATATAAATTCCACGAAGCCCAGAGGGAAGATTTTTAAACTCAAGTTTGTTAAACTGTTCATTTCCCTTTCCCATTTTCTAGTTAAACACTTTACATTTATTATACCTCAAATTTCATCACTTTTCCCCACTAGACAATTTTCCCCTATGGGGTTTTTTCCTTTTAAAACTCAGTAGGGCCCCCTCAATACAGGACATTGCTCTATTTATTAGAAACGTAAATTTCGCGTACATTTAAAAGCATTTTCGCCAAGGAACGACTTCCAAAGAAAGGCAACTATTTTGTAACACGAAGCTTTAGTGAACCCCTTTTTAGGTTTAGCTATTGAAGTCACGTCTCTACAATACATTACAACTTTCTGGAACGTGTCGATATGAAGCTGGGATTGTTATGTCCGAGATGCGAAAATGATTGGCGCTCTGCTTTTGGCAGAGGTACAGAGCTGCTACACAACTTTGAGTCATATATCCGCGGCTCAAGTATGTGCAGGGTGAAGGTAGAGATGTGCAGTAATTTTTAAAACGTGTAGGAGACGTAGAGGTAGGCTCCATGTGCTCCGTACTTTCTTAAATCTTGTTACTAGTATGACTACAGCACCTTCTTTTATGTAGTGTCCATCGTGATTTTTCATACAATACGATCAGTGTTCGCAGTTGATACAGTGACGTTAAAATATCTTAAGCCTCTGTCTTTTCGGCTGTAATTGATACTGAGATCATCTTCCCGTTCAAATATGTATGTACACATGAAACCTATGTGTTTCAGTCCTTTCTAGTCAGTGGCAGGGTATAATTTAGATATTCCGCGCCTCCGTGCAGCCTCACTTAGAACTCACCATTCCAGCAAATGAAGATCAGGTTTGAAGTAGAATCTCCAGTACTAAACCACCAATACCAGACTGCTAATACCAAATCTCCAGTACCAAATTGTCAGTAACCAATCACCGATACCTTATAGCCAGTACTAAATGGGTAGTACTATGTCGTCAGTAGAAAATCGTTAATACCAAATTGCCAGTAACAAATCGCCGATACCTTATAACCAGTACTAAATGGGTAGTAATATGTCGTCAGTAGAAAATCGTTAACACCAAATTGCCAGTAACCAGTCGCAGATACCTTACAGCCAGTACTAAATGGGTAGTAATATGTCGTCAGTAGAAAATCGTTAACACCAAATTGCCAGTAACAAATCGCAGATACCTTATAGCCAGTACTAAATTATTATTATTATTATTATTATTATTATTATTTACTGCAATTGGGTTTTCACCCGGTGGCAGTAGTCCTTACACTAGTACACACAATACAAATGTTTTCACCCGGTGGCAGTAGTCCTTACACTAGTACACACAATACAAATGTTTTCACCCGGTGGCAGTAGTCCTTACACTAGTACACACAATACAAATGGACATATAAATATACATAAAATTAACAATACAAAACAAACTATACACAATTACAAAACAAAATACATACAGTAAATACAATTACACACATTAGAACACTGTACACACATTACAAAAACATCCACACCTTGCAAAAGCATCCACTCCTTACAAAAGCATCCACACCTTACAAAAACATCCATACCTTACAAATACATCCACACCTTACAAAAACACCCATACACATACAAAACAAAATACATACAGTAAATACAAGTACACATATTAGAAGAACCCCGTTCACACCTTACAAAAACACCCATGCACATACAAAACAAAATACATACAGTAAATACAAGTACTCATATTAGAACACCGTACACACCTTACAAAAACACCCATACACATTCAAAACAAAATACATACAGTAAATACAAGTACACATATTAGAAAACCGTACGCACCTTACTAAAACACCCTTACACATACAAAACAAAATACATACAGTAAACAAAATACATACAGTAAATACAAGTACACATATTAGAACACGTACACCCATTACAAAAACATCCACAACTTACAAATCATCCACACCTTACAAAAGCATCCACACCTTACAAAAACACCCATACACAGTACAAGAAAAAAAAACACGCACAATACAAAAAACACCCACACATTAATTAATTTCAGTGCGTTAGAATATCCTCAGTATAAAGTCAGACCAAAGTACATGCTAATTATATCCCCCAAGAACTTAATTCACTTCACTTCACTGGGTAGTACTATGTCGTCAGTAGAAAATCGTTAACACCAAATTGCCAGTAACAAATCGCCGATACCTTATAGCCAGTACTAAATGGGTAGTACTATGTCGTCAGTAGAAAAACGTTAATACTAAATCGCTAGTATAAAATAGCCAATAACAAATTATCGGTACCAAATAATTAATACCAAGCCGAAAATACAAGATCTCAAGTACCAGATATCTAATGCTAAAGCTTCACAAGATATTGTCAGTGCCATATCATCAGTACCAAGTGGCCAATATCAAAACAGAAGCAACAAGTCGCTAACACCAAACCTTCACTGTCATCAACAATAAATCCCTTCATTTAGACTCTTCTGCCTAATTTTGTTCCTCACAGTTAATATTTGTTTTGTCCCCATTTATTTCTCAGTGTTCCAAGTGACCGCATTTCAAAGGATTTTACGTAGTTTCACATGCATTTTATTTTTTCCCTCCCCAACCGAACTACACGTCTATCCCATCACTATATCAGGTATTTGACAATACCAACAATAGACGTGATATGTATAAATCTCAAGTTACAGGCGACGTACTCTACAAAATTCTTCGCTTATTTCATCTTCCTTAGTTACAGATATTATTCTGATTCCTTGTTTTCAAACAACTCTAACTTATATTGCTCCTTTGCAGATCAAACCACGTTTTCCACTCATAAAAACATCCATAAATATATTTTATATAACTTCCTCCTTCCATAAACTTGTTGCTCAACTTTCCACCTCATTCGATGCAATAGTTATAATGTCACTACTTGAAAAAGCCTTCGAATAAAGTAGAATTTGATTAATTTACTCAGCAAAGGTAGATTTTACAGGGAAATTATTTACAAGACACTGTTTAAACAGCTTCTCCACGGTATATCTGCAGTTCGTAAGGCGTCGTTAAACATGAATACTGATCAATTAAGCCACGAGGGAGAGAGAATGCGTTAGTTCAGCGCATGTGCCTTAGTACATGTGGACGAATCCTGAAATATGTTTTTTTTAATGCAGTGATATCACGTGACAGTCTTCGTTGGTACGGACAGCGAACAGTAAGCCTGCAAATGTATACGACAACACTGTACCAAATGTGTACGACAACACTGTACCAAATGTGTACGACAACACTACCAAATGTGTACGACAACACTGTACTAAATGTGTACTAGAACACTGTACCAAATGCGTACGAGTACACTGTACCAAATGTGTACTAGAACACTGTACCAAATGCGTACGAGAACACTGTACCAAATGTGTACGAGAACTCTGTACCAAATGTGTAGACAACACTGTACTAAATGTGTACGAGAACACTGTACCAAATGTGTACGAGAACACTGTACCAAATGTGTACGACAACACTGTACCAAATGTGTACGAGAACACTGTACCAAGTGTGTACGACAACACTGTACCAAATGTGTACGAGAACACTGTACCAAATGTGTACGACAACACTTTACCAAATGTGTACGAGAACACTGTACCAAATGTGTACGAGAACACTGTACCAAATGTGTACGAGAACACTGTACCAAATGTGTACGAGAACACTGTACCAAATGTGTACGAGAACACCGTACCAAATGTGTACGAGAACACTGTACCAAATGTGTACTAGAACACTGTACCAAATGTGTACGAGAACACTGTACCAAATGTGTACTAGAACACTGTACCAAATGTGTACGACAACACTGTACCAAATTTGTACTACAACACGGTACCAAACGTGTACGAGAACACCGTACCAAATGTGTACTAGAACACTGTACCAAATGTGTACGAGAACACTGTACCAAATGTGTACGAGAACACTGTACCAAATGTGTACGAGAACACTGTACCAAATGTGTACGAGAACACTGTACCAAGTGTGTACGACAACACTGTACCAAATGTGTACTAGAACACTGTACCAAATGTGTACTAGAACACTGTACCAAATGTGTACGACAAAACTGTACCAAATGTGTACGACAACACTGTACCAAATGTGTACGAGAACACTGTACCAAGTGTGTACGACAACACTGTACCAAATGTGTACGAGAACACTGTACCAAATGTGTACTAGAACACTGTACCAAATGTGTACGAGAACACTGTACCAAATGTGTACTAGAACACTGTACCAAATGTGTACGAGAACACCGTACCAAATGTGTACGACAACACTGTACCAAATGTGTACGAGAACACCGTACCAAATGTGTACTAGAACACTGTACCAAATGTGTACGAGAACACTGTACCAAATGTGTACGAGAACACTGTACCAAATGTGTACGACAAAACTGTACCAACTGCACTGTGGTTATACATACAATATCCCAGTCCTATTGATGTGTTTGAGCTGATGAATTATTTAGTATTCATGAAGGTGACAAAATAAGACTAGGCGAAACACGTTCATTTCACAGAGGAGAGGAAATACTGAAGGCGAGATTTGAGATCTTTGTACTTCTGGGATATTACGTACCGTTGATTGTTAGTTAGTTACCGACGTTTCGGGACAACGTTTTGGGACAACGTTTCGGGACAACGTTTTGGGACAACGTATCGGTCCCATCTACAAGGGTCAAGAAGTCCTTAATGGGACCGATACGTTGTCCCGAAACGTCGGTAAAGATTTACCATTCGACGCTGCGTAATATCCCAGAAGAGCGCAGATATTTCCCTTAGATATTTGGGGCGACGGCGATCATGGCTTCCCTTTACCGCCCTCTGTTTTATTCCCCTCCGGCTGTATATTCTCCATCAATCAGCCCAAAGCGCTTGTGGCTGTCCGCCGTCATCAATATCAAAACTAGTGTCAACACAATTCCGAGCGACTGGAGGGGAATAAAGGTAAATGCGTTGGAGAAGTGACGTCACGGTTAGACGAAATGCGCATGTTATCAATTCCGTGACCTCAGTATGGTAGTAATATTGACCTAATAAAAAAAATTATTCCATATACTGAGGTATGATGTGACGTGATGTAATGAAGGGTGATACGAGTTTATTTAAGAAATACATGAACTCAAATGTTGTGTTATTCATACCGCGCATATTCTTATAATTAATGCAACAACCAACATATTCACTTAATAAAATAAAATTCAAGACAACATGTTTCGGCAACGAGGTGCCGTATTAAAATTTTAATATTCTAATCCTTCCAATAAGGGCGATACAATACCTAGATTAGCGTGTTGGTCTTTTACTTGTTTTTTTATGAGTAATTCCCTGATGATGGCACCCCTGTGCCGAAACAGTAGGAATTTTATACTTGTCTTGAATTGTATTTTATTAAATGCATATGTTGGTGGATATATTAATTACATTAACTCAAATTTCAGACCCTTTTTCTTGTTGGAAGTTTTCAATACAAAATTGTGAAACAGAAGTTCTGAAGTGATTGTACCTCCCATGATAACCAAAATTCGTTTGTGTTATGTACAATGGAAAATGGATTATTCTTTAATAGACATTCCCAACCAAAATTAGAAGAGTAGAACAAAACACACAATTTCGCCAATTTTGATTCTCTTTCCGAAACAATTCCAATTAAAAGCAACACAAACTGCTATAGATTATCAAAATAATGGACTATCTGTAATCGATATTCAAGCCACCCGTATCGATAATTAATCCACCATATCGATACTCAAGCCACCATATCAATACTGAAGTCACCATATCGATACTCAAGCCACCATACAAATACCAAGCCACCATAACAATAATCAAGCCACCATATCGATAAAGAAGCCAGCTTATGAATACTCAAGCCACCATATCGATACTCAAGCCACTATATCAATAATCAAGTCACCATATAACTCAAGCCACAATATCGATATTCAATCCACCATATCGATACTCAAGTCACCATATCGACACTCAAACTACCATATCGATACTCAGCCACTATATCAATACCCAAGTCATCATTCGATAACTCAAGCCACCATACCAATACTCAAGCCACCATATCAACACTCAACCCACTATATCAATTCTCAAGTCACCATATAACTCAAGCCACAATATCGATATTCAATCCACCATATCGATACTCAAGTAACCATATCGACACTCAAACTACCGTATCGATACTCAAGCCACTATATCAATACCCAAGTCACCATTCCATAACTCAAGCCACCATACCAATACTCAAGCCACCATATCAACACTCAACCCACTATATCAATTCTCAAGTCACCATATAACTCAAGCCACAATATCGATATTCAATCCACCATATCGATACTCAAGTCACCATATCGACACTCAAACATACAATATCGATACTCAAGCCACTATATCAATACCCAAGTCATCATTCGATAACTCAAGCCACCATACCAATACTCAAGCCACCATATCAACACTCAACCCACTATATCATATTCTCAAGTCACCATATAACTCAAGCCACAATATCGATATTCAATCCACCATATCGATACTCAAGTAACCATATCGACACTCAAACTACCGTATCGATACTGAAGCCACTATATCAATACCCAAGTCACCATTCCATAACTCAAGCCACCATACCAATACTCAAGCCCCATACCAATACTCAAGCCACCATACCAATACTCAAGCCACCATTTCAACACTCAACCCACTATATCAATTCTCAAGTCACCATTCGATAACTCAAGCCACCATATCAATACTCAAGCCACCATATCGATATTCAAGCCACAATACTCATGTCACCATATAACTCAAGCCACCATCTCGATATTCAATCCACCATCTCGATATTCAAGCCACCATATCGACACTCAAGCCACCATATCGATACTCAAGCCACTATATCAATACCCAAGTCACCATTAGATAACTCAAGCCACAATATCGGTATTCAAGCCACCATATCGATACTCAAGTCACCATATCGATTCTGAAGCCAGCTTATCAATACTCAAGCCACCATATCAATACTCAAGCCACTATATAAATTCTCAAGTCACCATTCGATAACTCAAGCCACAATATCGATACTCGAGCCACCATCTCGATACTGAAGCCACCATCTCGATTTTCAAACCACCACATCGATACTCAAGTCACCATATCGACACTCAAGCCACCGTATCGATACTCAGTTCACCATATCGATAACTCAAGCCACTGCATCGTAATCTTCTGCAGAGCTGTAGACAAAGCTGACGTTATTGAAACCATGGCTTGTGACGTATGCACTCACGTGACCTCTTATTTCTCTACTGTCGAAGGTCGCCGTATTATGCGCTTGGAAACGTAGAACTGGGTGAAAGAAAATACGAAAATTCACTTAAAGAAATATTCCTTTTTTTCATTTCAGAAACAGTTTGGAGATTTACCTTCATTGTTCGTGTTTTCCTAACCGGCTTGATATAAGTAAACTTAGCCAGGGCATTCCTTAAACATGTGTTGATTCTTACAGAAGTTTTGTATTAAGCTTACGAATATCCAATTGTGTATAAATGGAAAGGAATTTAAGCGTTTACATAAGAAATTATTACTGAACTTGCTTTTGTATAAAATAAACCTTCAGTATGCTTAGCTCTTCAATTATTCTAGCTTTTGTTTCCTCTGTTTAACTATTAAATGATAGAACGACTATCACATAATTTCATTTCCATCCTCTTAATATAATCCACTCTGCTAGAACGTTTAATCTAACAGTGCGAGAGTTTGAAGCCAAATGGCAGCAAGTTGGCTACGTTATCAATTTAAATTAAGCAACCAAATATTTTGCATTCTGTTCTCGTCATTGATTTCCATAAAGCGAAGTTTTTTTTAGAAGTTTCCTGCACATAATTTTAGTGGGAAACCCCGCTGGTAAAAAAAAAAATATATCCATTTGAAACATCGAGAATGTGGTAAGATAAAATTATGATGTGTGTAGAAGGATAAGCTGTGAGGATGGAAGTTTGATGTAACCAGTTCAGGATCGTATCCAGCGGCCAGTGATTGACGTTGGCGGCCTTGAAATATCGATTTCTCTTACCACAGTGCTAATTACGTGCATATAACAGTATCATGTCCATATGTATTTATGTAACCGCCATGTGTCTATATGTATAAATGATTCATTTCCTGTAGTATAAACTGTGTTGGAGCTGGAGTAGCGACTGGGCAAGGGGCTGGGCTGTCCGGGGTTCGAATTCCTGTAGGGGTAGGATATTTTCCTCCCAAACGTCTACAATGGCTCTGGGTACCATCCAGCCTCTTACCCATTAGGCATATTTCCCGGGTGTAAAGCGACCGGGGCGTGAAGTTAACCACTTACCACCATCTAGTGCCGAGGTTATGAATGAGTGGATATACACCTATACTCGTCCTACGCCTTCATCGTGGACAAGGAAAAGTGTACCTTCTTTACAAATCGTATCAATATGTAAATTAAGTAAATGGATTTAACACTGTCCATACAGTGTAACGTGCCTATATTACAACATATATATTAACACTGTCCATACAGTGTACGTGCCTATATTACAACAATATATATTAACACTGTCCATACGTGTACGTGCCTATATTACAACGATATATATTAACACTGTCCATACAGTGTACGTGCCTATATTACAACAATATATATTAACACTGTCCATACAGTGTACGTGCCTATATTACAACAATATATATTAACACTGTCCATACTGTGTACGTGCCTATATTACAACAATATATATTAACACTGTCCATACTGTGTACGTGCCTATATTACAACAATATATATTAACACTGTCCATACAGTGTACGTGCCTATATTACAACGATATATATTAACACTGTCCATACTGTGTACGTGCCTATATTACAACAATATATATTAACACTGTACATACAGTGTACGTGCCTATATTACAACGATATATATTAACACTGTCCATACTGTGTACGTGCCTATATTACAACATATATATTAACACTGTCCATACAGTGTACGTGCCTATATTACAACAATATATATTAACACTGTCCATACTGTGTACGTGCCTATATTACAACGATATATATTAACACTGTCCATACTGTGTACGTGCCTATATTACAACAATATATATTAACACTGTCCATACTGTGTACGTGCCTATATTACAACAATATATATTAACACTGTCCATACTGGTACGTGCCTATATTACAAACAATATATATTAACACTGTCCATACAGTGTACGTGCCTATATTACAACAATATATATTAACACTGTCCATACAGTGTACGTGCCTATATTACAACGATATATTAACACTGTCCATACAGTGTACGTGCCTATATTACAACGATATATATTAACACTGTCCATACAGTGTACGTGCCTATATTACAACGATATATATTAACACTGTCCATACTGTGTACGTGCCTATATTACAACGATATATATTAACACTGTCCATACTGTGTACGTGCCTATATTACAACGATATATATTAACACTGTCCATACGTGTACGTGCCTATATTACAACGATATATATTAACACTGTCCATACAGTGTACGTGCCTATATTACAACGATATATATTAACACTGTCCATACAGTGTACGTGCCTATATTACAACGATATATAATTAACACTGTCCATACAGTGTACGTGCCTATATTACAACGATTATATTAACACTGTCCATACAGTGTACGTGCCTATATTACAACGATATATATTAACACTGTCCATACAGTGTACGTGCCTATATTACAACGATATATATTAACACTGTCCATACAGTTAGTGCCTATTACACGATATATATTAACACTGTCCATACTGTACGTGCCTATATTACAACGATATATATTAACACCTTCCCATACAGTGTACGTGCCTATATTACAACGATATATATTAACACTTCCCATACAGTGTACGTGCCTATATTACAACGATATATATTAACATTGTCCATACAGTGTACGTGCCTATATTACAACGATACATATTAACACTGTCCATACAGTGTACGTGCCTATATTACAACGATATATATTAACACTGTCCATACAGTGTACGTGCCTATATTACAACGATATATATTAACACTGTCCATACAGTGTACGTGCCTATATTACAACGATATATTATTAACACTGTCCATACTGTGTACGTGCCTATATTACAACGATATATATTAACACTGTCCATACAGTGTACGTGCCTATATTACAACGATATATATTAACACTGTCCATACTGTGTACGTGCCTATATTACAACGATATATATTAACACTGTCCATACAGTGTACGTGCCTATATTACAACGATATATATTAACACTGTCCATACTGTGTACGTGCCTATATTACAACGATATATATTAACACTGTCCATACAGTGTACGTGCCTATATTACAACGATATATATTAACACTGTCCATACAGTGTACGTGCCTATATTACAACGATATATATTAACACTGTCCATGCAGTGTACGTGCCTATATTACAACGATATATATTAACACTGTCCATACAGTGTACGTGCCTATATTACAACGATATATATTAACACTGTCCATACAGTGTACGTGCCTATATTACAACGATATATATTAACACTGTCCATACAGTGTACGTGCCTATATTACAACGATATATATTAACACTGTCCATACAGTGTACGTGCCTATATTACAACGATATATATTAACACTGTCCATACTGTGTACGTGCCTATATTACAACGATATATATTAACACCTTCCATACAGTGTACGTGCCTATATTAACAACGATATATATTAACACTGTCAATACAGTGTACGTGCCTATATTACAACGATATATATTAACACCAACTTGTATACAATGTTAAAACACAATATGCAATCAACACATATTTTCAGACCAACAAAATGCACACTACTTATTTATTATATAAAATAACTTCTTTTTACAATAAATACAGTCCGACATGTTTCGGTTCTCTATGGAACCATCATCAGGGACTTTTGTTTTGGGTTACACAAAATTATAAACAGCAATTAATGGCACGTGTTAAAAGTTTTTCTATAGAAGGCTAGTACAGTACTGTCCTAGCCTTCTATAGAAAAACAATTCTTCTGATAAACAGTGGACCTACAAATAACAACTGAAGAAATCTACATTTTACATCTTAAACTTCTAATATGTGTCATTAATTGCTGTTTTATAATTTTGTGTAACACAAAACAAAAGTCCCTGATGAAGGTTCCACAGAGAACCGAAACATGTCGGACTGTATTTATTGTAAAAATAAGTTATTTTATATAATAAATAATTAGTGTGCATTTTGTTGGTTTGAAAAATGTGTGATCAGATGAATGTGCACGGTGTGAACAATATAAAATATGCAATCACTTTACATAAGCCTCAACATGTTTCGGCGCACTAGTACATCATCTTCAGGGGGAACACGCTTAACACTTAAAACACAAAGCCCAGTTGTTAAAATGTTCCTTAAAAAACATACTTCAACATAATATGTCAGCTTGTGGAGGTCAAATAAAAATGATTTTAATAAATACTTTAACAACTGGGCTTGTGTGTTTTAAGTGTTAAATGTGTTCCCCCTGAAGATGATGTACTAGTGCGCCGAAACATGTTGAGGCTTATGTAAAGTGATTGCATATTTTATATTGTTCACACCGTGCACTTTCATCTGATCACACATTTTTCAAACCAACAAAATGCACACTACTTATTTATTATGTAAAATAACTTCTGTTTACAATAAATACAGTCCGACATGTTTCGGTTCTCTATGGAACCTTCATCAGGGACTTTGTTTTGTGTTACAAAAAATTATAAAACAGCAATTAATGACACATATTAGAAGTTTAAGATGTAAAATGTAGATGGTGTATTAGTGCGCCGAAATATTAACTTTACTCTTTGTTCACCGTGCATTGTGGTATTAATAAACACTTCTTAACCAACAGTTGCACTATTAACGTAGATTGTCACTTAAAATCACTTAAAATGCCCTACATATGTTTCGGTCTTCGAGCGACCATCATCAGGGGCTTCTATATATGTACAAACTTCACTACGCACTAGTGCGTAGTGCAACTGTTAGTTAAGAAGTGTTTATTAGCACCGAAACATGTCGAGGTTTGTGTAAAGTGATTGCATATTGTGTTTTAACATTGTGTACGAGTTGGTGTTCTCATTTAATTTGGTATCCCTATGAAACTAGTAAGGCTAGTAAAAATGTGTCTAAATGCAACCTATAGCAGAGTCCGGGTAGGCAAACATTTGTCTGACACATTTCCTATTAAGAATGGTTTGAAACAAGGAGATGCTTTATCGCCATTGCTTTTCAACTTTGCTTTGGAATATGCCATTAGGAGGGTTCAGGCAAAACTTATATAAACCAGGGGGGGATTTAAATTAAATGGTACAAATCAGATTCTAGTTTATGCTGATGATGTTAATATATTGGGCGGAAGTGTACATGCTATATAGGAAAACAGAGAAGCTTTGGTAGTCGCTAGTAAGGAGATTGGTCTAGAAGTAAATGCTGAGAAAACTAAGTACATGGTCATGTCTGGAGATCAGAATGCAGGACAAAATGGCA
Organism: Reticulitermes speratus; assembly: GCA_021186555.1. Taxonomy (NCBI): domain Eukaryota; kingdom Metazoa; phylum Arthropoda; class Insecta; order Blattodea; family Rhinotermitidae; genus Reticulitermes; species Reticulitermes speratus. The sequence continues at coordinate 27,513,836 of JAJKFL010000012.1, forward strand.
ACATAGAGTTAGATAATAAATTGTTTGTAAGGGTGGAACAGTTCAGATATTTGGGAACAACCCTAATGAATCGAAATTCCATTCAGGAAGAAATTAAGAGCAGATTGAAGTCGGGAAGTGCTTGTTATCGTTCGGTGCAGGATCTTCTGACTTACAGTTTGCTATCCAGAAATACAAAGATTAAGATATACAGAACTGTAATTTTGCCTCTTGTTTTGTGTGGGTGTGAAACTTGGTCTGTCACACTGAGGGAGGAACATAGGCTGAGGGTGTTCGAGAATAGGGTGCTGAGGGGGATATTTGGGCCTAAGAGGGACGAGGTAACAGGGGAGTGGAGAAGAATACATAACGAGGAGCTTTATGATCTGTACTCATCACGAAATGTTATTCGGGTAATCAAATCAAGAATAATGAGGTGGGCGGGGCATGTAATACGTATGGGGGAGGGGAGAGGTGCATACAGGATTTTGGTGGGGAGACCTGAGGGAAGGAGACGACTTGGAAGACCCAGGCGTAGATGGGAGTATAATATTAAAATGGATCTTCAAGAAGTGGGATGGGGGGGCATGGACTGGATTGATATGGCTCAGGATAGGGACAGGTGGCGGGCTCTTGTGAGTGCGGTAATGAACCTTCGGGTTCCATATAATTTGGGGAATTTCTTGACTAGCTGAGGACCTGTTAGCTTCTCAAGAAGAACTGTGCTACATGGAGTTAGTTAGTTAGTTAGTTAGTACAAGATGGTGTTAATTTATGTTACTGTTAGGTAAATGTACTTAAATGCTGTATGCATGAATACGTTTAGTATTTTTCTCCTAAATCTTCATATTGTTTAGTTCAATAAACCTTTTACTGCGTTTCCGAAGTATTTGGCGCCGTCAGCTTTCTCAACCTAAACAAATCGGAGATGTGACGGTTGCCATAGTAACGTCTCCCAGTCCTTTATTTGAAACTGACGAGGCTGTTCGTGGTAAAGTTTTTTTTTGGGGGGGGGGGGGGACCGTGGAAAAAGAAAAAGTTCGATGTGCTACGAACTGAAGTGGCAAGAAGAGCGACAGTTCAAAATGGGCATGTGTGATGCAGCGTGTGCTGACCTTGGGGACAAACTGCCCCACGGATAACACCGTAGCTGTGCTCTGTGGAGATGCGATAGTCTGAAGGCGCGTGGGACAGGATCTGTCATCTTAACAGTATTCCATTCTGACGAAAGCTGGTACCTCTGACAGCAATGAAGCGGTTTAGAGTTACTTTTTACTGAAGTGTGTCCCGTCGCATATTTCTACAGGGTGTTTCATAAATCCCTCCGGGATTTCGGAGGTCTGTAGCTCAGGAGCAAAATCACACACGGGGGATGAGATCATGTCAGTGAAAAGAGTACATATCCAAGTTTTGAACCTACCTTACAAATGTTCAATATGTCCCCCTTTGGTGACTCGACAGACTTCAATCCTGTAATCTACGTCCACAGTCCCAGGCGATGGTCCCGGTGTACCTGTTCGTTTTGCGACACACAAACAGCCAGTTTCCTCGAATTTTCTATACCAGTCTCTTACTGTTTTGTCCGTTGGTGGTTCTGTACGATACTTGGTTCGAAAATCACGTTGCACTGTTACAATTGACTGGGATTTAGCAAATTGCAGGACACAAAAAGCTTTCTGTTCACCTGAAAACGCCATGTTTGCACACCACTGCCTCCTAGCGGAGAAACGGGTAACTACGCCATCGCATCTGTCACGAAAAAACTTTTACATTTCCTCTATCCGTTAGCATGCTTTTATCTCTTATGTGTGGGTTTGCTACTACAAGGCCAAGCCTGTAAATCCCGGATGGACTTATGAAACACGCTGTAGATGTGGGCCTAAAAACTACAGTCCTTGCCCAGAGTTTAAGGGCTTGGTTTACAGGTTTGTGTCCCAATCTCCTTACAGGCAAAGGGCCTTTCTTCTTGTCGTGGACTAATTGTCTTTTTACTGTAATATTTAGACCTGCAAAAATAATTGGTATAATACAAGTTTGATTTCCAACTGCTGCACAAAGTTTTTATGCTGCTACATGTTTCGGCTACGTATCGTAGTAGCCATCATCAGAGAGCTATAATATTGTAAAGACATACGCAGCTTACCATATATCAGTGAATGATAAACATATATATATCAGCATTATACAACAGTCAGTTTATTTACAGTATTAATAAAATTTTTCAGACTAAAATAAAGTGAATTATTATAATATAAATTTTAAGAAAATTACATATTTTATTGAACCAGATAGCTGCATTTGTCTTTAATATTTTCTCTTTGATATTCTTGAAATTATGCCGATCCAGTGGCCGTGCGGTCTAAGGCGTGGGTCTGCGGCCGCTCGTTTACTGGGATTGCGGGTTCGAATCCCGCCGGTGGCATGGATATCTGTCTGTTATGAGTGTTGTGTGTTGTTACGTAGAGGTCTCTGCGTTGGGCTGATCACTCGATAACTAACACACACACGATTACTAAGGCACAGTAATACAGACACACACAAACGCATGATATTCAATACTTGTTGCTCTTTTACGACAATAACGGTCACGCGATCGCCTCTCAATATTACGCTACACGTGCATTACCTCTCTTGTTTTTGTCTCTGCAGAAGCTAGAAATGCGATGCTCTGTATCTCGCCTTCCCAACAAGTCTTCTTGGTGTCGTTCGTATTTAACCGCAGTAACAAATTCAACTCATTCATTGCCTAGTTGTCTTGCTACAAATCCAGAGTCTTTTCCACAGTTAGTTCTACAGTTACAACGATCTATTACTCTCTCTTTCAAATAACAGCATCTTCTGTTTTCCTTAAGGTCATCCAGTAGCTGCTTACGCCCTCTTCCTCGACTTCTCTTCCATATTTTTTTTAATAACATGTTTTAGAAGGCAGTTCCTGCTTAAACTACATAAACACACAAAGAAAACTGAGCACAAAATATATGTAATATATATATATATATATTACATATATATATGTAATATATATTATGTAATATATATATTACATATATATATATTAGAAGGACCCCATTTTTACTGTTTACTTAATATTTAATGATTAAAACCTGTTACAAATTCTGAGATTTTTATATGAAATTCTAAAGGAAAATTTGGGAATGTATGGAATTAATTACAAAATTAATTGAATTAACCTCATCCCCGTTACTTTGATATACGATAACAATATTTCGCCAAATCAAACTCGACCTCTGACTCCTGATCTAAGCCCTTGCTTCACCGACATGCTCACCAATCGATCTACTGCCTGAAGAGGCTAGACACAGAACCCAATCATGTACGGCATACACAGCACTGAAGGCAAGGCGATCTGCACTGCACAGGACTATTGACGTGACATAGACGTCTGCTGCTACTGCCGCTCTGTCGCCTAACAATATTATGACAGTTATGTTTAGTGTCGCCGATCGCAGTGGCCGCGCGGTCTAAGGCGTCGGTCTGCGGCCGTTCGCTTGCTGGGATCGTGGGTTCGAATCCCACCAGGGGCTTGGATGTTTGTGTTGTGTTTGTTGTAAGGACGGTAGCATGGAACGTAAAGTGACATGAAGGACGAAAGGATTTAAACAGTACAAAAATGGATCAAAGGGGAAAAACCACGGACAGACAAAAAAAAATCCCGCCTAGGGCATGGATGTCTGTCTCTTGTGATTGTTGTGTGTTTTCAGGTAGAGGTCTCTGTGACGGGCTGATCACTCGTCCAGAGGAGTCCTACCGAATGTGGTGTGTCTGAGTGTGATCGTGAAGCGTCGAAAAATGAGGCGGCCTAGGCCCCCAAGGGGCTGTCGAGCCATAGGAAAAAAATAAAAACACTGGTATCTAATAATTTGTCTTTAGTTTCAAAAAGTGGTCCCCCTTTTTTAAAGATTTATCAACAAAGTTATTGATATTTGTTATATCTCCTGTGCGTGTAACACGTAAGTTTCGGCAAGCATCACACAGAGTCAAAATTACAGAACAGTCACTTATTACCGATCCGTGAGCTGGTAATTGCATCCAGCTGCAATTCCAGCACTGGTGGAGCTGGACAAATTTGTACTTAACGTAGAAACAGTTTCTGTTCTGAGAAACTCTTAGGTAATTGTCGCAAGAGATATTTGCTGTATGAAAGGGAAAAACAGCGCATAGAACTGAAAAGTTTCTTTGATGCCAGTGGGAAGAGGAATAATCTAAGGAAAGGGAAGGGAAAAGTTCAAAATTTACGTAAACAAGACTAAAAGGAAGCGGAAGAGAAGCCAGCCTGAAGGTACATCTGTAGCGAGGGGGAAATGGAAACGGAAAGCAACACATCTAATGAATTGCTGGCAGTCGTAAAGAGGATCCCTGTTTTCAGGTGACGAACTGAGGTAAAAACCTCATAGTTGGAAATGGAAATATCAGAAAGGTCAAAGGATACGTGACAAAATATTTACAGCACACCAAAACACCGGATGTCTTTACAGGAACTTTATATTATATATATCGTACATTTCAATAATTAATTATTTTATTCCAACAAATGCACTACACTACTTTAGTGTTTTCTTGTCCCTACATATGTTTCGGCACTCCTTGTGCCATCCTCAGGGGTGTCGTCGAGAGTTCACTATCTTCATTTATATAAGTATTTCAATTCCTGATTTAGACTGTATTTAATAGCTGCATTTTTTGTGTTTGTACTTTTTTGGTCGTTTCCATTTACTCTGACGTGAATGTATTTTGGTGTTAATTTTTCGATTATACATATCTTATTGAACTATATGGATGTATTTGTTTTATGAAGTTTCTCTTTTATGTTTTTGTAGTGATACACTAATTTTGCTTGTTGGGCATTAACGAAATTTATATTATATATATCGTGCATTTTAGTAATTAATTATTTTATTCCAACCACTACACTATTTTAGTGTTTTATTGTCGTTACACATGTTTCGGCATTGAAAACGGTAAACTCTCGACGACACCCCTGAGGATGGCACAAGGTGTGCCGAAATATATGTAGGGTGAAGAAAACACTAAAATAGTTTAGTGTATTTGTTGGAATAAAATAATTAAGTTTTTACACGACTTACCTAAGGTGAGTGCGCCTCTTCATGAGTCCACAATTTTTATTTCTGGAACTAATAAATGCATCTCGATAAGGTTGGTAACTATTTAAAGTTTTCACTGCTAGAATTGTGTCATTTATGGACAAAATATTATCCCAAATCACACAAAACACAGAACCAAATTTGCGTTTGTTCTCAGAAGTAACTCATTAAAAAAATGAGCAGATTTACCTAAATTAAAAATAATCGTCATGTATTCAGGTATGAGACATACCGAGCATTGTTACTGATATTACGAAACACAATATGCAGTTACACCAATATTTATACACGCCAAATTCAGTAACACAGACAAGAACCAAAATAAATATAATGTAAATTGCGTTTACCATGACATCTTGCACTCTTCTGGGATATTACGCGGCGTCGTGTGGTAATTGTTCACCGACGTTTCGGGACAACGTATCGGTTCCATCTTCTCAAACTCTTGACCCTTGAAGATGGGACCGATACGTTGTCCCGAAACGTCGGTAAACAATTACCACACGACGCAAGCGTAATATCCCAGAAGAGCGCAGATTTCATCAATATCGCGGCGGTAGCCTGAAATCGATGTATGTACCGTATTTACTATGCTTCTGATCAGAGTCCTTTACTGTGTCAGGACTTCTTTCTGTTCTGGCATAACTGCAACACTAAGGTATGATATTAAAACCAAGTAATGCACATAAGTGTATGGAAGTGCCTTACACACACTCAGGTGGCCATCTTCAGGAAGGTGAATTACAAAGAATACATAAACGAACTAGATAAAACACAAAGACCCTACATATGTTTTGACAACACGGTGCCATTCTCAGGGTGTTCATCAAAAAGAAATACAAGATCATGACATCAAGTTACACGTTTGAAAGTTCAAACACTAAAAACCCAAAACATACAATTTACACGATCATAGTTTACACTACTGTGACTGTTTTTACCACTTTTAATATTTTAACATCGCTGTATTGTGAATTATAAGTGTGGAATTTGTATGTTTTAGTGTCGTAATGTTTAATTTGTATGTTTTAGTGTCGTAATGTTTAATTTGTATGTTTTAGTGTCGTAATGTTTAATTTGTATGTTTTAGTGTTGTAATGTTTAATTTGTATGTTTTAGTGTCGTAATGTTTAATTTGTATGTTTTAGTGTCGTAATGTTTAATTTGTATGTTTTAGTGTCGTAATGTTTAATTTGTATGTTTTAGTGTCGTAATGTTTAATTTGTACGTTTTAGTGTCGTAATGTTTAATTTGTATGTTTTAGTGTTGTAATGTTTAATTTGTATGTTTTAGTGTCGTAATGTATAATTTGTATGTTTTAGTGTCGTGATGTTTAATTTGTATGTTTTAGTGTCGTAATGTTTAATTTGTATGTTTTAGTGTCGTAATGTTTAATTTGTATGTTTTAGTGTCGTAATGTTTAATTTGTATGTTTTAGTGTCGTAATGTTTAATTTGTATGTTTTAGTGTCGTAATGTTTAATTTGTATGTTTTAGTGTCGTAATGTTTAATTTGTATGTTTTAGTGTCGTAATGTTTAATTTGTATGTTTTAGTGTCGTAATGTTTAATTTGTATGTTTTAGTGTCGTAATGTTTAATTTGTATATTTTAGTGTCGTAATGTTTAATTTGTATGTATTAGTGTCGTAATGTTTAATCTTTTAACCATAAAACTTGATGTGATGTTCTTTTATTCCTTTGTGATGCACACCCTGAGGATGACACATTGTTGTCGAAACATAAGTAGGGGTCTTTAATATATATTATATATGTGTTTTATCTAGTGCATTTGTTGGTTGTTATGAAGATTGTGACAATATGCACGATGTATATAATATAAGTTAGACACTGGGTATTTTTATCAAACATTTCAGGGTAAATTACTATTTCGTCGCGCAGCCCAAAAGTGGACCTTAAATATACATAAAAAATGTAAAAAAGTATCCACCTAAAAGGTTTGATATATGACGTAAGATACAGTGGTCTCTCGCATTAAGGTTAGAATATAGATTGAGGGTTTTGAAGATGCTGAGAAAGATATGCGACAGTAAGTGGAACGAGGTAATAGGGCACTGGAGGAAAGAAGCAACGACAAGATTCATGACTTGCGGGTAATCGAAATAAGAAAGCTGAGATGGGCGGGGCATGTAGCACGTATGAGAGAGAGGATAGTTGTGTACTGTGTTAGGTGGGAAGACCTGAAAGAGACAACTTCTAAGAACTAGGCGTAGATGGAAGAAAAATATTAAAACCATGCTGCTTAAAAGTTTTTGGGTTGTAGCCCGGCGTCAATTTTTGGTGTATAACCAAAGTTTCGGGATCATTGTTTGTCCCATCTTCAGGGTCTTAGGTAAAAAGAATGCCAGGAGGTATGGAACGTGTGTTTATATAGGAGTAGGGTCCATTGGGTAGTATTGAATGGACCCCACTCCTATATAAACACACGTTTCTTACCTCCTGGCATCCTTTTTACCTAAGACCCTGAAGGTGGGACAAACAATGATCCCGAAACTTTGGTTACACACCAAAAATTGACGCCGGGCTAAAACCCAAAAACTTTTAAGCAACATTACGACCACGGCGGAAGCCTTCAATTACATATATTAAAATTAATTTTAAAGAACTCGTTTGCGAGGCATGGACTGGATTCTTATGGCTCAGGATATGGACAGGTGGCGGGCTGTTGTGAATGCGGTAATGAACCTTCATATTTGACACAGTGCAGCGAATTTCTTCACTGGCTGAGAAGCTATTAGCTTTTCATGAAGTACTCTAAGTGTTAGTTACTTTATTAGTACGATACACACTTAATTAAGATTACGCATGTTACATTGTTACAAGTTCTTAGTCACATATTACGGGAGATAAAATTAAACGTATTTTTAAATCACAATTTTTAGGACATTAAATAAAAATCCCAATTTTGGGACGTACATGACTCCACAAGTCATCACCAATTTATCTGCACTGAACTTGCTTTTAATTAAATCTTGAAAGACAACCATCAGCTTCAAAACCCGTGCACTTTTGTCTACAACAGAGAAGTAGATATTGAAAGAGCTGAGACTTAATGCTGAATTTTCTGTAGAAGAGTTGAAATTGCCCGCTAAAGATGTCATTGCAGCAGAATCGATAGAACGAGACAGTCTGTCGACAAAGGTAAAATTGTGCTAGGAACAAGAAAGAACTGTAGGAAGTGCAGCGGTAATCTGTTATTGAAACTACTGTGTAAAGGGACGATCTAATTACACCACTAATTACTGAGACTTCTGTGCTTTTTGGAAGATCTAACTGACTTTGTTTCATGACTACACAGACACAGTTGTGTTGGATCATCAGGACTCAAGTCTATATATAGCCCTCTGATGATGGTACATGACTCACTGACATAATCTTCTTTTTGGGGGCTTTGTCGTTCTTCAGTTTTTAAAATTAAGCACGACGTTTCGGAGCCAATCTTCTTTTTGGGGCTTTGTCCTTCAATTTTTTAAATTAAGCACGACGTTTCGGAGCCAATCTTTTTGGGCTTTATCCTTCAATTTTTTTAAATTAAGCACGACGTTTCGGAGCCAATTTTTTTGGGGTTTTGTCCTTCAATTTTTTAAATTAAGCACGACGTTTCGGAGCCGACTGTGCTTCGCTAAAAATTATCCGTATAGAGTTTAATTAAACAACCGGTTTGTACCTGGCATATATACCAAGTTTAGATATCTTACTCCAGATTGGGTGGGTTCTTGCCTGAAGAAGGAAACAGAGCCGGCTACCGAAACGTCATGCATCATTAGAAAATTTAGGCGATGGAAAAAGTCCAAAAAATATTATGTCAGTGAATGATCAGGACTGTTATCAGCATAACGGATCAGTTAATGATCAGGCATTCTGCAGACTGCATGTTAGATGCTGAAGGAAAGATGGACAAAGTATCAGCTGTTTACAGAATGCAAGTGTAAGACAGGAAAGAATCGCATAAGGAAGAGCCTCTGACTAAATTAAGTTCACGGAACAGCGACATTATTTGGAACTGACAGTTCGGTTGTTATCACGAATTTCCGTGCGTTTTGCGAAAACCTGAATTGTCCACGATCGTGTCTGCCAAATTCCATCACTTTTTCCTACTCTTACCCATGTGAATCCAGTCCATATCATCCTAACTTATTACTTTAAGATACGTTTTAATATTATCTTCCCACCTAGACGTTGGTGTTTCCTTCATGTTTCCCCTACAAAATCCTCTAAGTATTTCTCGTCAATACCATGCGTGCCACGTACCTTACCCATTTCATCACCCTTCTTTTGATCACCCTAGTAATATTAGGTGAAGTTCTTCATTACGAAATTGACTCCACGCTCCTGTTACCCCTTTTTCTTAAGCCCACATCTTCTCCTCAGCACCCTATTCTCAGACACCCTCAATCGATTCAAAATCGACAAGGAATCAAATCCCAGAAGATCTGCACCACATTAACACCACAATGAGAAATTTAAATATAGGAAATCGATTGAAATCCGAGCATAACCAAATGTGTCTTGTGTTTGTAATGTATAGAAATTGTTAGAAATGTAAAGGTAAAGCAACCCCATTACAGGCCTAGACAGGCCCTGAAGGGTCCAGGAGTTTGAGGCTCCCAGATTTGTAGACAATCGGCACATGAAGGTGGTAAGGTTGTCAGCCCTACGCACCGCCGCCTTTACCCCCCAGGAAATATTCCTGGTACTCATTTCTGTTAGAGGCTGAGTCGACCCCAGGGCCATAGTGCGACCGAAACGATTATGTCAAGGAATTAATTCCAGTGACACCATCGGGAATCGAACCCGCGACGTTCGGTTTGTAGCGTAGTGCCTCAACCAACTGCGCACCGCGCGCCCCTGTCAGAAAAGTATCCACGTTAATTTTTCTTGCCATTGTCTAACCGCTACAGTGAAATTGAATTTTATTAAAGGAGTCACTAGTTTTATACGTAATTCGTCTGCTTCTGACTTCCTGTTTGGTGTCATTTGTCAGCAGTGTGACAAATTTGTTTCTGTTTTACTGTTAATGTCGGTAGGTTTTAAAATTACAAATAGAATACTATATATATATATATATTATATATATATTTCCCCTATGTCACAAACCCCTAGTGAGCCAGGGCCTCTTCATTGTCAAGGCTTCACGATTACACTTTAGACACACTACACTCGGTAGGACTCCTCTGGACGAGTGATCAGCCCGTCGCAGAGACCTTCTACCTGACAACACACAACACTCACAAAAGACAGACATCCATGTCACCGGCGGGATTCGAATCCGCAATCCCAGCAAGCGAGCGGCAGCAGACCCACGCCTTAGACCGCGCGGCTACCGGGATCGGCGAATAATGTATATACTTCATGTAATTTACATATTCCTCTTGTCAGTTACAATCCTCATTTCTTATATATTTACTTCTATCGATAAAATTTCCTTTAATATTTCTCATTTTATTATTAATATTTGTGGCCAAACTTCGGTCCAACTTTCTTAGCACTCTTTCTCTACATAATTTCCTTTGGTGATTTAAGTTCTTTCAAACTTTGTTTCAGTATTCATTTTTCTTAAATTTTCGTATTTTCCTTCTGTTATTCTGTTTTCTGCTTTGAATCAATGCTTTTTTATTTTTGTTTATAATATCATTGTTAATAATAATAAGGTACGTTAGTCGTTAAAGTCTTTTGTAAAAATTCCTGCTCATTCCAAACGTGCGTTTTCTGTGATATCCATTTTATGAGACTAAATGGGCTAGAAAGTGAAATATTGGCCAAACTAATTTTCTAGTGCACGGTACACATTTATACACAGCAGTACACTAGAAAACTTAATTGCCTTGCTTTAAAACCATACGTCTTTACGTATACTTTCACGGTAAATTAGGACATAATTAATGAAGAATAAGAATAAATGTTTTCGTTAATGTAGGTGGGTGTTTAGCGATGTTTACTGCTACAATGAACACAACGCATTTTAGAAACGGACTAAAATGTCATTTCTCGCCGAGGTATCTTGTCTACAGAGCGGATATTGTAGTATATGTAATTTATTGTATTGTTGTAATAACTAATTTTGTAATTAATAACATTGTTGTTATCATTGTTGCGACGGCCGTCGTGGCTTACGGACGTGTTTGTGTCGGTCTCCAGTATTTGCCTTGTCGCCGGTGTGGCGCTGTATACAGGCTGCTTGTCGACACGAGTTTAAATCCTGTGGCCAATATGGCCGCGGGTTGGGATGTCTGTGGCATGTGCTGTGACGTGTCTGGAAGGGGCGACAGTGCTGCTGCGCTCTCCCCAGGCGGCAGAGTTCAAGAAGCGGTAACCTGGGCTGCAGATTGTGCATAAAAACGAATATTTTGAACGCAGTTTTTCTTATTTTCTGCCCCTAAGTAACTAACTAACTCCATAGAGAAGAGTCCTTCCTGAGAAGCTAAAGGTCGTTAGATAGTCAAAAAATTCCCCCCATTTTGTAGACCCCGAATGTTCATTACCGCATTTACAAGCGCCCGCCACCTGTCCCTATCCTGAGTCACAGCAATCCAGTCCATGACTTCCCATTCCACTTCTTGAAGATCCATTTTAATATTGTCTTTCCCTCTACGCCTAGGTCTTCCAAGTTGTCTCTTTCTCTCAGGTCTCCTTACGAAAACCGTATACGCATCTTTTCTCTCCCCAATAAGAGCCACATGCTCCGCCCATCTCATTCTTCTTGATTTGAACACCCGAATAATATTTGGTGATGAGTACAGATCATTAAGTTCCTCGTTATGTAGTCTTCTCCACTCCCCTGTTACCTCGTCCCTCTTAGGCCCAAATATCTTCCTCAGCACCCTATTCTCGAACACCCTCAGCCTATGTTCCACCCTCAATGTGAAATACCAAGTTTCACACCCATACAAAACAACAGGCAACATTACAGTTCTGTATATCTTAAGCTTTATATTTTTGGATAGAAAACTGTAAGACAGAAGATCCTGCACCGAATGATAGCAAGCATTCCCTGACTTCAATCTGCTCTTAATTTCTTCCTGAATGCAATTTTTACTAGTTTGGGTGTTTTCCCAAATATCTGAAATCTTCCACCCTTTCAAAGGGTTTGTTACCTGTCTTTATGTTGTTATTTCCTCCTGCATTAGATTTGTGTTAGAAGATGATTTGAGCCTTATTACAAACACAGACATTTGGCCAAACGTTATTTAATGTTGCTGCTGACAGCCTCAATTCCGCTGTTTAGAAAGTCACTTGATAAATCAGCTCTTCGTGGACCCGTCACAAAGTCTAAAGTCTCCGTTCGATTGTTGCCTTTTTTTTAGACAGGAAATTCGGAAACATAATTACTTTCACTGGCGTTTCTAAAAGACAACGCAACTTTTACGGTAATTTTTTTTATCGTAAACTACTTGAGGCTACTTTTAAGTTTGAAAGAGTTACACGTTTGGAGTGTGTTTATGACAGCTTGTCAAAAACCAAGAAAAATTAGAATTACGTTTCCAGACTCAGGAGAAATAAATCTTTCTCCTTTCAACTTGTAGTTGATAGCGGTCGAATTTGATAAAGCAACACAAGTCTTGCCGGCTTATATTAATACTTGCCCAGGGATAAATATCCCTTGCAGGGATAACGCAGTCGTTATATCCACTGGCTTGTGTGCTGGTGGGGCCGGAGTTCGAATGCCAGTGACAGCGAGTTCTTCCGGACCCATTAGATCGGCCACGATTTCCACCCAGCCTCCTGTACCGTGTCTCTTTCCCAAAGGGTAAAGCGGGCCGGGAGTGGCGTTGACCACCCACCCCCTTCAAAGACCGGAGTAAAATATGGGTAGAGCTATAGTTTACCTCCCTTCTGTGTGGCTTGGCATGTAAAAGGACAACCTTGACCTTTACCTTTACCTTTATTTTACCAGGGATTTTTTCACCACTACACCTTCCTCCGACCCGCTGTTTCTTTTATCCTTTACATTTAACTTCCGTTTCTTCTTCCGCTATACGCAAAGTCATTTAACTACTAAAAGCTTCTAATCACCGGACACAATGTTTTCCTGATTTTATTATAAATGCTTGTATCGACGACTGTTAAGTGGCGTTAAGTGGCCGTTATGTGGTGTTACGTGGCCGTTAAGTGGCCGTTACGTGGCCGTTAAGTGGCCGTTACGTGGCCGTTACGTGGCCGTTAAGTGGCCGTTAAGTGGCCGTTACGTGGCCGTTACGTGGCCGTTAAGTGACCGTTAAGTGGCCGTTACGTGGCCGTTACGTGGCCGTTAAGTGCGTTCGTGACCGTTAAGTGGCCGTAAGTGGCCGTTACGTGGCCGTTACGTGGCCGTTACGTGGCCGTTAAGTGGCCGTTAAGTGGCCGTTACGTGGCCGTTACGTGGCCGTTATGTGGCCGTTACGTGGCCGTTATGTGGCCGTTATGTGGCCCACGTCTTTAATATGAGCGTGTCTCTGTAGATATTTAACACTTGGAAGCAAGCGGCAATTTTGTTTATTCTAAAAAAATGTAACAATATATGTATTACTGTTCAGTTTTTATCAACAAAATGCACACACAAAAAACTACTTTTTATAGTTTTATTAGTATGGATGTATACCCCTACACGTGTTTCAGTCCTTGGACCATCTTCAGGGGGCTAACAAGCTACTACACTTCAACTTGCATGTTAGAAGGGTTCAAAGAGCACCCTTGTCTTAGTAATAAATTTTAAAAACATTTGAGTTTGTAAATTTTTTTTTTGTAAAACTGTAAAAACTTATAATTTATCTTATAAGTTAAAGTCACAATTTAAAATGTTTAAATGTTTAAATTAGCGGTGTTGGTCACTTGTGCACGGAATTGTGGTATTATTTTTGTTGTTAATTGTAGGCGTGTTGCTTTGCGTGTTGTCGTGTGGAGTGGTGTGGGCTGATGTCGTCTGGTGGACTTTGCTACGGGGGTGAATCGGGTTCAATTAATTAACAGGTTTGCGGATTATCCGTGCGTGATCATAAGCAGCTAATGTCTGATCACGAAGGAGGGAAGTAACGTGATTTAGCGTCGAGTGCTCCAACAAAACACTTATTATGAGCAGTCGAGATCTTTCGTACGTATTCGTGTATATTCGGCTATGTATGCATTATTTATATGATAAATAAATTATTTTGTTTCTATTCGTGCCTTAATAAGGCATATATTTTGGATTATCCGCGTTTCCTAATTACTGCTGCACCTCCTTACTACATTACACCAGACAACCGAGAATACACTAAATTATTATTATTATTATTTATTATTATTATTATTATTATATCGGTATCTGTCTCTATGTGTTTACAAAGGCTACAACCGTAAGTTTTAAAGAATGTCATCTCTTTATGTTGTTAACATTACAAAAACTTACATCAATATCTGTACAAACACAAATTCTATTTATTATATAGAACTACATGTTTCGACCTATCTCAGTTCATCCTCAGGTTCACAGTTGGTCTTTAAAACATATTGAGGAACAAATATACATTATTTTAAGCCCGTAAAACACGATTAAAATTGTTAAAATTATTTCTGTTTATAACAATGACAATTTTAACAATTCTAATAATTTTAATTGTGTTTTACGCACTTAACATAATGTATATTTCTTCCTCAATATGTTTTAAAAACCAACTATGAACCTGAGGATGACCTGAGAAAGGTCGAAACATGTAGTTCTATATAATAAATAGAATTTAGTTGTGTTTGTACAGATATTGATTACATTTTTGTAATACAGCCTAGTCTGTTATTAAAGTTGTAATAAGCACAAACAATAACATCGCTACGGCTATTTTCTCGGCACTTATTTTGCGCCACTTACATAAAGCGTTACACGAAAGTGCCTGATGATTAGATAGACCCTGATGAAGACATAAAGAAGCCAATAAACTAAGAAAATGAAAACCGCCTGGGGCTAGATAAGTACCGTAATGCCGTTCGGGCAGGCGCCGTTACTTCTACCAGAACGTCTCTCGCTGAAATTAGCGTTAATGGTGTGATAGGGAACACTTAGGTGCATTAGCAAGCAAGTTAATAGAGGGTACTTAGCAGCTGTCATTAAACGAACTAAAGAGGAGGTATAAATAAAGCACGTATAAACTATAATACCAACATACTTTAAAGCACAGAGGTCAGTCAAACTGATAAAATGAAAGGAAAGGCATCCAGTGTTACCACCTGTCACGTAATGCTGGTTTTCGAAAGGAAAAAAAAACTGGAGGCGTGGATTGATTTATTAATTGCAAGGACATTTAATAACACTGAATCATCTGCAGGTCTCAAGTCAGGTGTAAAAATAACCATGAACGAGTTAGTAAATATACCACACCCCAATTATTACCACTCATTTTCTTCTTTATTATTTGGTTTCCCATATGGTTTACGTTTCCCCTGTATCCTATAACAGCATTACCATGGAACGTGATAGGTCTTCGTGACAGGTGAAAGGTAAAGCTATCCCTGTATAGGCCTGGACAGGTCCTGAGGGCTCCAGGAGGTTGAGGCTTCCAGAATTTCTAGATAACTGACACATAAATTTGACAAGGTTGTCAGCCATACGTGTCGAACGCCTTTACCCCCAGGAAATATTTCTGGTACTCATTTCTGTTAGAGACTGAGTCGACCTCAGGGCCATAGTGCGGCCGGAAGGATTATGTCAATGAAAAATCGCAATTATCCCATCGGGAATGGAACCCGCAACCTTCCGGCTTGTAGCGCAGTGCCTCATACCGAACCCCCTTCATGACAGATAGTCGTTAGAATTATCCTATGTAAGTGAAAATAGAAACGGCTAGAAAATTTTTCATAACATTCTGGTGTACAACATTTCATAAATATCCTTTCGAATATTCTTGAGTTCTTAGAAGCGTGCAGACGGACGGAGTGACGGCAATGGACACTCTGCAAGGATGCGAATATGCTTACACGAATTTGAGCTGAGAATTTATAAAATCTTGGTAGCCGGGGTAGATCAGTCAGTATAGTGACGATAATACACGCTGGACAAGCGAAGAATGGATTTCGATCCCTGGCAGAAGCGTGTAAGCCGGGTTCGATGTCCACCCATCCTCCTACTCAATGGGTATTGGTTGCTCTAGGGTAAAGCGACCGCGGCGGGAAGCTTATTACTCGGCCCTTTAGTGCAGAGATCAAGTACTAGTGGCGCTATACCTCCACTCATTCACCTTCCTTCTTAGAGTTGCACAGGGACAACTTTACCTTAATTTACTTCACTATATTTCAGTTTACGTTACTTGACTTGGTGTGTCTTGTTTCGTTTCGCTTCACTGATCTTCGCTTCGCTAATGACACTACGTTCCTCTGGATTCTTAGGCGCGTTCGCAAAATTGCGAAAATTGACTATGAGCTTCGTCATGCCTGTCTGTCCGTCCGTCTGACTCTCCGCACGTAACAAATCGACACCTACCGGACTGATTTTTATATTTTTGTAAAAATATGTCGACAAAATTAAAGTTTTATTAAAATTCGACAACAATAACGGTACTTTACATGAAGACCTATGTACATTTATGATAATATCTGGCTGAATTCTTCTTACAGTAAGAAATATTTCAGACAAAAGTTGTAGAGAAAATCAAAAGAATTTATTTCCAATCAATTTTTTTTTCCGAAAATTTAGCCGTTTATGAAATAATGTGGAAAAATACGGTACAGCCAGAGAGGCCACAGATGACAATATAATAGGGACGCATGCGCTTTGCATGCTGGATAACTAAGGCTAGAATCACAGACACACACATAAAATTTAATACTTATTATTGTTAACAGTATTACGAAATATTTCATAGCACGACAACAGTGCAAAAGGAACCCATTTTTGCATTCCCATTGCAACACTTAACACTTTTATATTGTTGAAATATATATCTAAGCAGGAAACAATAAAGAGGCAAGTTTTGTGTTTCCATGGGAAAAAATGTTAGGCGAACGCGCCACAATATAACGTTGTACATACATTGTCTATCTCGCTTTATATGGCAACGATAACAGTAATTACATTAGTAATAATACATATTTTGTACGGTTTACAGTTTTACAATATTACAGGCTTCTACTAGTTTAAATTTTCAAGATAGGAACTCAAAGACTTACGACCTTATTTTTTCACAATTAACATAAACGTTTTGCACACAGAATTTGTAGTTGTAATTATGATCTATGTGCATTCAAAATTTTGAATTCTTAGCACGAAAGTTTGTTAGTAACAGACACGAATGGAAGCTAAATTCAGATGGCGGGAGAGTTTCATTTCCTTTCCGTATTTACAGAAAGACAATCATAATGAAATTGCATATTCATTGATATGCGTTATCATGCAAAATTTGAGGACAATGAATTAATTGGCGTTAGTATCAATTAACTCGGTATTGTACACAACAATGATGATGGCGGTGCACTAATCCCAGAAACTGAAGTTTCCGCTCAACAGCTACTATGTAATAATGACGCAAATGTTCAACGTGTTGGCTGATGTTTATAAGGCCTAAAATCCTCTGCCGTCTCGTAAAAAAAAAGTATATCCCATATCATAATAATGCCTAAGCAACTTTCTGTCGTTTGTAGTCCGTATTAATCGGAGATCCTTGTTGATTTACCGATAGATATATACAGGGCATACACAAAAGAATGGTGCGGTTTCAAAAGTGAATAAAAACTTTATTTCTCACCTTACACAGGCACAACATACACCGTCAGCGGCGGCAACTGTCCAAGTTTCTCATTTGGTAATTACAATCCTTCAATGTGTGCACCCTGGGTCACACGACACACATCCACACGGTAATCAAACTCATCCCAGACCCGGTGTAGCATGTCCGCTGTAATGGCCTGCAGTGCATTGCGTTATCCGATCACGAATTTCATGGATGGACGTGGGCAATGGTGGTACATAAACGCTGTCTTTAACGAACCCCCAAAGAAAGAAATCGCACGGTGTAAGATCTGGCGAACGGGGTGGCCAAGGGAGAAGGTTTCTTGTCTCCATTTGCAGCAGCACGTCCGATCCAGCGCTGTGGAAGAACACGATTGAGAAGCACTCGTACATTCCTGTAGTAAGCATGAGAAGCGAACTGCTGGTAGCGCATGAGAAACTGGACAGTGCCGCCGCTGACGGTGTATGTTGTGGCCGTGTAATGTGAGACATAAATTTTTTATTCACTTTTGAAACCGCACCATTCTTTTGTGTATGCCCTGTATATAATTCATTTTGTTATCTGTATTCCCACTAATAACTCTGTTATTATGTCTTTCTTGAAAAGCTAAAATTTTCTCCACTACTCAACAAATACCTAGAATTTTCTGAAACATAAACTTTCTTTAAAAGTCTCTCATCAGCCCAACAGTTTATCCCATCTTCAGCTGTCATATCTCTTTAAAATCAATTTTAATTTTACCCTGCTTCTTCCAATTAGTCTCTTTCCTTTAGCTTCCGGACCAAAACAACGCATATACTTTTTTTTGCTATCTGTGTCTCCCATTCTATATCCTTCTTGATTGGAATGTCCTGCTTTTTAGGGCGAAATTTATGCCTTGTCCCATATAGCGGGCTGATCAGCGTGTTTGGCTTTGATACTTTGCAAATTCGTGGTAAGTGCAGTGCACCCACTTTCACCCATCTGACTAGGGGCGTGGGTCCCAGAACTAGACACTTTGAAAATGGTAAACACATATTTTCCCTGTCCAGGAATGGAACCACGATTCATCTGTTGCCCAGGCCCAGGTATAGTCACTACACTGACTGAGCTATCCGGCTCCTAATTTGCTGACTGTAGTAAATTTGTACTGTACAGATAGAGGACGAAATGTCCATTAAATCACACTGACTCACCTGCTGTATTTTTTTTTGCGAAGGGCCCCGCAGCAAATGCTACGGATGCACCGCAACCTTGAGGCTTATTGTGCAACCCTGTGATGAAGATGATTAGTTTTTACCGTATTTCCGTGTAATGGAGCACCGGCGGAATGAAAGTGACAGGGGAAAACCGAAGTACTCGGGGATAAACCTGTCCCAGTGCCACTTTGTCCACCACAAATCCCACATGGACTGACCCGGGATCTAACCCGAGCCTCCGTGGTGTAAATGTACCGTAACAGTGTACATCGCAATTATACTCATATCCGTGGGCAGCGATAGCTCAGTCGGTATAGCGACTCGCTACGAGCTGGACGGTGATCGAATCCCGGAGGGGGCGAGATTTTCAGCACCCGTCCAGACCGGCCCTGGGGCCTACCCAGACTCCTGTACAACGGGTACCGGGTCATTTCCGGGGGTAAAGCGGCCGGGGTGTGACGTTGACCACCCACCCCCATCTAGTGCCGAGGTTAAAGAAAGAGTAGAGCAATACCTCTACTCCCCCTGTGGGCTTTCATGGCATGTTGTAGGGTGAACTTTACCTTTCTACTCCTATATTCACCAAATAATAGAACAGTGGCATTTATAATTCAGTGCTTTGTAGAACACAATATTGTGCCTTGAGCCATTGTTTCACCGACGACTCGAAGCAGAATGTATGCAAACCTGACGTGACAAATGGAGCGTAGTTTTTGCCCGAGATGCCCCTCCTTCTGACGGCGTGTTTGGATCATGCTTCAAGAGAATCATCTAAAGCTGATAGCTTTTCCTCGCCAAGTACCAACTTCGAGTGACGGTGTTTCTACACTTTGTTGTATGTAGTTCCCAGCTGCATCCCACCGCCTAGCTGAGGCCCGCTCAACCCGTAGCCCGCGGGCTTTTGCCCGCGACACAGTGTTATTTTGCCCGCAGAATGATATTTGAAATGAGAAAATGTCTTTTAGATTTTCCCCTGTCAAAACCGAGATACAATACAAAAGCAGTTTCAAAAACTTTTGAGAACCTTACTTATGGAGAAGTACATAACGTTAATTGTTCACGTCTTGGTAGGAACTGCCTTCTAAAACACGTCATTGGGGGGAAGATAAGAGGCAATATGTGTCATGGGAAGACGAGGAAGAAGACGTAAGCTGCTACTGGATGACCTTAAGGAAATGAGAGTATGCTGCAAACTGAAAGAGGAAGCACTAGATCGTACCGTGTGGAGAACTCGCTTTGGAAGAGGCTATGGACCTGTCGTAAGACAGACTGCAGAATGAAGAATAAATATTCCCGACTATGACCATAATCATTTTAACATTGTAATAGTCTTAATCGCATTTTATGGGCTTATATTCCTTTCTCAATATGTTTCAAACACAAATTGTGAATCTGAGGATGACCTTAAATAGGTCGAAACACGTAGTTCTTTATGATAAATAGAATTTAGTTGTGTTTGGACGGATAGTGATACCACATTTCAAAACTTTCCAGATACTTCTGATCTACCTTCCCAAGTGTCCACGTTTCAGCACCACACAAAGCTACGCTCCAAATGTAGCACTTTGCTAGTTTCTTCCTCAAATTTAAGTCCAGTTTGCTGGTGAAAAGATTCTTCTTGTTGAATGCTGCTTTTGCCATGACAATTCTGCATTTAATTTCACGTGTACACCTTGCATCACTTGTTATCATGCTACCCAAATAATTGAAATATTCTATAATCTCTAGCTGATTTTGATCTGTCATAATTTGTACAGTGGATGGTTGCCTTGAGATTCTCATTACCTTAGTTTTTCCACATTCATTTCCATTCCATAGCGTATTCAAATTCGAATTAGTCTATCAATCATGCCCTGTAGCACATTTTCTTCCCTAGCCAGTAGCACAAGGTCATCTGTATATTTCACAGTGCGAATTACTTGTCTTATTTCGAAGTCTCCAAACCCTTCAAGAGCTTCGCTGATACCACTGCAAAATACGTTTGAACAATTCTGTGTTTAATTTATAATTTTATTCTATGGACTGCTGGTGAAGTGGCTATTAAAACGGTTACAGTGAGTTGCATATTATGTTCGGGTTTCATTTCACGGGTTTATTCATGGACAAATTAACTGATTACTAATTATTGTGATACAGCTCCAAACTGGTTAACTACTCGGTCAATATTACGATGAATAGTGACACAGTCGAACAATTTATTCGGTCCGTTTACCCAACACAATATATATGAACATTCTACGTATAATGTAAATCCCCTGCTCGTTACTGAGGATCTAAATATATTATGACATTTTATCTGAACACTGGCCAACATATACCGTAGTCACGGTTTTTGAAGATATGCGTCACATTTGCGGTAGAGTTAGGAGTGTAATTCGGATCATCATCTCCAACTTTTTTAAAATTACGTCAGCAAGCTGTAATCTCATAATTTGAGTGTTACTCTTTCTAAAATTTTGGCCAATGAGACGTTTACTGAGCTTTATACAGGGAAGGCAACTATATTCCTGGAGGATGAATTCGTAATTATGCTTGTAATAAGGAATCTCTACATTTATATTGTACATTACAAGGCCTTGATTTACGTCCGTTTGTTTTACGACTGTTTGCTTTAACGCCCCTTGGAAATTTACAACACTTCCTAATTTACGCCCCCTTATTTTCGGTTTAACACTCTTTGGCTGGATTATTTCCATTTAATTATTTTCTTATGGGAATATTATTTTTAATTTACATCTTTTTTTTACTTAGACTCACTTTTGCAGGAACACAACTAGGGCGTAAAACAAGGTCTTGGTATATTTGTAACATTTCTTGACCGGGATTGCGTAGACGGTATAGATAGTCGCTACAGACCGGAGGACTCGGGGTTCAAACCCGGTTCGTGCAAGAGATTTTCTCTCCTCTACACCTGTCAGGCGGCGTGGTAAACCACATCGCCTGACACGACACGCGTCGTACACTCTAGCTGCACGAGATGTCTACAAATTATAACAGGCAGAGACGGATGTTTGTATACATTTTTTTGTACCTACTCCGGATTTCCCGTTTCAGTGTCGAGGTTGAAAGTTCTTTTGATCACACTGAGAGACACACCACAGTCGGTAGGAATCCTCTGGACGAGTGATCAGACCGTCGCAGAGACCTCTACCTGACAACACACAACACTCACAAGAGACAGACATCATGCCCCCGGTGGGATTTTTTTTTTGTATTAATTCCTGGGTTTTCCCCTTTGATCCATTTGTACTGTTGAAGTCCTTTTTGTCCTGCATGTCACCTTATGTTTCATGCTATCGTCCATACACAAACACAACACAAACATCCATGCCCCGGTGGGATTCAAACCCACGATCCTAGTAAGCGAGCGGCGAAACCCACGCCTTAGACCGCACGCACTGGATCGGCTTTTTTTTTTTTTTTTTTTTTGTCCGGGGTTTTTCCCCTTTGATCCATTTTTGTACTGTTTAAATCCTTTCGTCCTTCATGTCACTTTACGTTCCATATTACCGTCCTTACAACAAACACAACACAAACATCCATGCCCCCGGTGGGATTCGAACCCACGATCCTAGTAAGCGAGCGGCCGAAGACCCACGCCTTAGACCGCACGGCCACTGGGATCGGCATACATGCTACATAAAGAGTGTAAACAACTGGAGACTTCCGCCTGCAACATCTCACTTTAAAAAATTAAAATTACAATATTGTGATTTTACGATTGTTAACCTTGTGTATTTTGGAATTTTACTGAAGGCGACACAATACCAACATAAGCGTGCTAGCCTCATATACCTTTGTTCAGATACCCCCCTGATGATGGCACCTAGGTGCCGAAACATGTAGGAATTTTATACTTTGTTCTGAATGTATTTTATTAATTGCATAATTTGGTTAATATATTGATTATAATATTATGCGCGGTATAAATAACATATACAGTTTGCTGTAAAGCCATGGATTTTATAATAGTATTATAGCATAAAAGGAGCAAATACAGGCAATAAATATAGGGTAAACGGCTACAATAATGCCAGATGTATTTCTTATTCCAATAAGTAGCTGTATGTGCGGCAGAGGCAGGTAGCGCAAGTGTATTTAAACATGTTCTGTACAGAGGGGCCGAAGTTGTCGGTTGTTGTTGTTGCTGCTAAAGGCCGTGGGGATTAGCAGAGTCCTCCCAAGTCTTCGAAAAGCGAGTACAGATGTTTTTACAACAGTTGTGAATTTTGTCTTGCTTACTGACATTTAAATTACAAATTACACAATTTGTGGGTGAAAATTATCTTCAATAGTGCACATCTTCAATAGTGCACATCTTCAATAGTGTACATCTTCAATAGTGCACATCTTCAACAGTGCACATCTTCAATAGTGCACATCTTCCATAGTGCACATCTTCAATAGTGCATATCTTCAATAGTGCACACCTTCAATAGTGCACATCTTCAATAGTGCACATCTTCAATAGTACACATCTTCAATAGTGCACATCTTCAATAGTGCACATCTTCAATAGTACACATCTTCAATAGTGCACATCTTCAATAGTGCACATCTTCAATAGTGCACGTCTTCAATAGTACACATCTTCAATAGTGCACATCTTCAATAGTGCACACCTTCAATAGTGCACATCTTCAATAGTGCACATCTTCAATAGTGCACATCTTCAATAGTGCACATCTTCCATAGTGCACATCTTCAATAGTGCATATCTTCAATAGTGCACACCTTCAATAGTGCACATCTTCAATAGTGAACATCTTCAATAGTACACATCTTCAATAGTGCACACCTTCAATAGTGCACATCTTCAATAGTGCACATCTTCAATAGTACACATCTTCAATAGTGCACATCTTCAATAGTGCACATCTTCAATAGTGCACACCTTCAATAGTGCACATCTTCAATAGTGCACATCTTCAATAGTGCACATTTTCAATAGTGCACATCTTCAATAGTGCACATCTTCAATAGTGCACATCTTCAAAATGCACATCTTCAATAGTGCATATCTTCAATAGTGCACACTTCAATAGTGCACATCTTCAATAGTACACATCTTCAATAGTGCACATCTTCAATAGTGCATATCTTCAATAGTGCACACCTTCAATAGTGCACATCTTCAATAGTGCACATCTTCAATAGTGCACATCTTCAATAGTGCACATTTTCAATAGTGCACATTTTCAATAGTGCACATCTTCAATAGTGCACACCTTCAGGATGCAACAACGGAACTTTTGGGCTTGCATATCTTGCTGAATCTTAGAGTTTGATGCACGAACGCCATATTTAGTGGATACAACAAAAACATTCATAGGATATGGTAACTGAAACCAACTAATACACACAAATTTATGAAAATATATTATTAACGTAGTTATAGTAGTTATATTATTATTATTATTATTATTATTTACTGTAATTGTGTTTTCACCCGGTGGCAGTAGTCTTTACACTAGTACACACAACACAAATGGATATATTTAATATATATAAAAATAACAATACAAAACAAACTATACACAATTACAAAACAAAATACATACAGTAAATACAAGTACACACATTAGAACTTTAATGTAGTTAGTAAATCACTATATATATAATGTATTTTTATAAAAGTGTGTGCATTTGTTGGTTTAGGTAACATATCATACTGTTCAATGCACAGTTATGGATCATTTAAACCCAGCAATATCCATGTTTTTTTTAAGATGAAATATATTTATTGTCCACCAGTTCTTATGGTGTCAGTTACGTGAAGATGGGAAAGATGTAAAGGAATTGTAAATATTTCGGGCCACATAGATCGATACAAAACACTTAGGATAAGCGGAAATGGAGAGAAGAGCATCTCACACAAAACTTTAGGACACTAGCACTGATTGTGATAGTGAATAAGGGCTCAGGACGGTATATCAGTATACATTCTTTATAATTTAATATAAATAAATAATTTTCCATTTAAGTACTCTACAGTTTTTCTGATTATAGGACATTTCTTGAAGGTGTCGTAAATACATCCCATACCAATACAATTAGGCCATTTGTCATTTTGAAATTTTTTTTACTGATATGTGGAACGAAATTAATGTTCGCAATTATACACACAGAACTTAATAAATATAAGGAATTGAAATATGTATTTTAAAATTTGTAAAGTTGTATTGTGTAACTATAAAAATGACTGACACAATAATATCGTTATTGTAACAGTTTACCCTAAAATTGCAGCTAAACACACTTTGTAGGGACATAAATTTCAAACCAACAAACGATTCAGATAAAAGAATCGAATAGTTGGATTTATTTATTTATTTATTTATTTAATATTATTCAAACATACATTTTGCTTGTAGTCATTTATGTACACCAACATATGCACATCTAAAAACTATATACTATCGACAAATATAAACCCTATCAAAGAATTGTCAATATAATACTAGCAATATTATCCATATTATTATATTCATACCTACTATTTTGTACTCTTCACATTGTACATTTACAAATGATGTATTAATATTATATAATTTTTTGTATTGATATCTCCCTTAGGAAGATGTTTTAATGCTGGAACATGTAAGAGGGTTCACGTTTATGGATAACATATACAGGGTATACACAAAAGAATGGTGCGGTTTCAATAGTGAAAACTATTGAAACCGCACCATTCTTTTGTGTATACCCTGTACTTTAATTGTGTGCTTATGTTGTGTATAAAAATGATTTGTTGTACTCATTTACCTAACTAGTGACGAATACATGAAATCTACAACCATCTCAACAGACATAAACTGCAGTTCAGTTCTTCAGAAAGAAAGAAAAAAAATTGGCAGCCTATAGGTTTATTACAAATGGAAAGTATGAGTTAGCGTCTGGATATATAAACAACACTGTGAAGTAACAACTATAATTAATATAAAAAATTTTAAAAAAAGATTTTAAGATTCTAACAGACTACCGTACATATCGTACAATTTTAAAAGGGTTCTGAATATTCATTTACCTATGGTTTTAAGACTTTAACAGACTATTGTACATATTGTGTATTTGTTTTAATATGTGAATAATTGGTAGCACACGACAAACCCCTGAGGATGGAACTTTAAAGTTCCGAAACACGTGTAGGGTGAGGGGAAATAGGCCATAATAAAAGTGGTCAATATAGTGCATTCGTTGGTTTTATTATTTGATTAAAAAATGCAAGGTGGTAATACTGTGAAATTTATAATTAATATAGTTTAACGTAAATATAATATTCGCAAGTTATGTATACAAAAATGGGACAAACAATTTTCATGTGGAAGAATGCACGGTATTAAATATATGTTTTCAAAACAAATGAAAACATATGAACATTAAGAAAGAAAAGTTTAAATGAAACAAATTTAAACCAACTGATGCACAAATTGAGCCACCTTTATTGTAGCGTAGGGACGCTACAATAAAGGTGGCTCAATTTGTGCATCAGTTGGTTTAATTTTGTTTAATTTGATTCGTGAAGATGCACGGTGATAATAATGTGAAAGAAAAATTTGTTACAACTTCTTATAGCTGCCGGCCATAACTGAAGCAAATATAAGGTGTTGGATGCTCGACAAACCTCTGAGGATTTTCAAAATTACTTCACCCTTAAAATCTCCAGTTTTTCCTGTGATTTTTTTTTTTTTTTTGCATTTCACCTGCCGCGTCGTTTCCCTTAATGACCCTATTCAAAGCAACACAGACGACGCCTGTCAGTATAAGAGTTCAGTAGTTAACGAGACAGCTGCTAAACGATTTCGGCTCTCACGTGCGTTACAGACGGACAGACATTCATGGTGCCGCGCCCTGCTCATTGATTGGGCACAGCAAAATTAAGGTAGATTGTATGTGCGACATGCTGAGGGTGTTCGAGAATATGGTGCTGAAGGGGATATTTGGGTCTGAGAGGGACGGGGTAACAGGGGAGTGGAGAACACTACATAACGAGGAACTTTATGATCTGGATTCCTCACCGAATATTATTCGAGTCATAAAATTAAGAATAATAAAATGGGCGGGGCATGTAGCACGTATGGGGGAGGGGAGAGGTGCATACAGGATTTTGGTGGGGAGACCTGAGGGAAGGAGACCACTTGAAAGACCTAGACTTAGATGCGAGGATAATATTAAAATTTATCTTCATGATGTGGAATGGGGAGGCGTTGCCCTGGCTCAGGTTAGGGATAGGTAGTGGGCTGTTGTGAATGCGGTAACGAAACTCCGGGCCCATAAAGTGCGGGGAATTTCTTGACTAGCCAAGGACCTGTTAGCTTCTCAAGAAAGGCTCTGCTTTGTGGAGTTAGTTAGTTAGTTAGTTAGACTTAATTGTATGTATGAGATCTTTGCCATCACTCAGTGAAAATTCTTCTTTATTTGTCCTATTTAAACATAAGGAAAAGTGGTAGAGGGGTGGAGGACGAAGGATAAAAACTGCGTAGTGATTATGTTCACAGGTTTACTGTTCACTAAATGTTGATTGTGCCAAGAAAACTGCAAAAAACTAGTCAGCATGGCCCAAACTGAGACCGACATTTGAAACTGGGACCTTCTGAATACTAAACAGGAACGCTTTTGACTCCAGCCAGTTCTGTTTATGATTACTTGAATGGCAATTAATTAGTGATGGCATCCTTGCTTAGGTAGCGTTAATGTGTCACTGTGTAACAGCATTCAGATATTACTCCATTTGGTTTTAATGCGAATGTTTGCATTGAAGGTATTACGATATCTAAAATGGAAATGAATTACTGTTTCATTCCTTTGTCACTAATGATGGAAGCTGTAGAAAATTAATGTAAGGAAAAGCGATACAGAAACGGTAAATACGTTTAGAAATCGTTCAGACAGCTGTGTCGTTGTGTCACTCTTGCACTTTATTACAGTGAATTCAGTGACAGTCAAAGAGCTTCTCAGAGTTTTAAGATAATAGGGTATTATGTCTGCCTGCAGCAGCCAGCAGTTATCAAAGGCTGCGATATACTGAGTTGAGCTCTTGATACTGTGGGTTTTGATCTGACTGTCGTCTGAGCAAAGCAGCGTTCACGAACCGTGACAGAACAGCCTAATGAAGAGCTGTGATTTGTACTGTTCACGAGACGCAATTAGGTGCATGAGATATCAGTAACAAGCAGCACGAGACAAGCATATGTGATTGAAGTTAGTATGAGACAGGAATTGGAATATAACGTAATAATGAGGCGCGTTCGCGTAACCATTCTTGCCATTGAAAAACAATGAGTATTACATATTGTGAGTGTGTGTCTGTAGCCTTAGTTATCCAGCATGCAAAGCGCATGCGCCGTATTATATTGTCATCTGTGGCCTGTCTGGCTGTACAATATTATTCCACATTATCTCATAAACGGCACGATTTTCGGGAAAAAAAGTTATTGAATATAAAATGTGTTTTGATTTTCTCTACAACTTTTGTCTGAAAGATTTTTCATTCTAAGAAGAATTCAGCGAGATATCATCATAAATGTACATAGGTCTTCATGTAAAGTACCCGTTGTTCTTGTCAGATTTTAATAGAACTTGAATTTTCCCGACAGATCTTCGAAAAATACTCAAATATCAAATATCATGAAAATACGTGCAGTGGGAGCCGAGTTATTCCATGCGGACGGAGACACAGACACGTGACGAAACTACACGTAATAGTCGCTTTTCGCAATTTTGCGAAAAGGCCTAAAGACTGGAGGGCAGCTAGGTAGAAGGCAGGGTGGTAATCAAATGGATATTAAAGACATATAATATGAACGTACGAATGGTTTCATATACTTGATGGCAGGAACCAAAGGCGGAATCTACGAACGTGGCAATAAATTCTTGAATTCCACGAACGAGAGGGAAATTCATTAACAAAATATTGAATGTTGAAGAATCAAGGGGTTTTTTTTTTTTGGTACATATATCCCGACGTTTCCCAGAGCCTCCTACCTCCAACTTCAGCGTCTAAGAAGTGCAATAATAGATATTTCTTGGCCTATTTGCATCCTCACGACCCGTCATGGGCTGGACGGTCCGGGGATCGAATCCCGGTGGGGGCGACCGGCCCTGGGCCCACCCAGCCTCTTCTAAAATGGGTACCGTGTCTCTTCCCGGGTGAATCGGGTGATCAAATCGAGAAGAATGAAGTGGGCGGGGCATGTAGCACGTATGGGTGAGGGGAGAGGTGCATACAGGGTTTTGGTGGGGAGACTTGAGGGAAGGAGACCACTTGGAAGACCGAGGCGTAGATGGGAGGATAATATTAAAATGGATGTTCAAGAAGTGGGATGGGGGGCATGGACTGGATTGATATGGCTCAGGATAGGGACAGGTGGCAGGCTGTTGTGAGTGCGGTAATGAACCTTCGGGTTCCATAAAACGCGGGGAATTTCTTGACTAGATGACGACCTGTTAGCTTCTCAAGAAGGACTCTGCTCCATGGAGTTAGTTAGTTAGTTAGTTAGTCTCTTCCCGGGGATAAAGCGGCCGGGGCGTGGCGTTGACCACCCACCCGAATCTAGCCCCCAGGTTAAAGAAAGAGTAGAGCTATAACTCTACTCCCTTTTCTGGGCCTTAATGGCATGTTATAAGGTGAATTGCTTAGACCCTGAAGATGGACGTAGTAAGCCTTTCAGAAACTTTGATAATTATTGAATAATCGGCCCGACGTCTTACGCCAAAAGACGTCGATATTCGTTTGATATGAGTGAGTGTTTTGTGCGGTGTAGGGTTATAGGCGACTGTTTCCGCTATATAGGATGTAGTAAAGAGGGTAATCGTGAATGGCAAGGTGCAATATGGAGAATAAAAATTTCGGGGAAAAATAAATTAAATTTTATAACGAAGATAAAGTTTAATTCGTGTTTTTTACTCTCTGCCCGGGCTGATACTTCGCCTTTATTGCCCATTAATTTTCTTCAGCGCTCATAATCATATTAAGGTAACAGCTGCCTACCTAAAAGCCGTATTAAATTCAATTGAGATATTTTTTAGTCGACTGTCAGTTGCGAGGCGGCTGAAGGTTCGTAAGCATTACCACGGTAACTGAATTGAGAGACCCGCTAGTACGGTCACTCTTGAACAAGTTTACAAAAATCGCCTTCGAAACGTATTTATTCACATTAATTTCCTAATTCGACACCGCCGTTTCAAATGTGTTGTCTAATGTCAGACACTTCTGAACTTAGAATTTTTTTGTTTGCACGGCAAGAATTGATCATATTGTCTTCTACGTTTTGGAACTCTGTAAGTATGTAGATACCGACGTTTCGGATGAAATTTATACTTTGAGATTTGAGGTTCTTGCAGTGGCGGTAATGAAGATTAAAATCTTCCGGGATGTTACACCCTGTCGACTGATAAATAGTTAGCGACGTTTCGAAGGAAATTGCTGTCTCCATATTTTGAGTCTCGCAGTCAAAAAATTAGATTATTTACATGGCGTCACGTTCCATAAGACTTTAATCCAGGTTTCCGAATTTCCCATTTTTATGTTTCCATATTCTGGACTAGACTGTACCAGCTCTTTTCTTACCCTGGTTCTGATTGGCCACATGACGCGCATCCTTTATATGTTGTCCAATTACTTCTTCACACTGATCATTTCGCTGTCAATGTGGGATATATTATTTCATCCCTGAGGATGGAAGTAGCATTTTCCTCCGAAATGACGATGTAAAATCACGTAACTATACGGTATGAAAACTCTTTATAATAATAATACAAATGAACGTAAACAGATGTCGGACACCTGAGTCCTGTCCTATGCAAACTCAATCTTGAAGATGCTTTTGATCTCTCCATCTTGTTTTTGGTCGACCTATGTCGCTTTTGCCATTTGGTTTATATTCCATCGTCATCCTGAGTATTCGTGTGTGTTCCGTCCTTTTAACACGTTGTAGCCAATTCTTTTGGTAGCTCTGAATTGCATCTACTATGTGTTCTACTTTTAGTTTTTCTCGAATTGTATTCCTTTGGTGATCTAAAATTGTCAGTTCTAAAAGTAATCTCAAAAATTTAATTTGTGCTGTCTCTAATTGTTGACACTCTTTTCTATTTTAAACCCAAATTTCACTTCCATATTTCAGGGCTGCTTTGGATGTAATATTGTGAAGTCTTAATTTGGTGCTTGGCAGCATATTTTTACCAAAATATATTTTGATAGTGGACTAAATAATTCTAAATTAATTGCCAGAAGGAGAGAATTTATTTTATCTATGTATTACTTGTTCATTTAACAGCTCACCGTAACATATTTATATAGCTTTGAGTTACAAGAAAAAAAAATAGATCCCAAATATCATACCTGAAACACATGAATGAATTTAAACAATAATATGATTTATAATTTAAAATTTACAAAGCGAAATGAGC
This sequence comes from Reticulitermes speratus, assembly GCA_021186555.1. Classification (NCBI taxonomy): domain Eukaryota; kingdom Metazoa; phylum Arthropoda; class Insecta; order Blattodea; family Rhinotermitidae; genus Reticulitermes; species Reticulitermes speratus. The sequence goes on from JAJKFL010000012.1 coordinate 27,545,212, forward strand.
TCCTTACTGTTTCCGTCAAATAACTAACCCGATGGAACAGGTACTGGACAAGCTGGTACTTCTTCAGCTACTCAGGTAATTCCCGCATTTTATAAAACACGCAGATTCATTATCGTGCCCACAGCGTGCCATTTTCTTCATGAGGCAACACGCCATGTCAGTGCTACTGCAGGCACCCCCCCCCCCCCAAACTACCTTATCCGATCCCTTCCTCCTAGTTACCCTGCGGCTGGTTACCCATTCAGTGCTCGTGAACGGCCCTGTACATAGCCTGCCGAAATTGTGTCGTGTGTTGATTCCTGAAATGGTTAGGTTTGGAGGTGAATCACACGAGGTTCCTTGCGTGACGTCATAAGGTAAGAGGTTTGTTATTGTTATTATTATTATTATTCGTTGAAAGTAGAATCAGACAACAGAATGCCAGAAGTAATGCTGAATGACAGATCAAATAGACGAAGTCGACTTGGAAGACCTTTGAAGAGACTATTAGAGGAGGCCGAAACACGTCTATTAGGGTCTAACTTGTGACGGATGATAATGATAATGAATCGTTATTACCTTTATGAACGGTATTTACAATTATATACCTGGAACAAACCATGTGTCTAGAGTACATAATATTGCAGCTGTTCTGTAGTTACAATTTACGCTACATGTAATGTTATTTCCCACGTTAAATGTTCTGTACATTTACATCAGCACTTTCCGCAGTATTTGTGCAGTGCCCAATGTAGCTGTTTGCTGTTGTTCCGTGATGTCGTGCTTTACCGGTATGTTGCTGAGGTATTTTGTGAATGATTTTGAGATGGTTCCAGTTGCCCCTGTTAATATTACTGCTATCACTTCTGTCTTTACATTCCACATGCGCTGTATTTCTGTTGTAAAGTCTTTATATTTTAGAATTCTCTCGGCTTCTTTCTTGATCACATTTCCGTCTCCTCAAATTGCAACATCTATTATCATACACGTTCCTTTGTCATTATCACGGATTATGATGTCCGCCTTACTGTTAGTGATGGTTCTGTCATTATTATTATTATTATTATTATTATTATTAGTAGTAGTAGTAGTAGTAGTAGTAGTAATACTATTAATTCACAGCCGATCCCAGTGGCCGCGCGGTCTAAGGCATGGGTCTACGGCCGCTCGCTTACTGGGATTGTGGGTTCGAATCCAGTGTTCCTCAGTGTTCCGAGGTGAACGGACGCTTGGGAAGCGAGTAGCGGTATAGAGGTGCGCGGAAAGACGAGTGAGGAGAGAAGTGTGGTGCAGTGGTGAGGATCAGTAAAGTTAGATTGTTTACGTGGTCATAAACCAGAGCAACAATGTGCGAAAGAAAGAATACATTGGTGTGTTCATTTGACCGGGACAGCCCAAGGATAACAGCATTGGACATCCATGACTGGATATTTGAAAAATTGGCGATACCGGAAACAGAGGTAAGAATGATACAAATTGACGGAATAAAACGACAGGTTTTCCTTAAGGTAAGCCATACAGATGTACTGGAAGACATAATAACAAGAACACAGGGGACCCTGACCTATACACATAAGGAGGGGATAATCTCCCAAGTCAAAATTGAGATGGCAGGGCTAGGGGGACGAAGAATACGGATAGCAAACTTGCCACCGGAATTGCCAAGAGCGGTAATTAACCGCGCAATGGAACCATATGGAAAGATTGGAGACATTCGTGAAGAGATGTGGTCCAAAGCATACCACTATAAAGTATGTAGTGGAGTACTACTGGTACAAATTGACATGAAGAAACATATCCCCTCGCATATGATGATAGGGGGTCATAGGGCACTAATCACGTATGAGGGGCAGCCTATGACCTGCTATGCATGTAACGAGACGGGGCATATGATACAACAGTGCCCGGTGCGACAGCGACCGGAGAGACGAGAAAATGTAAACAAACAAACAGCATGGGCCACACTTATAGACATGGAAGAAGGTAGGTCACAGGCAAAACCGGAGAGGACGAATGGACTGAGATCGACGAATAGAGCAGGGACAGACACGGAATGCAGGGAGAATGGGAGGGAAGATGTGACGGACAGGAAAGGGCAGACCGAGAAACACGAGAATGAAGACACAGGAGGGAATACAACAGAGGGCACAGATGGAACGGAAACTAAAACGAAGACCGCAGAGATAGAAATGCAAGAAAAGATGGATGTAGAGGAAAACACGAATGACATTATAGTGGAAATAGATAAAATTAAGGGAGAAAAAGGAAAGCACGGGAATATATCAGGAACGATGAAACGATCGGTACCAGGACGTAGGGAAGGAACAAATAGCAATGGAAATACAGAAGGCATAGCTCAAGAGAACGGAAACAGCATGACAACACGGGAGGAGTTTCCTCCTTTAGAAAACCGGGAAGTCGAGGAAGTTAAGATGACACAGGGATTGCGGGCTAACAAAAAACCAAGAACCGAAGAACAACGAATGAGCAGTGTGCGACGGAGCCGGAGTGGAGTGAGGGGAAAAATAGTAGAAGACAATACGCTTGGGAAGGGGAACAACATGTGATGAGTAGAACTTATACGGTAGTGACACTGAACATAGCAGGGATGACATCATGGATGAAAATGAGAATGCTACACGAATATTGCAGACTGAATGATGTGGACATAATGCTCTTACAAGAGGTAACACATGCGGAATTTTCAGCTTGCGTTGGTTACACTGCGTATGTTAACATTGGTACGGAGGGAAGAGGAACGGCAATATTGATAAAACAACCGTTAAATTTAAGCATAATAGACAAGTTGCCGTCGGGACGGGGCATAGCAGGGTTGTTAGATCAAACATACATCGTCAATATATATGCGCCGTCAGGGGCCGCTCGTAGGAAAGAAAGGGAGGAGTTTTACAACAATGAGGTACCATATTTATTTAGAGCAATGCCGGAACGGTTCATATTTGGAGGTGACTTTAATTGTGTCTTGTCAAGGACAGATTGCACAGGAGAGGCGCACATAAGCAAAGCGCTCGAAAAGTTCGTGAGGGACTTTGCTGCGGCAGACGCGTGGAGTGGAATGGGGGATGGGCCGACATACACGCATTATACGAGTACCGGAGCAACTCGAATCGATCGAATATACCTGTCAAAAGCTCTGATGGAATGCAAAACGAGTGCAGAAACGCGAGTAGCAGCGTTTACAGACCACAGTGCGGTATTAGTACGACTCACACTGACTGCACAGAACCACCGTCATGGAAAAGGACGATGGACACTCAACAACATGCTACTGAAAGAAGAGACGCGTAACAAATATAGAAGTGGTTGGGAAAAATGGAAGATGAGGATTCCACACTACCGGAACAAATTGGAATGGTGGGATCAATTTGCAAAAATCCGGACTCAACACTTTTTCAAACAGGAAGGAAGGACGCAAGCGGCAGAGGGGAGACAAATGGAGCATTTCTACTACCAATGCATTTACGATTTGATACGAGAGAAACGGAGGGACCAAAACATAACACCCCGACTACAATATTTTAAGGACAAAATAATGGACCTGCAAAGGATAAAAACACAAAGGATTATTTTGGAAGCACAGGATCAAGGCCCGGTACAAAATGAAAGAGCGACGTATATTACTTATGTAAGGCGAGGAGGAAACGACAAGGGAGGACGATACAACAAATAACGGACGAGGGAGGCAGAAAACTTGACAAGCATGAAGAGATAATGCGGACGATGACGGAGAAAGTAAGGGAAGGATTCAAGGCCACTTTGTGCGATAAGCAAGATGTGGAGAGACTATGTGAAAGAGTTCCGACAACAGTAACGCAAACACGACAATGGAATCTAGAGAATAGGATAACGGAGGAGGAAATACGACAGGCTATTAGGAAAGGTGCAGCAAGAAAAGCACCAGGCACTGATGGCATCCCCATCGAGTTCTACCGGTGGGGATGGGACATCATTAAGACTGAAATGATAGAAGTCTTCAATGACATGTTCCGAGAAGAATATATAACAAAAGCACAAGCCATGGGAATTATAGTATGTGTACCGAAGACCAACAAGCCGGAAAAGATCACAGACTACAGACCGATCACGCTCATGAATGCCGACTATAAGATTTACGCGCGAATATTGGCAACACGCCTGAGTAGAATAACACCGGAAATACTAAACAAAAGTCAGCATTGCGCGGTGCCGGGAACTTCCATACTTGACGCGATAGCGTGCATACGGGACGTAGTGGCATATGGACAGACGAGACGGAATGGATTGTGTCTCCTAGCACTAGATTTTGCATCTGCTTTTGACAGGATCGAGCACACGTACTTAAAGGAAGTATTACTAGCGCATGGGATAGGTACCAAATTCACGAATGTGTTGGAATCCCTCTATATAAAGGCAGAATCAAGGCTGATCATAAACGGATTTTTCTCAGACTTAATCCCCATAAAGAGATCGGTGAGACAGGGATGTCCACTAAGTATGACTCTATATGCAATGGCGCTGAACCCGCTGTTGGTACTCATTTCGGAAAATCTTCATGGAATAACAATAGGACCACACAACACAAAAGTCACCAGCGTCGCATATGCGGATGACGTGACAGTCATTATGACGACAAGAGAGGACTGCACCCTATTGAAGGAGGACTTAAAGACATATGAGAGTGCGACAGGAGCAAGACTAAATTACAGAAAATCAAAGACACTGGCCATAGGGAAATGGAAGAAGGACGACATGGAATTTGACGTACCATATGTACAAGAGATGGTGATCCTAGGAATCAATGTACGGGAAAACATAGGAGATACAATAGAACGAACGTGGACGCGACTGTCGAATACTGTCAGGGGAAGGGCGCAGGAGATGAAGTGGCGTGACCTCAACCTGCATCAAAGAGTATTCATAACGCAGGCATATCTACTATCAAAAATATGGTACTGTGCGCAAATACTGCCACTACCATTGGAACAGGCACGACAAATTGCGATGGCGGTATGGTGGTTCATATGGAATGGAGAAATTTTTAAGGTAGCAACTTCCACACTCCAAAGTGTGCGCACGAAAGGAGGAATGGGACACACAAATGTACAGGCTAAATGCTTGACGCTATACGTGGCACGTCTCGAGATGCAATTCCGAAAAAAGGACACCTTCACAGCGGCATGGATGGACCGATGGAAAAACCAAATGCAGAGAGGAAATCCCCCTAACAAATGCGCATTGCCGACAGAGGCGGAATACTTACGAGAATATCTACAAGGGCGAGCCTACACAAGCACAATCATGGAGGAAGAAATCACCAAGACAACGAAAAGGAAGATATACAACATATACCTCAGATATGTGAGGGGAGACGCGACACCGATCGTACCACGGATTCAAAGAAAATATCCCGGGCTACGATGGGGACAAATTTGGATGAATATAAGCGGAAAACATCTTCCCACAAGTATAAGAGGGACATGGTACCGAGCGGTACATGATATAATATAATAATATAATGACAGATTGCATAAAATTGGATTAAGGGACATGCCGATGTGCACATGGTGCCAGCAGACAGATACTATAGAGCATCGAATCACAGCATGTGTAGGATCGGATGATATCTGGAATTGGACGCGAGCACGGATAGCTGCCATACTGCGGATGGACGAGAGGCACATACCCAACACGTGGCCCATCCTCCCGGAGATGCATATTTGGCCGCCACAACGGCACAATGCTATCATCTGGATGTTAGGACAAATGGTACACTACACGCTCACGGAACATCCGCCGTTGAAACGTCAAGGATATATCAAATACATAAGACGTGCTAGATGGAAGCTACAGAAGTGGTATAGACGGAGACTACTTTATGGTAATTATCTAGACATCATCATAGACTGATGGCCAGTGGGAGGATGGAGTGGAGCAGTGACAATGGGGGTAAAGAAAATGGTTTTTGAGACTCAAAATGAATAGGGAGCAGGAGAAAGAAGAAACACATTAGTGACAAACGCGTCGTTTGATCGCGGCCGAGAGATGGGACGAACAAGGTGGTAAGGGCGGATGAACGGGAGAGACCCAGGAGGACGTCGACGAACCGACGGTCAAAAACATGCCAGTGACATGTACTGAGCTACTGAGATTGTAAAGAAGGGAAAGGTGGTGGGTGGACTGTAACCTGAATGTTAACTGTACATAGAAACTATGGAAAATAAAACTTAGTTTTTAAAAAAAAAAAAAAAAAAAAAAAAAATCCCGCCGGTGGCATGGGTGTCTGTCTGTTGTGAGTGTTGTGTGTTGTCAGGTAGAGGTCTCTGCGACGGGCTGATCACTCGTCCAGAGGAGTCCTACCGAGTGTGGTTTGTCTAAAAACAGTGTGATCATGAAGCCTCGAACAATGAGGCGGCCTAGGCCCCCAAGGGGCTTTCGAGCCATTGAAAAAAAAATCACAGAATTTTAGCTGGTTTTCAAAGAGTACGAGTCTCACTCACCAAGCACTTCCTACTCACTGTTCTGCCAAAAATTTTCTGACTATACGACATGTATTGAGTATTACTACTTTCTGCATTAGAATGTATAGAGCAGGCGGAGATTAAGCAGTTTTAAACTGTTATATAGATTTATGGTACAGTGCCCTTTGTGGGTAATACTAATGGTACTATATAGACCGCGGTTCAGTTGTCATTTATAATAATAATGATGATAATAATAATTATTTATTACATTATGCAGGGTATTTACATCCATATACCTGAAACAAACTATGTTTCTAGGATATATACTTTTGTAGCCATTTTGTATTTACAATTTAGGCTACAGTAATGTTTTTCCCATGTCGAATATACAGGGCATACACAAGAGAATGGTGCGGTTTTAATAGTGTTCAGTATTAAAACCGCACCATTCTTTTGTGTATGCCCTGTATTGTGCCTTTACATAAATACTTTCCGAAGTACGTGTGCAATGCCCAATGTAGCTGTTGTGTGTAGTTCCTTGATGTCGTGCTTTACAGGTATGTTGCTCAGGTATTTTCTGAATGATTTTTATTATTAATATTGCCTCCTGCGCCATGAAAGTTTTATTTTTGTTTTGTTTTCGTTGGTAAAACACGGTGTTTGCCGCGGATAAACGGACTGTGGCACATGCTGTATAATCATGCTAAGGAGTGTAGGTAACTGCTTAGTCTTATGGGATTATTGCATTTAATTAATTAATTCTTTTGTTAAGTGAGTTACACTGTCAGATTGACTCTCGTCTTGTGCTGCTTGCATCTCTGATCGCTTCCGCAGTCGCTCTGGATAGTACTGTGTACGTAGGGCTCCATCAGAAATTAGGAGCAGTGTAAGCAGAGAAAGAGTCTGCCACTGGTCCCTATCCTGAGCCAGATAAATCCAGTCCACAATCTCCCATTCTGTCTAGGGCCCTTTTTTCATATCCCATCTACACCTAGATTTTCAAAATAATGTCAGTATTTCGGCTTTTCCCACCAAAACCCTCTACGCATCCCTATTTTTTCTTTCATGCGTGTCACATGCCTCCGCGCAGCTTTTCCTCAATGATTTGGTCACTAATAATTTTTGACTAGCTTAGGTAATGAAGCTAGTCAATATACACTTTTCTCCAGCGTCTGTTTCACGTCCTCTCTCTTAAATCCCAATATATTATTAGAATCCTTTTCACGAATACCCTGTGTTCCTTCAATGTGAAAGACCTAGTTTCATATCCATACCAAATAAGAGGCAAAGTGATAGGTCTAAATATTTCAGTATTTGTTTACAATATTTTCTAATTCTAATTCATTCTACAGTCTTACGACAGGTCCGTAGCCTCTTCCAAAGCGAGTTCTCCACAGGGTGCGATCTAGTGCTTCCTACTTCAATTTTCAGTACCCTCTCTTTTCCTTAAGGTCATCCAGTAGCTGCTTACGCCTTCTTCCTCGTCTTCCCGACATTTCTATCCTTCCTTCTAACTTTCCTTCAATCACGTGTTCTAGAAGGCAGTTTCTACGCAAGATGTGACCAATCCAGTTAGCCTTTCTTCTTTTATTGTATGTACGATATTCCTCTCCTCCTTGACTCAGTGTAATACTTCATTTCTCACACGATCGGTCCAACTGATCTTCTCCATTCTTCTCCAGCACCACATTTCAAAACTTTCCAGATACTTCTGATCTACTTTCCCAAGTGTCCAAGTTTCAGCACCACACAAAGCTATGCTCCAAATGTAGCACTTTACTAGTTTCTTCCTTAAATTTAATTCCAGTTTGCTGGTGAAAAGATTCTTCTTCAATTTGAATGCTGCTTTTGCCATGGCAACTAATTCTAATACACTCGGCCAAATGCCTCACATAACATGTAAACTGAAATGTAATGATTTTTCAGAAATGTCCCAATGTATGAAACACTTTTTTGTTACTTAGAACAAACAATTTAATTTTGACACTTATTTTCTATATGGCAAATGTTTAACGAAATAAGAGCGAATGTTTAACGATGTCTTCACTTGTTCTTTTCCTAACTCAATGTTAGGTTGCATTTGTTTCTTTTTTCTGATAAATAAATACACACGTAAGTTGAGAACCAATTGTCTTCTGGACTTAAGTGTTTAATTATATTCTGCTAATTTAAATTCCTGTTCTTGGACGGATAATCGAAGTGAATGCCATTATACAGAGATATATATTGCGTAAACATAATGTTTATGATACAGCTACAAGAAGGTGAATTCAGGTAGTTGTTGAATTAAAGATGTTGGAAGCGTCTCCGAGAGATGTTCAAAATTTACATAATTTGAATAAGCACACTCAAATAACAGGCCTCAACAGAACAAATAAAATATAATTTATCGCCCTAAGATTTTAATCGAAAATAAATAGATAAATATTATCCAATATCTGGATATTTGTAAAACGACACTCTTTATTAATTTAGTATAATCTGTGTGGAACTATCAAAACTAAATATGGTGTACATTGATCTATGCAATTTCGTGGCGAGTTTTGGGTCTCACACCACAAAAAACTTAGGCCTATGTCAAAAACTGTGTATTATATTGTAAGTAACTTAATTGCTCTCTCCTCTTGTGTTTAATATAATAGTAAAGAAATATAGTCGAACCCGGTTATAACGACAGCGCTTTATACGACACCTGGCCTATAGCGTCAGATATCTTGTGGTAGCAATTAATCCCTCACTGTTAACCATAACATTATATTCCTCGGTTATAACGACACAAAATATTCAGTCCCCTTCCTGACGTTATAACCGATTTCGACTCTAGTTTGAAACAAACATTACGCGGAACGTTTGTTCCTCAGATTGTTAAATTACGTAACTAACCATCTAATTTTGTCATAAACACCAAATCTGCGATTGGCACTTGTCGGAGCGGTGGAGGTGCCAGTATTGGTCTGCTTACGTAGCAGCTGTAGTTATGTGACTGAGGTAGGAGGGCCGTAAGGTTTGTGAGACTTGTACATGTAGATCGGTGTGTTTGTGCAGTCAGAGCGGTGGAGGTGCCAGTATTGGTCTGCTTACGTAGCAGCTGTAGTTATGTGACTGAGGTAGGAGGGCCGTAATGTTTGTGAGACTTGTACATGTAGATCAGTGTGTTTGTGCAGTCAGAGCGGTGGAGGTGCCAGTATTGGTCTGCTTACGTAGCAGCTGTAGTTATGTGACTGAGGTAGGAGGGCTGTAAGGTTTGTGAGACTTGTACACGTAGATCAGTGTGTTTCTGCAGTCAGAGCGGTGGAGGTGCTAGTATTGGTCTGCTTACGTAGCAGCTGTAGTTATGTGACTGAGGTAGGAGGGCTGTAAGGTTTGTGAGACTTGTACACGTAGATCAGTGTGTTTGTGCAGTCAGAGCGGTGGAGGTGCCAGTATTGGTCTGCTTACGTAGCAGCTGTAGTTATGTGACTGAGGTAGGAGGGCTGTAAGGTTTGTGAGACTTGTACACGTAGATCAGTGTGTTTGTGCAGTCAGAGCGGTGGAGGTGCCAGTATTGGTCTGCTTACGTAGCAGCTGCAGTCATGTGACTGAGGTAGGAGGGCCGTAATGTTTGTGAGACTTGTACACGTAGATCAGTGTGTTTGTGCAGTCAGAGCGGTGGAGGTGCCAGTATTGGTCTGCTTACGTAGCAGCTGTAGTTATGTGACTGAGGTAGGAGGGCTGTAAGGTTTGTGAGACTTGTACACGTAGATCAGTGTGTTTGTGCAGTCAGAGCGGTGGAGGTGCCAGTATTGGTCTGCTTACGTAGCAGCTGCAGTCATGTGACTGAGGTAGGAGGGCCGTAATGTTTGTGAGACTTGTACACGTAGATCAGTGTGTTTCTGCAGTCAGAGCGGTGGAGGTGCCAGTATTGGTCTGCTTACGTAGCAGCTGCAGTCATGTGACTGAGGTAGGAGGGTCGTAAGGTTTGTGAGACTCGCTCTGAAGGTTGTCATGCAAAATGACGAGGACTTTGTGGATGTAATCGTGCTATACAGCCTAAGCGGCTTACGCCAACCTAAGACGGATCTCTACAATATACATAAGACAGTCCTAAGCAGGTCGACATTGTAATGGCGTCAAAGATCGATTTTGTCTGTGAAAAAAGAAGTACAGGGCATACACAAAAGAATGGTGCGGTTTTAATAGTGAACACTATTACAACCGCACCATTCTTTTGTGTATGCCCTGTATAAATGGGTTTCATTGCGGTAGTACAGAACCGTAAAATGTCTGTTTCAATATCTGTATAGTTGTCTGTGAAAATATAAAATATACGTTATTGAAATACATTTAAATTGATAGGAATTGTATTACCTACTGCCTCGCAGTAGCTTCAATTGGCTGGATTACCTTTCAGGTCTATCAAATATCTGAGGCCGGCCGCAAGTTCACCTAAACAGTTCTTATAGAGTCAGTTCCTATTTCGTAGAACACAAAGTGAGTTTCCACTACAGAAACAAGTGGAAAAACTATATGATACATTCCCGTGCAATAGACACTCAGTATATATTCTTATTACGAACAAATTGCACAAGTTAAAACCCTCGGGGTTGTTTCTCCGACATGTTTCGGTTATTGAGAATAGCCTTCCTCAGGAAGTACATTTCGCAAAAGAGGTATAGCCGTTAAAACATATCATTCTCGTTAGTAAATGGTAAATTATACGTATAAAACAACTTAATATGATAATATATGATACTAATAAATAAAAAGATTAAAAATTAATATTATTATACAGAATTATATTAGTTAATAGTTAATAGCAATATTATCCATATTATTATATTTATACCTACTATTTTATACTTTTCGTCGCCCTCGGTGGACTAGTGGTTAGCGTGCTCGCCACTGGACCCAAGGTTCGCGGGTTCGATCCCGACCGAGGGCGATGGATTTTTAAGGGTGATAAAAATCCGGAGCACCACTTCCTTCGGAGGGGAAGTAAAGCCGTCGGTCCCATGTCGTAGATTTACGGCATGTAAAAGAACCATGAATAAAAATGTTGCGTAAGCCAAATTGCCTCCATTTCTCGCCCAGATGGCTCTGGCAGGCACATCAGGATCGATAGAACAGTAGCGCGGCCAGTTGACCAGTCACCAACTGCCACGAATGCGCACGACTTAGTAACCTCGAAAAGAGGAGGCAAGAGGAGTCCCGGGCCCATATAGGGCTGTTGAGCCATGGTTATTATTATTATATTAGTTAATATTATGTAGTGTGCATTCAGCTAGACATAAAGACAAATTTACTACTTCTAGATGTGTGGATGTACTACACACAGTCTGAAATAGTATAATTAAATATGATAGACTTTAACGTTTTATTTATTAATATTACGTATTGATGCTATAGTCGACCTCGGTGGACTAGTGGTTAGCGTGCTCGCCACTGGACCCAAGGTTCGCGGGTTCGATGGATTTTTAAGTGTGATAAAAATCCGTAGCACAACTTCCTTCGGTCTCACTGACTGTCTCCTGACTGCCAGATGGCTCTGGCGGTCACATCAGGATTGAGTTGAACAACGCGGCCAGTCGGCTGGTCTCCGAACTGCCACAAATGCGCAGACCACGTAACCTCGGAAAGAGGAGGCCCAGGCCCATATAGGGCTGTCGAGCCATGGTTATTATATTATATAATTAATTTGCTTTACATGTACCATTTACTATTTACCAACGTCAACGGTATGTTTTAACACCTGAACATCCTTTGTGAAATGTACTCCCTGAGCATGGATATTCTAAATAGCCGAAACATCTCGGAGTAATAGTCTTGTATATGTTAACTGGTGCAGTTTGTTGGTAGTGAACATATGTATTGGATAAATGTTTTTGGGGAAGTAAGCGCTCTTTAATTGGAGATATATACAAAACAAATACAGGGTGTTTCATAAATCCCTCCGGGATTTCGGAGGTCTGTAGCTCAGGAGCCAAATCGCACACGGGGGATGAGAACATGTCAGTGAAAAGAGTACATATCCAAGTTTTGAACATACCTTACAAATGTTCAATATGTCCCCCTTTGGTGACTCGACAGACGTCAATCCTGTAAACTAGCTCCTGCCACACACGTTCCAACATATGAACGTCGATGGTAGCAACTGCATCCATAATTCTTAGCCGAAGCTCCGGTAACTCTTGGTAAAGGAGGCACGTAAACACGATCTTTAACGTAACCCCACAGGAAAAAGTCACATGGAGTAAGGTCGGGTGACCTGGCAGGCCAGGGAATAAGTGTTGAGCTTTCTGTTCATCTGAAAACGCCATGTTTGCACACCACTGCCTCCTAGCGTAGAAACGGGTAACTACACCATCGCATCTGTCACGAAAAAACTTTTACATTTCCTCTATACGTTGGCATGCTTTTATCTCTTATATGTGGGTTTGCTACCGCACGGCAAAGCCTCTAAATCCCGGATGGACTTATGAAACACGCTTTATATTTTCTGTTTGGCAAGATGAAGAGTCTGTTAATGTTTTTGTTTGTATTTCATTTGACTACGCTTTCTCATCTTCCCAGACTATAATTTACAGTGTCAAATATGAGAAAGAGTGATGAATAATTAGTTTAAAAATTTGTAAGAAAGCTGTCCTGGGTCGATCTATGCAGTGCACTGGAATGTGCTTAGGATGACTCAGGAATGCCACTAAAATCCTTAGTAAATTTGACAGTAGACCCGTCGCGACTTGAAACCAGCTACTTCCCAAACACAAATTTGCAGCTTTATTCTTATTTTAACCTTCTAGTTTCATACAAGTTAAATTATTAAATTATATTAAATTAATTGAACAGTGTTATACCAACAAATGCACACAGACATACAATGTCAATGGTATCTTTTGTTGGTTTTAAGTTATAATTATCTCAAGCTTTGCACGGTATGTACAACTTCAAACTTTTATTTATAGTTTGCCCCAATACGTATTTCGGCGTGCTTATATCGCCATATTCAGGGGGTCTTTGAAGTTTTTATTAGCATAGACCAATATTCATAAAAGATGGCGATGGCGATGTAAGCACGCCGAAATACATATTGGGGCAAGCTATAAATAAAATATACCATTGACATTATATGTCTGTGTGCATTTGTTGGTATAAATTGTTCAATTAAGCAAAAATGCACGGTGAATGCAACGTATATTAAATTAATATCACATTATATCCACCGTGAATTTTGATAATAATTCGCAATTTTAAAAAACCAACAAATGCACTGTATTATCAAGTATTGTTCAATGTCCCCTACATATGTTTCGGTTCAAGTTGAACCATCTTCAGGGGGTAAAGGTTACATTCACATTACATCCATTAGTTAATGTGATGATATAATATATATACACCACAATATAAAGCAAATTCGTGTCACAGTTCAAAGAGTATATAACGGTACCTATTATGTTCCAAAGTGTAAAATGCACGAACCTCAAAATTGGTGTTAGGAACAATTTAGCCCATATTCTGTATACTGTTGTATGTACATGTCAAGGAAATAAAGCTATGTAAATTAAAAAAAAAAAGAGTATATAACGAAATTTATGCACTGTAGCCTGTTAATGTGATAGTAACTTAACTTTATAATGTGGTGTATATATATATATTATATCATCAGATTAACTAATGGATGTAATATGAATACAACCTTTACCCCCTGAAGATGGTTCACCTGGAACCGAAACATATGTAGGGAATACTGAACAATACTTGATAATATAGTGTATTTGTTGATTTTTTAAAATTGTGAAATATATTAAATTAAATTATTAAATTATATCGACCACTGTGCTCTAAATATTTAATTATCGGTATATACAAAAAGTCCAAGACTGGAGTGTATCATTCTCCACGTGTTATTGTTCACACATTCGTTCCTTTCCTCAGAACCTCCATCACGTTTAATCTCTGAGCCTACACAAAATTTACATAGTAAACGTCTCTGTGCTCATAATGCAACACTGAATCAAGGAGGAGATGGAATTGCTAATTTTGACACCGGTTAGAGTGCACACACAAGTACCTGATAGTGACAGCCTTCTCTTAGCTGAATTGAGAAGTTTGTGTGTGTGTTTATTTGTGCAATTATCAATTAATTACAGAGCGAAAATCAATTCTGAGTTGTTAATGCAAGCAGTTCCCATTTCAGAGATTTTGAAGCTTGCTGCTGAAGGAAAGGAACCACTAACTAACTAACTAACTAACTCCATGGAGCAGAGTCCTTCTTGAGAAGCTAACAGGTCGTCAGCTAGTCAAGAAATTCCCCGCATTTTATGTTACCCGAAGGTTCATTACCGCACTCACAACAGCCCGCCACCTGTCCCTATCCTGAGCCAGATCAATCCAGTCTATGCCCCCCATCCCACTTCCTGAAGATCCATTTTAATATTATCCTCCCATCTACGCCTCGGTCTTCCAAGTGGTCTCCTTCCCTCAAGTCTCCCCACCAAAATCCTGTATGCATCTCTCCCCTCACCCATACGTGCTACATGCCCCGCCCACCTTATTCTTCTCGATTTGATCACTCCGAACAATATTTGGTGATGAGTACAGATCATTAAGTTCCTCGTTATGTAGTCTTCTCCACTCCCCTGTTACCCCGTCCATCTTAGGCCCAAATATCCCCCTCAGCACCCTATTCTCGAACACCCTCAGCCTATGGCCCTCCCTCAGTGTGAGACACCAAGTCTCACACCCATACAAAACAACAGGCAAAATTATAGTTCTGTATATCTTAATCTTTGTATTTTTGATAGCAAACTGGAAGAAGAAGATCCTGCACCGAATGGTAACACTTAAGGAACCACTTAAGGAACAAAATTAAGTATTTATTATGCTGACTTCCGAATGGTGTTTCTGTTTAATCGTACAGAAAGTTGGTGTGAAAAACGTGGTACAAAACACCCTTTAACATTTGTCACCATGACAGAATGCTTTTAATGCATCACCTTCAGTGGATATAATATGACAGCCATGCTGTCGTGTGAAAATGTTTGCGGACTTATGCAAAATACAGCAAATGTTCCTACATGTAGACAGTTTACTGCAAAATATCTTGAGTTATTTTCCTTGGAAGGTTATGACTATATCAAACAAATGTACATAATATTTACGAAGAACAGAGAAACACATTAGGGACGTGTTTTGTGCATGCTTGTAGTGACTTATATACACCAAAATGTGCGCACAATAAAATTATAATTTTTACATAAACTGAACCCTCCTACATGTTCAAGCGATAAACCGACATCACCAAGGAGACGTCAATAAAACGGAATTCATAACATTACATAAATAAAACTACTTATTGCATCTGACACAAACTGTATTTATTATTTTCAAACAAATGATTACTTCAGTTTTAAGTTTTTGTATAAACAAACACCTGATGACGATCGGCTTGATCGAAACATGTAGCGATTGAGATAATAATAACAAATACATGTTGTGTTAGACGGAATACGTAGTGTTATTTATGTAAGTCTATATACACAACGGGATGGATAGCGTCAAATACATAAAAATAAAATTAAATACATATTATGTATTCCTCTGTAATGACATCTCCCTGAGGATGGCGATTTATCGTTGAAATATGTAGGAGGTTTTCATGTTTATGGATAACTTGTAATTTTATTGTGTGAATATGTTGGTAGGCGTGACCAGAGTGTTCTGAACGGCTGTTGTACTGCGATGTGGAAAGCAAATGGAAAAACTACCACATTATTACTTTTCCTGGATAGTCTTTTCCAGAAACAGAGACAAATGCGAGATGCTTCCTCTCGAGACAAAACAATTTGGAAGTAAAGTACTCCCCTATTAGGATCTCCGGGGGGGGGGGGGAGTGTTTCTAGAGGAGACACCACGCGGTAGGAGTTACAGCGAGGACTACATATGTTGGTGCGTATAAATGACTTCATTAAGAGCACATTCTCCGCATACTACAATTAAAACCATGTACCTAATCAAAAGCAATTGGAGAATGTGGAATATTTAAATTATTTGGGTAGCAAGATAACAAATGATGCAAGGTGTACACGTGAAATTAAATCCAGAATTGTCATGGCAAAAGCAGCATTCAACAAGAAGAAAAATCTTTTCACCAGCAAACTGGACTTAAATTTAAGGAAGAAACTAGTAAAGTGCTACATTTGGAGCATACTTTGTATGGTGCTGAAACGTGGACACTTCGGAAAGTAGATCAGAAGCATCTGGAAAGTTTTGAAATGTGGTGCTGGGAAGAATGGAGAAGATCAGTTGGACCGATCGTGTGAGAAATGAAGAAGTATTACACAGAGTCAAGGAGGAGAGGAATATCGTACATACATAAAAAGAAGAAAGGCTAACTGGATTGGTCACATCTTGCGTAGGAACTTCCTTCTAAAACACGTGATTGAAGGAAAGTTAGTAGGAAGGATAGAAATGACGGGAAGAAGTGGGAGAAGACGTAAGCAGCTATTGGATGGCCTTAAGGAAACGAGAGGATACTGGAAATTGAAAGAGAAGCACTAGATAGCAGTAAATGGAGATCTCGCTTTAGAAGAGGCTGTGGACCTGTCGTAAGACAGACTACAAAATGAATTAACCTGAACAAGTGTCTTTAAAGCTTTGAACAGATTTTCGGCCCATTTTATAATAAAAGAAGGATGACAGTAAAGTGTAAACTCATCTACAGGGAAGAGTTCGTTTACAGTTGACTATTCTAAGTTAGACATTAATGTCCTGACAGCGAAAAACTACAAAACGGCTCAAATCATTGTCCGCGTTTCTTCCACTCAACACCTTACGCGTCTAATTAAGGACTGTCATTCAAACACGTTTTCCTTTATCCAAACTGTTCTTTCTTTTCCTATTATGTTACCGCTAACGCAGATGTCTTCTTCCATAAAGGTCCTACCAATGTTACAAAATGTTTCTTCCCTCTGTAATTCTGCTACAGGGAAATACGTCATGGTAAAGACAACACTCTACACGTTCATAGCTGATTGCACAGCAACATTCGACGTGTGACTGTGTATTCGCCGACCAAGTTTAGCACAGAACGACGAACACAGTAAGGCTGTCACATCACATTACATGCTGAGCAACGTCGTAAGAATGGAGGGTTTCGTGGAGGCAGCCTTGCAATGGAGTCACGGATATTGAACTCGCTTGGGATACTCTTTTATTTTTAATGTCATAGCTTGAATAGGAGACATCTAACGATCAATGTTTAGAGAAACGTTTTTGTTTGCATCATGTGTGTAGTATCACCTACAGTGATGTCATGAGTTTCAGAAACACCCTGTATAAACAAATTCGGAAAGCAATATTATTATATTATATTATTAATATAATATTTGGTGGGGAGATCTGAGGGAAGGAGACCACTTGGAAGACCCAGGCGTAGATGGGAGGATAATATTAAAATGGATCTTCAAGAAGTGGGATGGGGGGGCATGGACTGGATTGATATGGCTCACGATAGGGATAGGTGGCGGGCTGTTGTGAATGCGGTAATGAACCTTTGGGTTCCATAAAACGCGGGGAATTTCTTTGACTAGCTGACGAACTGTTAGCTTCTCAAGAAGGATTCTGCTCCATGAAGTTAGTTTTATTAATATTAGCTTAACGAAAAAGTACTGGTACGTTTCACGGTTCGAATGTTTATAAAGAGGTAAAGCAATCCCTGTAAAAAGCCCTAAGGTTTCCAGGAAGTTGAGGCTTCCAGATTTGAAGCCCTACGTACCGACTGCCTTTACCCCCCAGGAAATACTCCTGGTACTCAATTCTGTTAGACGCTGAGTCGACCCTAGGACCATAGTGCGACTGGAAGGATTATGTCAATGAAAAATTCCAATGACATCATCGGGGATCGAACCCGGGACCTTCCGGGCTTGTAGCGCAGTGCCTCAACCAACTGCGCCACCGACATCATGAATAAGATGTACAAAGTATTACTTTGAAAACGCGAATGAAAGGAAAAATATGTAAGGCCTAGATGATAGGGGAAGATAATACTAAAATGAATCTGAGATAGGGCATGAGGTGTAGACTGTAATTTTGTATGCACGATAATGGTCCTTTATAGGCTACAAACATTGCGGAAAATTATGACCAAACCAGAATCTCAAACACGTATCTTCTACATTAGATTGTTGATTGATTGATTTGTTTGTTATTTAAACATTATGCGTGAAATGCAGGAATTACCTGCGTGGTGTCGAATGAAATGTGTGTTACATTACGAGCGGTGTGGAATCAATCTGGAAAACGTCGGTCAGAATATGTTATCTCCAACGAGGATCCCATCTACCCACAATTCTAAGACAGTTAAAGTAATAACCTGTTTGTATGGCGTCATTTAATAACCACACAGTAGATTCAGTCTGTAGTAATATGAGATGTAATTACCAGTGTAGCTTACACGACACGGAGATGGAAACTGTCACGCATGCGCCGTGAAGCCATTATTGGTTGTGCATAATTGATTAGACGCTCCACTCAACGCTAGAGTAAACTCAATTTATCTCCTCTCCCCACATCGCTTTGCCTCTTGGCGCACCACGGCTGTGCATGTGGTCCTCGGTTAGCATTAATGCCGATTACGAAATAACCACTTCAGATAGCTACTTAAAACTTTATCAATATGGAGCGGAATTATTAAGGTACTACATTTTGTTCGTAACTGCATGCGTCGCTTCATCTCTATGAAGCAGACACACCATTTTGTTCATAACTGCTTTCATTGCTTCTTCTGTGTGAGGAAAATACACTATTTTGTTTATAACTGCTTTCATTGCTTCTTCTGTATGAGGCAAATACACTATTTTGTTCATAACTGCTTTCATTGCTTCTTCTGTATGGGCAAATAAACCATTTGTTTATAACTGCTTTCATTGATTCTTCTGTATGATGCAAATCACTATTTTGTTCGTAACTGCTTTCATTGCTTCTTCTGTTGAGGCAAATACACTATTTGTTTATAACTGCTTTCATTGCTTCTTCTGTATGAGGCAAATACACTATTTTGTTATAACTGCTTTCTTGCTTCTTCTGTGTGAGGCAAATACACTACTTGTTTATAACTGCTTTCGTTTGCTTCTTCTGGTGAGTGCAAATACACTATTTTGTTCATAACTGCTTTCATTGCTTCTTCTGTTGAGGCAATACACTATGTTGTTTTATAACTGCTTTCATTGCTTCTTCTGTATGAGGCAAATACACTATCTTGTTTATAACTGCTTTCGTTGCTTCTTCTGTATGAGGCAAATACACTATGTTGTTCATAACTGCTTTTATTGCTTCTTCTGTGTGAGGCAAATACACCATTTGATTTATAACTGCTTTCATTGCTTCTTCTGTGTGAGGCAATACACCTATTTTGTTCATAACTGCGTTCATTGCTTCTTCTGTATGAGGCAATAACTATCTGTTTATAACTGCTTTATGCTCTTCGTTGAAATACACCATTGATCATAACTGCTTTCATTGCTTCTTCTGTGTGAGGCAAATACACTATGTTGTTTATAACTGCTTTCATTGCTTCTTCTGTTGAGGCAAATACACCATTTTGATCATAACTGCTTTCATTGCTTCTTCTGTGTGAGGCTGATACACTATTTTGTTCATAACTGCTTTCATTGCTTCTTCTGTGTGAGGCAGATACACTATTTTGTTCATAACTGCTTTCATTGCTTCTTCTGTATGAGAAACAACTTGTTATGCTTCATTGTTCTCTGTATGAGGCAAATACACATTTTGATCATAACTGCTTTCATTGCTTCTTCTGTGTGAGGCAATACACTATTTTTATAACTGCTTTCATTGCTTCTTCTGTGTGAGGCAAATACACCATTTTGATCATAACTGCTTTCATTGCTTCTTCTGTGTGAGGCTGATACACTATTTTGTTCATAACTGCTTTCATTGCTTCTTCTGTATGAGACAAATACACCATTTTGTTAATAACTGCAGACATTGCTTTTATGTGTGTAGCTGATATATTAATCATCCTCGTTGCCGGTTTCCCAGCAGACCAATCGTAGCTGTCCTCGTAACAACTGCTTGATGTTTTTGCATTCGAAGTCTGCTGTGTTTTCTCTGCCTTATGAGTGTATCACAACTGTGGAATACAAGATTTCCTCGCCAATCCTACAGGATACGTTCCTGAAACACAGCGCGGTTGGAAGATCCAGGTCTTATGGGAAAGTAGGGATTTGGAAACAGCGGCCACTTTTAATGCTAGTCAATTCGTAACTGAATTGACGGTCACTTCACTAAGCACAAAAAAAGTACATAACTGCAGGCACATGCAACATAGAATACAAAATGCTGTCACGAGGAGGCAAAGACATGATCTACTGAAAGCTATAAAACGGATTTTGGAAAACAACACAGCCCAGTTCCCAGCAAATGCAAATCTACCGGTGTGGAAGACATAGGCGTTTTTTAATTCTAGGCCTACAAAACGTAAAACCTCTGGACACTTTTAACCAAACAAAGCAGCTGACAAACCTGGATACAAATGGAAACAGAGAGGTATTTGGCATTCTCTGTTGGCACAACGCCTGCTGGTGAGGGACCATTTTACCGGCCAAATAACTCCGCGCTGTACAGTCTTTCTTTAAAATATTTTGGTCGATAATTCGGAAACGAAATGCCCAGCCCTTTATGTAATCCGAATTTTGAATAGAACAAGAGTGCACCATATCCTGTTCTAAGCTAGCTTAATCCAGCACATTACGTTCAATTTATTTGAACGTTTAAAGCCCAGTGGTAAGTATATACACCTTCTTCTATAACTTTAAGAAAATGTTCATTTGTTTCTGATGATGTGCACAGTATATAACCATTATTTACCTAAACAGTGTTAACTGCTGGGTCTTATAATGGATATACAGGGTGCTTTCTGAGAGCTAGAAACTCTGATTTCAGGCTTGCGACGCCGTGTAAAAGAGATGTACGTTCCTTTGGGATTTTACGAAGCGTAGAATGGTAGTTTCTTACAGACGTTTCGGGACAACCTATCGCTTACATCTTCAAAGATCAAGCAGTCTTGGACAGATTGACAATTGAAGATGGGACCGATGGGTTGTCCCGAAACTTCGGTAAGAAACTAACATTCTACGCTGCATGGAATCCAAAAAGAAGGGAGATCTCAGGTAGGAAATTAATTTTTATATACAATATGGACGAACGTCGGAGGTCAAGAGGTTAATGTTATCCACTTTCAAATATGGAGCACCTTTCAAATTCTTATCACATTGTAGGTGGGAACTTCGTACTTAGAAAACCATTACATATCCTATACTTAAAATAATTGCCGTTATGTAAACTAATAAACAGTGAATACACCGCATGAAGTAGGACTGGCCTACATCAGGCGATGGTCAAACTGTCTATTGCGGAACCTATGTAGTAGGACTGGCCTATATCAGGCGATGGTCAAACTGTCTATTGCGGAACCTATGTAGTAGGACTGGCCTACATCAGGCGATGGTCAAACTGTCTATTGCGGAACCTATGTAGTAGGACTGGCCTACATCAGGCGATGGTCAAACTGTCTATTGCGGAACCTATGTAGTAGGACTGGCCTACATCAGGCGATGGTCAAACTGTCTATTGCGGAACCTATGTAGTAGGACTGGCCTACATCAGGCGATGGTCAAACTGTCTATTGCGGAACCTATGTAGTAGGACTGGCCTACATCAGGCGATGGTCAAACTGTCTATTGCGGAACCTATGTAGTAGGACTGGCCTACATCAGGCGATGGTCAAACTGTCTATTGCGGAACCTATGTAGTAGGACTGGCCTACATCAGGCGATGGTCAAACTGTCTATTGCGGAACCTATGTAGTAGGACTGGCCTACATCAGGCGATGGTCAAACTGTCTATTACTGAACCTATGTAGTAGGACTGGCCTACATCAGGCGATGGTCAAACTGTCTATTGCGGAACCTATGTAGTAGGACTGGCCTACATCAGGCGATGGTCAAACTGTCTATTGCGGAACCTATGTAGTAGGACTGGCCTACATCAGGCGATGGTCAAACTGTCTATTGCGGAACCTATGTAGTAGGACTGGCCTACATCAGGCGATGGTCAAACTGTCTATTGCGGAACCTATGTAGTAGGACTGGCCTACATCAGGCGATGGTCAAACTGTCTATTGCGGAACCTATGTAGTAGGACTGGCCTACATCAGGCGATGGTCAAACTGTCTATTACTGAACCTATGTAGTAGGACTGGCCTACATCAGGCGATGGTCAAACTGTCTATTGCGGAACCTATGTAGTAGGACTGGCCTACATCAGGCGATGGTCAAACTGTCTATTGCGGAACCTATGTAGTAGGACTGGCCTACATCAGGCGATGGTCAAACTGTCTATTGCGGAACCTATGTAGTAGGACTGGCCTACATCAGGCGATGGTCAAACTGTCTATTACTGAACCTATGTAGTAGGACTGGCCTACATCAGGCGATGGTCAAACTGTCTATTGCGGAACCTATGTAGTAGGACTGGCCTACATCAGGCGATGGTCAAACTGTCTATTGCGGAACCTATGTAGTAGGACTGGCCTACATCAGGCGATGGTCAAACTGTCTATTGCGGAACCTATGTAGTAGGACTGGCCTACATCAGGCGATGGTCAAACTGTCTATTGCGGAACCTATGTAGTAGGACTGGCCTACATCAGGCGATGGTCAAACTGTCTATTGCGGAACCTATGTAGTAGGACTGGCCTACATCAGGCGATGGTCAAACTGTCTATTACTGAACCTATGTAGTAGGACTGGCCTACATCAGGCGATGGTCAAACTGTCTATTGCGGAACCTATGTAGTAGGACTGGCCTACATCAGGCGATGGTCAAACTGTCTATTGCGGAACCTATGTAGTAGGACTGGCCTACATCAGGCGATGGTCAAACTGTCTATTGCGGAACCTATGTAGTAGGACTGGCCTACATCAGGCGATGGTCTAACTGTCTATTGCGGAACCTATGTAGTAGGACTGGCCTAAAATCAGGCGATGGTCAAACTGTCTATTGCGGAACCTATGTAGTAGGACTGGCCTACATCAGGCGATGGTCAAACTGTCTATTGCGGAACCTATGTAGTAGGACTGGCCTACATCAGTCGATGGTCAAACTGTCTATTGCGGAAACTATGTAGTAGGACTGGCCTACATCAGACGATGGTCAAACTGTCTATTACGGAACCTATGTAGTAGGACTGGCCTACATCAGGCGATGGTCAAACTGTCTATTGCGGAAACTATGTAGTAGGACTGGCCTACATCAGGCGATGGTCAAACTGTCTATTGCGGAACCTATGTAGTAGGACTGGCCTACATCCGGCGATGGTCAAACTGTCTATTGCGGAACCTATGTAGTAGGACTGGCCTACATCAGGCGATGGTCAAACTGTCTATTGCGGAATCTAAAGTTCGTCCCCGTCGTCACAAAATGACGGCGTTTGGCGCTGTGCTGAGGCAGTGTATTTTCACCTGCATGGTCATGTTGTGGAGAAAGCTTTCTAGATTGGACTGAATGGTCTGCCTTCTACAACTCATGGTTTCTCTACTCTTTCTTGAAGAAAATGGCTAGCGAAACCCAATTCTTGAACCCCACGTTACACATATGACCTGGCGGAAATTGCCAAGTAATTCTGTAGCCTTCCCCGTTTTCTGCAACTCACTTTGACCACTCGCCTAAACTTAATTTCCTCACGGACCGTACGTACTTCGAGGTAAATGCCCTGTTTTTTATTTGCGACTGTTTTCTGGTTTCATTCAAACATCAGGAAACGCTCTGATATTGAAACCTGGATGTTTCACTTTGCTATAAAAATTTCTCCATCTCCCACTCAAATCAGCTACGAACAAATCCACAGATTTTAAATGTTTGTTTTACTAATTATGTCCTTAAGTCACATTCTTGTGATTGTGTCATCAGATATATGAGTGAATTTTTCAGTTCATCGATTCCTGTATTTAATGACTCTGTTCCAATTAAGCAAGTAACGATATGGAATGAAGAAAGTGAATGTTCCGTCGGGTGTAATTAATGAATGTATTTATATATTTATTTATACATCATTTATACATTATTTTATACATTATTTATATTTATACATTATTTATACATCCTATCCAGGTGGCCGCGCAGTCTAAGTCGTGGGTCTGCGACCGTCGCTTGCTGGGATTGTGGATTCTAATCCCGCCAAGGGCATGTCTGGTGTGTGTTTGTGTTCTCAGTTAAAGGTCTCTGCGACGGGCCGATCCCTCGTCCAGAGGAGTCCTACCGAGTGTGTGTGTGTCATTAAATGTGATCAGGTACAACAATAACCCTCTACACCTACAATGAGTAGGTAGACAGAGGTCAGACTGAGAAAGAAAGAAAGGACTGTCAGTATCTCTGTAAGTTTATCGCTGGATGGTTGCATGATTGAACAAAGAAAACTTGAAGATGTGCTTGGAGGAAGATTTTTTAGTCCAATTTGCGATGCAATCACGGAATTTGCTTGGAGAGATAGATAAATATGGAACAGGATCTCAGAGAAGATGTTGTCCTGGGTGGGAGTCAAACCGTATACCTCCCAAATTCACGTCACATGTTAGTGCCTTTGCGAAATTTCTCGGTGTGAATTATAACCTATACTTTGCGGAAGGGAAGTAAATTACCGGTTCTTGAAAACAAAGTGTAATGAGTAATTAACAAGCTAGTACGTCACTGCTTTACGTAACGAGAAACTTGGTGGTGATTTGTGTTCATTGTAGATCTTATGTTAGAAATGGGGGCGCTGCTAGTTGGAAAGGGGTTAAGAAATGCATGCAGAATTTTACTAGGGAAACATCTAGAGTATCATGTTGTTGGAAGACGGAAAAAAGGAACTTGAATTTTGAGATTTATCCAGCGACGAATATTGAGATTATGATATTCTGTGTTACGGCACCGTTAGCCTTGTAGTACAAGGTCACTGTAGAGGTCACGTGTTCCGGATTTGTGGTTTGTAGTGTCATAGATACCTACCGAATTATACGTTGTTATAACGTAGATGCTTGTAATCTAAGACAGCCTGAAATATTCAGTTAAGTGTATCTTACAAATTCCCTTACTTCATTCGTCACGCGAGGCTGCCCGATGCGTGAACAAAGATTTAAACACCGCTGTGGTGCAGGCACATTTATTGCGACGTTATACAAATTTACACCTCTGTGCTACAGGCCGGCTTATCCCGATGTTATATAAATGTACTCCCCTGTACAAACAAAATACATCAGGATCTGCCAAAACACAACTAAATTCTGTTTATTATATAGAACTACATGTTTCGACTTATCTCAGGTCATACTCAGGTTCACAGTTGGTTTTTAAAACATACGAGTATTAAGGAAAAAATATAGATTATGTAATTCCGTAAAATACAATTAAAATTATTAAAATTGTTAAGATTATAAAATTGTTAAAACTGTTAAAATTATTAAAATTGTTAAAATTATTAAAAGTGTTAAGATTATAAAATTGTTAAAACTGTTAAAATTGTTATAATTATTAAAATTGTTAAAATTGTTAAAATTATTAAAATTGTTAAAATTATTAAAATTGTTAAAATTATTAAAATTGTTAAAATTATTAAATTGTTAAAATTATTAAAATTGTTAAAATTATTAAATTGTTAAAATTATTAAAATTGTTAAAATTATTAAAATTGTTAAAATTATTAAAATTGTTAAAATTATTAAAATTCTTAAAATTCTCCTTCTTCTGAACATTAAAATTTTAAAATTGTTAATAACTTAAATTGTGTTCTGCGGACTTATAATAATAACCATGGCTCAACAGTCCTATATGGGCTCGGGCCTCCTCGTTCCGAGGTTACTGGGTCGTGCGCATTCGTGGCAGTTGGTGACTGGCGAACTGGCCGCGCTACTGTTCTATCGATCCTGATGTGACCGCCAGAGCCATCTGGCAGGCAGTCAGGAGACTTGGGTGAGAAATTGGGGTTGAATTTTGCTTACGCAACATTTCTATTCATGCCCGTAAGGTTCTTTTACATGCCGTAAATCTACGACATGGGACCGACGGCTTTACTTCCCTCCGAAGGAAGTGGTGCTCCGGATTTTTATCACCCTTAAAAATCCATCGACCTCGGTCGGGATCGAACCCGCGAACCTTGGGTCCAGTGGCGAGCACGCTAACCACTTGTTCTGCTGACTTACATAATGTATATTTCTTCCTTGATATGTTTTTAAGACCAACTGTGAAACTGAGGATGACCTGAGATGGGTCGAAACATGTAGTGCTACATAATAAATATAATTTAGTTGTGTCTGGACAGATATCGATGTAAGTTTTTGTATTATTAACAAAACAACGGGATGACATTCTTTAAGATTGTACTCGCCTGTGTAACAGACCCACTGACCCCCACGCTGTACACCACTGTGCTTCTGACCGACTTATCTCAACGCCATGTAATTGTAAACCCTTGCTATTGGCCCACTGGTCCCAAAATTTTTTAATATCGTCACTGAACTTAAATCTCTGCGCTAAATTCTTTTTTTAAACTGTACAAAGGTCCTAATTATATTAATAACTGTCAGATGTACAATTTACACGCTCGAGACAGGTTGCTGTCTTTGTAAACGAAACACGACATTTGGTTCCTATATGTAAATTAGCAAACGAATAATTCTTGCTTGCTCTATCTATTGTTATTACTATTACAGAAAAAAATTATTTCTATTTCAGGCTCCCGCCGCGCTGTTAATAAGATTTGCACTTTT
Source organism: Reticulitermes speratus (assembly GCA_021186555.1). Taxonomy (NCBI): domain Eukaryota; kingdom Metazoa; phylum Arthropoda; class Insecta; order Blattodea; family Rhinotermitidae; genus Reticulitermes; species Reticulitermes speratus. The sequence goes on from JAJKFL010000012.1 coordinate 27,572,450, forward strand.
CTAGGATGTTACGCGGCGTCGAGTGGTAATCCTTTACCGACGTTTCGGGACAAAGTATCGGTCCTATCTTCAAGGGTCAAGAGGTCTAAGAAGAAAAGAAAGGACTTCTTGACCCTTGAAGATGGGACCGATACTTTGTCCCGAAACGTCGGTAAAGGATTACCACTCTACGCTGCGTAATATCCCAACAGAGTGTAGATCACAAATTATTTTGTAAATTATTTAACTCAACCAATATTAAGAGGTTCTAAACAATTGTTATACGATATGTTACGTACCAACATTCATACTCTCATCCTGCCATGTTACACTATTCCTTCCTACATTCTTTTTCTCTGCAGTATGATTTTTTCTCCTTACTTCGCGTTTCACCATCTCACGTCCGTGTGCTATTTTCTAGCAGTGTTTTTTCCATCATTGCTTCTCATTTGACTTCACGTATTTCTGCTTCTTCCTGCCTCATTCCTTGCTTTAACATAATATATTTTTCTTCATTTTCATCTGACTTAAGTCCCATTTCGTACGCTCCTTTCCTTTCATCTATCTCCCTCCTTGTTTGCATGTCTCTTCATTATATCTGATTTGCTCCAAAATCCTCATTTTCTCTTTATTTTTCTTGTCCCATCTTCTCCCATACATTGCAGTGTTTATAAAACTCCTGCTGCATGTGCATTGATGTCTGCACGCGTTTTCCTATCACAAAAAAGACCTTTCCACAACCTGTGTACGAATATACGTAAATATCAGAATTTTCTGAATCTATTTCACTTGCTGTGTTTTCCTGTAAATGGACATAAATTCTGTATTGTATAGTTCAGTGAATGCTGCAACTTCAGCATGCTCTCGCTGTTACTTCCACAACACATTTAACCTGCTTTGTGTTTGGTGTTTGTGTGTGTGTTTGTTTTTGTGTGTTATATCTGTAACAGTTTGTGTGTTATATCTGTAACAGTTTGTGTGTTATATCTGTAATAGTTTGTGTGTTATATCTGTAACAGTTTTTGTGTTATATCTGTAATAGTTTGTGTGTTATATCTGTAAAAGTTTGTGTGTTACATCTGTAAGAGTTTGTATGTTATATCTGTAATAGTTTCGTGTGTTATATCTGTAACAGTTTGTGTGTTATATCTGTAACAGTTTGTGTGTTACATCTGTAACAGTTTGTATGTTATATCTGTAATAGTTTGTGTGTTATATCTGTAACAGTTTGTGTGTTATATCTGTAACAGTTTGTGTGTTATATCTGTAACAGTTTGTTGTGTTATATCTGTAACAGTTTGTGTGTTATATCTGTAAGGTTGTGTGTTATATCTGTAACAGTTGTGTTTATATCTGTAACAGTTATGTATGTATCTGTAAAGTTCGTGTGTTATATCTGTAACAGTTTGTGTGTTATATCTGTAACAGTTTGTGTGTTATATCTGTAACAGTTTGTGTGTTATATCTGTAAAGTTCGTGTGTTATATCTGTAACAGTTTGTGTGTTATATCTGTAACAGTTTGTGTGTTATATCTGTAACAGTTTGTGTGTTATATCTGTAAATGTTTGTGTGTGTTATATCTGTAACAGTTTGTGTGTTATATCTGTAAGAGTTTGTGTGTTATATCTGTAACAGTTTGTGTGTTATATCTGTAACAGTTTGTGTGTTATATCTGTAACAGTTTGTGTGTTATATCTGTAAAGTTTGTGTTATAATCTGTAACAGTTTGAGTATATATCTGTAACAGTTTGTGTGTTATATCTGTAACAGTTTGTGTGTTTATATCTGTAACAGATTTGTGTGATATATCTGTAAAGTTTGTGTGTTATATCTGTAACATAGTTATTCGTTGTGTTATATCTGTAACTGTTTAGGTTTTTTTTTTTTTAATCTGTAAAGTTTGTGTGTTATATCTGTAAGTTTGTGTGTTATATCTGTAACAGTTTGTGTGTTTATATCTGTAACAGTTCGTGTGTTATATCTGTAACAGTTTGTGTGTTATATCTGTAAAGTTCGTGTGTTATATCTGTAACAGTTTGTGTGTTATATCTGTAACAGTTTGTGTGTTATATCTGTAACAGTTTTTGTTTGTTTATATCTGTAAAATTTGTGTGTTACATCTGTAAGAGTTTGGTATGTTATATCTGTAATAGTTTGTGTGTTATATCTGTAACAGTTTGTGTGTTATATCTGTAAACAGTTTGTGTGTTATATCTGTAACAGTTTGTGTTGTATATCTGTAACTAGTTTGTGATTCTGTTATATTTGTAACAGTTTGTTGTGTTTTATATCTGTAACAGTTTGTGTGTTATATCTGTAACAGTTTGTGTGTTTATATCTGTAAAAGTTTGTGTGTTATATCTGTAACAGTTTGTGTGTTATATCTGTAATAGTTTGTGTGTTATATCTGTAACAGAGTTGTGTGTTATATCTGTAACAGTTTGTGTGTTATATCTGTAATCAGTTTCGTGTTGTTATATCTGTAAAAGTTTGTGTGTTATATCTGTAAACAGTAATTGTGTGTTACATCTGTAACAGTTTGTATGTTATATCTGTAACAGTTTGTGTGTTATATCTGTAAGAGTTTGTGTGTTATATCTGTAACAGTTTGTGTGTTATATCTGTAACAGTTTGTGTGTTATATCTGTAACAGTTTGTGTGTTATATCTGTAAAGTTTTGTGTGATATATCTGTAACAGTTTGTGTGTTATATCTGTAACAGTTCGTGTGTTATATCTGTAACAGTTTGTGTGTTATATCTGTAACAGTTTGTGTGTTATATCTGTAACAGTTTGTGTGTTATATCTGTAAAGTTTGTGTGTTATATCTGTAACAGTTTGTGTGTTATCTGTAACAGTTTGTGTGTTATATCTGTAACAGTTTGTGTGTTATATCTGTAACAGTTTGTGTTAAATGTAAGTTGTTTATATCTGTAACAGTTTGTGTGTTATATCTGTAAACAGTTTTGTGTTATAAACTGTAACAGTTTGTGTGTTATATCTGTAACGTTTGTGGTGTTTATATCTGTAACAGTTTGTGTGTTATATCTGTAACAGTTGTGTGTTATAATCTGTAAAGTTTGTGTGTTATATCTGTAACAGTTTGTGTGTTATATCTGTAACAGTTTGTGTGTTATATCTGTAACAGTTTGTGGTTATATCTGTAAAGTTTGTTGTATATCTGTAACAGTTTGTGTGTTATATCTGTAACAGTTTGTGGTGTTATATCTGTAACAGTTTGTGTTATATCTGTAACAGTTTGTGTGTTATATCTGTAAAGTTTGTGTGTTTATACTGTAACAGTTTGTGTGTATAATCTGTAACAGTTGTGTGTTATATCTGTAACAGTTTGTGTGTTATATCTGTAACAGTTTTGTGTGTTATATCTGTAAAGTTTGTGTGTTATATCTGTAACAGTTTGTATGTGTTATATCTGTAACAGTTTGTGTGTTATATCTGTAACAGTTTGTGTGTTATATCTGTAACAGATTGTGGTGTGTTATATCTGTAACAGTTTGTGTGTTATATCTGTAAAGTTTGTGTGTTATATCTGTAACAGTTTGTGTTATATCTGTAACAGTTTGTTGTTATATCTGTAAAGTTTGTGTGTTATATCTGTAAGAGTTTGTGTGTTATATCTGTAACAGTTTGTGTGTTATATCTGTAACAGTTGTGTGTTATATCTGTAACAGTTTGTGTGTTATATCTGTAAAAGTTTGTGTGTTATATCTGTAACAGTTGTGTGTTTAATCTGTAACAGTTTGTAGTGTTATATCTGTAACAGTTTGTGTGTTAATCTGTAAAAGTTTGTGTGTATATATCTGTAACAGTTTGTTTTTATATCTGTAACAGTTTCGTTGTGTTTATATCTGTAACAGTTTGTTGTTATATCTGTAACAGTTTGTGTGTTAATCTGTAACAGTTTGTATGTTATATCAAATTTGTAACAAAGTTTAACTTAAGTTTGTGTTATATCTGTAACAGTTTGTGTGTTATATCTGTAACAGTTTGTGTGTTATATCTGTAACAGTTTGTGTGTTATATCTGTAACAGTTTGTGTGTTATATTGTAACAGTTTTGTGTTTATATCTGTAAAGTGTGTGTATATCGTAAATTTGTGTTTTATATCTGTAACAGTATTGTGTGTTATATCTGTAACGAGTTATTAGTTGTGTTATATCTGTAAAGATTGTGTGTTATATCTGTAACAGTTTGTGTGTTATATCTGACAGTTTTGTGTTATATCGAAAGTTTGTGTGTTATATCTGTAACAGTTGTGTGTTATACTGTAACAGTTTTGTTTAAATCTGTAAACAGTTTTGTGTTATATCTGTAAGAGTTTGTGTGTTATATCTGTAACAGTTTTGTGTGTTATATCTGTAACAGTTTGTGTGTTATATCTTAACAGTTTGTGTGTTATATCTGTAAAAGTTTGTGTGATATATCTGTAACAGTTTGTGTGTTATATCTGTAACAGTTTGTGTGTTATATCTGTAACAGTTTGTGTGTTATATCTGTAACAGTTTGTGTTATATCTGTAACAGTATTGTGTGTTATATCTGTAACAGTTTGTGTGTTATATCTGTAACAGTTTGTGTGTTATATCTGAACAGTATTGTGTGTTAATATCTGTAACAGTTGTGTGTTATATCTGTAACAGTTTGTGTGTTATATCTGTAACAGTTTGTGTGTTATATCTGTAAGAGTTTGTGTTTATATCTGTAACAGTTTGTGTGTTATATCTGTAACAGTTTGTGTGTTTATATCTGTAACGAGTTTGTGTGTTATATCTGTAAGAGTTGTGTGTGATATATCTGTAACAGTTTGTGTGTTATATCTGTAACAGTTGTGTGTTATATCTGTAACAGTTTGTGTGTTATATCTGTAACAGTTTGTGTGTTATATCTGTAACATTTGTGTGTTATATCTGTAACAGTTTGTGTGTTATATCTGTAACAGTTCGTGTGTTATATCTGTAACAGTTTGTGTGTTATATCTGTAACAGTTTGTGTGTTATATCTGTAAGAGTTTGTGTGTTATATCTGTAACAGTTTGTGTGTTATATCTGTAACAGTTTGTGTGTTATATCTGTAACAGTTTGTGTGTTATATCTGTAACAGTTTGTGTGATATATCTGTAAGAGTTTGTGTGTTATATCTGTAACAGTTTGAGTGTTATATCTGTAACAGTTTGTGTGTGTTATATCTGTAACAGTTTGTGTGTTATATCTGTAAGAGTTTGTGTGTTATATCTGTAAGAGTTTGTGTGTTATATCTGTAACAGTTTGTGTGTTATATACATCTGTTACACAGTTTGTGTGTTATATCTGTAACAGTTTGTGTGTTATATCTGTAAAGTTTGTGTGTATATATCTGTAACAGTTTGTGTGTTATATCTGTAGCAGTTCGTGTGTTATATCTGTAACAGTTGTGTGTTATATCTGTAACAGTTTGTGTGTTATATCTGTAACAGTTCGTGTGTTATATCTGTAACAGTTTGTGTGTTATATCTGTAACAGTATGTGTGTTATATCTGTTACAGTTTGTGTGTTATATCTGTAACAGTTTGTGTGTTATATCTGTAACGGTTTGTGTGTTATATCTGTAACAGTTTGTACGTTTATCGCATATTTGAACAAAATATTGCCGCTGCGTTTTAGTTTATGAGCTGATAATTGTGTGTTTGTTTTCGTAGTGTAGATGCGAAGCATTTAAACAATTATGTCTTTGGCATATGACCTACACTTAACCATTGGTAATATATTATTAAAAATGTTCATGTAACATTCACATTTATGAAATGGAAATTTGTAGTCGCCTTGTTGTGAACAGGCTGCATAGAAATTAACTTCTTGACAGTTTCAATTCCTTTCTATCATCACTTGTAGTATTACGTGATTTTCCCCCATGGCTCGACAGCCCTAGTGGGCCTAGGCCTCCTCTTTGAGGTTCCTCAATCACACTCAGACACATTACACTCGGTAGGACTCCTCTGGACGAGTGATCGGTCCGTCCCAGAGATCTCTATTTGACAGCACACAACACTGACAAGAACAAGACATCCATGCCGTCAGCGGGATTGGAACCCGCAATCCCAGCAAACGAGCGGTCTCAGACGCACGCCTTAGACCAAACATGTGGAACATTATATAAGCACCCAGAAGATTCCTTCTGAGTCCAAAACAGAAGAGGTGAAGGTAAAACTAAAGTTGTCCCATTGCACTCCATGAAGGCATATAATGGAGTTCAGGTATAAAGGTTACACCAACTGACATGCCTAAATAGGCACAGAGGGGAGGTGGAGGTATAGCTCCAACCCATTAGCAACTCGGCGCTAAAAGGAAGTAGGTGGGTCAGCACCACGCTCCGACCGCTTTACCCTTCGGAAAGACAAGATACTCATTTTACAAGAGGATGGGTGGGCCTCGGGGCCGATTTGGACAGGCACAGAAAATCTCGCCCCTACCAGCATTGTCATTCATTCTTTATTACTCTACCTCACAGATGGCACTGACAATCCACTGTATTTCCTGTTTAATGTACCTATGAACGTACTATTCCCAGATCCATAGAATGTGTTGATAGCACCTCCTACGTCACCCCGTCACCCATATTGCTTAGAAGACATCCGGGTAATTTCAAAAGTGTTCCCCTCTACGCATAAATTCAATGTAATCATGGGCTGATGACGTCCTATAATGGGTAACGACGTACAAAATATGTATCGTACTTCAGAAATCGTAAAGTGGTCTGAAGCTTCGGACGAGGCCAGATTTTAAAACTACAAAGAAGCCAGACACTAGGAAGGTGTCCGGGGTCTTTGCGTTGTACAGGTCATACACAAAAGAATGGTGCGGGTTCAGAAGTGAATAAAAAATTTGTGTCTCACATTACACGGGCACAACATACACCGTCAGCGGCGGCAACTGTCCACGTTTCTCATGCGCTACCAGCAGTTCGCTTCTCATGCTTACTGCGTGGCCGCGGGGCCAGTTTCAAAGATGGCGTTGCAGCAGGAGAAGGCTTTCTGTGTGCTCCGTTTTGAGGTGTCCAGATCTGTGATTACAGTGCAGCGTGATTTCTTTCTTTGGGGGTTCGTTAAAGACAGCGTTTATGTACCACCATTGCCAACGTCCATCCATGAAATTCGTGATCGGATAACGCATGCACTGCAGGCCTACAGCGGACATGCTACACCGGGTCTGGGATGAGTTTGATTACCGTGTGGATGTGTGTCGTGTGACCCAGGGTGCACACATTGAAGGATTGTAATTACCAAATGAGAAACTTGGACAGTTGCCGCCGCTGACGGTGTATGTTGTGCCCGTGTAAGTTGAGAAATAAATTTTTTATTCACTTTTGAAACCGCACCATTCTTTTGTGTATGCCCTGTATGAAGGCGAGCTTAGACTGGTCCATTTCCAGATAGCCTGTCTGTCCCCACATTACGTGAGACGATGTATTAGTTTCGAACCCGGACCCTCCAGCCCGTTGCGAGTCGCTATACCGACTGAACTATCCCTGTCACAATTCATGTGTAGCACTATTTAAAGGTGAGTGATCAGCTTCACGCCGCGACTGATTTACCCTCTGGGAATAAAATACCACAGGCCTGATTAATACGTTAAGACCGATACAGTGTTTTAGAGTAATTATTTAAGCGCAAATTGTTTTCAGCTATTTAGCATTTAATGCAAAGTAACAAAAAAAAAGTCTTATGCTTACGTCACGTCTGTCCGCCTGTGTGCTCCATGGCATCGGTGTCTATACCGTGGGATAGTTTTATTTAAAATTCGATGTACTAGAGTTTCGTAAAAGTTGTCAGGAAATTCAAACTTTGTGTCGCTTTGTCATAAAAATCTACTTAAGACGAACACGTCGCAAGCAACAACAACATTTCTGGAAGTTCTGTGTACTGCCTTATGGAGCACAGCGTTCTGCAGATCATACTAGACGTTATACAGGGTGATTCAGGAGGAAAGGTCAATATTTTTGGATGTGTCAGTATCGGTCATTGTGATAAAAAGTTCATATGAACATGTGTCTAATACTGAATGGTTACTGAGATAGAGATGTTTGAATATACAATTGTGAATGGTACTAAAGAAAGAGAAATTACTTATTGTTAATTTTATATTAATTCCAATTTAATGTTTAAATGACAAATCTGTTACACAGAAATGACGAATTTATTACAGTTCACAATATATGTTACAAAATCCCACCGTCAACCTCAGTGCACTTTGCAACTCGTGTGCGAAGATCGCGTGTTGTTCGTCTCAGTTGATCTTCACGTTTCTTTATGCAGGTAGCAGCATACAAAATGTGAGCGAGAAATTCGTCTCGTGTGTCTACCTTTCTTTTGTAAACGTCGCTCTTCATCCAACCTCACAATCAAAACACTACTGGAATTAAGTCTGGAGGTTCAAACAGCTCTATCTCGGTAACCATTCAGAATTAAACACATGTTCATATTAACTTTTTTCCCACGGTGACCGATAATATCACCTCCCAAAATATGCACCTTTCCTCCTGAATCACCCTGTATATGAATATCCTAAATATTGTCTTATTTTGTGAAGAATATAATATGAAAATAAAATGATTTGTCCAAAGCTTGTAAAGTTTTAAAAAACAATTTCGAAACCTGCTACTACCCATATTTCTCCAGAGATATCTTTGTTTTACACTAAACCCTCAACTAATGCTTATAAATGGACTACAGTGTATTTGCTAAAGTAATGGACATTTATGCTTGCCAGCAAGTTTCTTGAAAACAGTGTAATTGTATTTCGGGTGGCGTAGTCAATAAATCTAATAAGCTCTTGTTAGCAAGAATATTGCGTCCGAGAAGCAATTAAAATGAATCACTGCCAACAAGAATGTTTCCGAGTGATTTATCGTTGCTTATATTGAACATTAAATTTCTACTCGTCCCATTTATCACGAAGAATTTTATGTGCATCCTTTATTAAAAATAACTTACAGGCAGTTGACTCACATTTCTTGCAAGGAAAAGTAGTAGTAGTCCTTGAAAGGTTTGTGACATCTCTGGTTCACTAGCTTGCCGGCAGAGTTATTTTGGTATGCACATTAGGTTGTTACGCTAAAGGTTACGGGTTCGACTCCACTAAATTCATGAAGCACATTCCTTATTAACAATATAATAATTCCTCAGCTATTCGAGAAACTCCCAGCATTGTATATAATCCGAAATTTCATTACCGTGTTCAAAATAACCAGACATTTTTTTCCCTATCCCGAGTCAGTTGAAACCAATCCACGCGTTTAAATCCTAGTTTTATAACATCTATTTTGATATTATCCTCGCATCTACGCCTTCCAAGTGGTATCTTACCTTTAGGTTTTGCAACAATAATCCTATAAGCATTTCCCTTCTCTCCCATGTACTCTACATTCCCAACCAATCTCCTCATCCTTGATGTTAAAAATAAATAAAAAGAACTGTGAATATAATTAAACGAAGTTTAGAAGCTAAGTACATGCTTATTTATTTATTACTTATTTATTTGTTTAATTATTATTTTTTTGTTTACTTATTTACGTATTTATTTACTTTATTTATTTGTTTACTTATTTACGTATTTATTTACTTATTTATTTGTTTACTTATTTACGTATTTATTTACTTATTTATTTGTTTACTTATTTACGTATTTATTTATTTAATTATTTCTTTTCTTATTTACATATTTACTTATTGACTTTATTTATTTACTTAGTTACTTATTTATTTATTTACATATTTATTTATTTACTTGTTTATTTATTTACGTATGTACGTATTTATTTATTTACTTAATTATTTACTTATTTACATATTTATTTATTTATTTGTTTACTTATTTACGTATTTACTTATTGACTTTATTTATTTACTTACGTACGTATTTATTTATTTATTTACTTAGTTATTTATTTATTCATTTACTTATTGATTTATTTATTTACTTATATAGTATTTATTTATTTACTTATTTGTTTGTTTACTTATTTATGTATTTATTTATTTATTTATGCTCTCCGTAATTCAGACTGTAGGTCTTGGAATGGGCAGAAGTTCCATTCTTCCTATGCCAAGTTGTTACGACACATGCACATATAAAGTCAGTGGTACGACACATGCACATATAAAGTCAGTGGTACGACACATGCACATATAAAGTCAGTGGTACGACACATGCACATATAAATCAGTGGTACGACACATGCACATATAAAGTCAGTGGTAAGACACATGCACATGTAAAGTCAGTGGTACGACACATGCACATGTAAAATCAGTGGTACGACACATGCACATGTAAAGTCAGTGGTACGACACATGCACATGTAAAGTCAGTGGTACGCACATGCACATATAAAGTCAGTGGTACGACACATGCACATATAAAGTCAGTGGTAAGACACATGCACATGTAAAGTCAGTGGTACGACACATGCACATGTAAAATCAGTGGTACGACACATGCACATATAAAATCAGTGGTACGACACATGCAAATATAAAATCAGTGGTACGACACATGCACATGTAAAGTCAGTGGTACGACACATGCACATATAAAATCAGTGGTACGACACATGCACATATACAATCAGTGGTACGACACATGCACATATAAAGTCAGTGGTACGACACATGCACATATAAAGTCAGTGGTACGACACATGCACATGTAAAGTCAGTGGTACGACACATGCACATATAAAATCAGTGGTACGACACATGCACATGTACAATCAGTGGTACGACACATGCACATATAAAATCAGTGGTACGACACATGCACATATAAAGTCAGTGGTACGACACATGCACATGTAAAGTCAGTGGTACGACACATGCACATATAAAATCAGTGGTACGACACATGCACATATACAATCAGTGTACGACACATGCACATATAAAATCAGTGGTACGACACATGCACATATAAAATCAGTGGTACGACACATGCACATATAAAATCAGTGGTACGACACATGCACATGTAAAGTCAGTGGTACGACACATGCACATGTAAAATCAGTGGTACGACACATGCACATATAAAATCAGTGGTACGACACAGGCACATATAAAATCAGTGGTACGACACATGCACATATAAAATCAGTGGTACGACACATGCACATATAAAATCAGTGGTACGACACATGCACATATAAAATCAGTGGTACGACACATGCACATATAAAATCAGTGGTACGACACATGCACATGTAAAGTCAGTGGTACGACACATGCACATATTTGCCGAAGTTTCCACTGCGTCGTTGTGTGCTTTTGAGATACACTCAGGACTCGGGAATTGTGTGACGACGGAGCATTGTCAAGACACTCACGTACACTCACGTGCAGTTTACTGAGACATGGCCTGCTCACTGCAGCACAGCAATACGTCATATACACATGTCCTTGTGCTGACTCCTTGAGACGCTAATAGTCTCCCAGCCATTCAATAACTTCCTTACCATTATGGGACCCTAAACTTCATTACTGGCTCAGTCCTGTACTAAATAACACAAATCCAGTCCGTGTCCTTGAACAGTATTTGTTTCCATCACATTTTAATATCATCCTCAAATCCATGTCTGTTATCCCAAACAACTTTTTTTACACTTTCGGATTAAGGTTAAATCAGCCTATGGATTTTTCACATGTTTCATGCGTGCTACGTGTCCCATCCATCTAACAATTATTGATTTGCTCACTCTGATAAAGTTTTGTGCAAAGTATAAAATTATGAAGTTTTTCAATATATATATTATTCTATCCTGAAGTAATATAATTTCACATTTTTGGGGAGGATGTCTGAGCCTTCTAATTTGACTCGTTAGCAAGTATAAATGTAACAAATTTTGATTAGCGTTGTTTTGGGAAGCCTCAGAGAATTAGATTGGCGGGGCATATGGCACGTATGGGACAGAGAAGAGGTGTATAAAGGGTTTTGTAGGAAGACCTGAGGGAAAGAGACCACTTGGAAGATGTAGGCGTAAATGGAAGGATAATATTAAAATGGATCTTCAAAGAGTGGGATGTGGATTGATATAACTTAGGATAGGGATAGGTGGCGGGATGTTGTGAATGCGGTAATGAACCTTTGGGTTCCATAAAATGTGGGGAATTTTTTTGGCTAGCTAAGGACCTGTTAGCTTCTCAGGAAGGACTCTGCTCCATGGAGTTAGTTAATTAGTTGGTTAGTTATGGCAAGCCAAAGATCAGATTACACATTCCGAAATATAATACATTCATTCGCAAGTGGAACGTTTAGTAGTTTATGAAACAGGGTGTAACGCCAGATTTATCTGCTTGTAGCCCGTAATGTGCCGCAGGAGCATTCGACTATGCAATGACTCGCACCACGATGCGCCTTCTGGCCGGCCAAGCAGTGTAACATGTACTGGGGCTAAGGAGCGGACCGCCTGGCGTATCTCGATCAAGCGAGTAATGAGAAACGACGAAACTGCATCTCAAATGAGCGTCAGTCACGAGCGCAAGAGGTCTAAGAACGTCTTGAAGCAAAACAGAAAAACATTGTGTTCTAACAAAATCAGGAAACTTCCTTATCTCTTAACGAATGCACTGAAAATCAGAATAAATATGTCGAAATGGCTTATCTTTATTTAGTCACAAACCTAGCGAATTTGAGGAACGTTAGACACTATGACGTCTAACAAACAAAACCGAAAAACAGATGTTAGACGTTAAGATCATTAACAAGAGAGACAGTCTACTTATAAACGTAAAACTGAGGCGCGTTCGCGTAACCATTGTTACCATGCAAAAGCAATAAGTATTACATATTCTGAGTGTGTGTCTGTAGCCTTAGTTATCCAGCATGCAATGCGCATGCGCCGTATTATATTGTCATCTGTAGCCTGTCTGGCTCTGCCGTATTTTTCCACATTATCTCATAAACGGCACAATTTTTAGGAAAAAGTTATTGAACATAAAATGTGTGTTTTGATTTTATCTACAAATTTTGTCTGAAACATTTCTCATTCTAAGAAGAATTCAGCGAGATATTATCATAAATGTACATAGGTCTTCATGTAAAGTACCGTTATTCTTGTCAGATTTTAATGAAAATTGAATTTTCTCGACAGATTTTCGAAAAATACTGATATATAAAATTTCATGAAAATCCGTTCAGTGGCAGTCGAATTGTTCCATGTGGATGCACAGTCAGACACGACAGACAGACACAACAAACAGACAGACAGACAGACAGACGGACATGACGAAGCTAATCGTCGCTTTTCGCAATTTTGCGAACGTGCCTAACAAACCTAACCAACACTCATTTGTTACAAGTTACGATGACTAACAAACACTGTTACTAACAAACACACCTCACTGCAGAATGTTACAAATTATGACTACCAAACCATATGTGATGGTCAGGCGTGCACCCAAAGGGGCGCCTACTGTGCTGCCGCCCCTCAAATTGAAATTTAAAAAAAAAATTTAGTTGACACGATATCAGACGTTTTTCGTGACTTACACTTCATCCGACATCAGTCACCGAAATCGGCTGATGACTAATACGTTGACATTTTGAAATTGTGATTTCAAAGAGGTTAGCGGCTCACGGAATATTTGGTTATATATATATATATATATATATATATATATATATATACAGAGTATACACAAAAGAATGGTGCGGTTTCAATAGTGAAAACTATTGAAACCGCACCATTCTTTTGTGTACACCCTGTATATTCTGGAACGCAACATCCCAAATCTGACCCAGTCCCCGTCATTGTTGAGGTTCCTAGATCACACACAGACACACACAGAGTCGGTAGGACTCCTCTGAACGAGTGATCAGCCCATCGCATAGGCCGCTACCTAAACAACACACAACAAACACAAGAGATGAACATCCATGCACTCAGCGGGATTCGAACCAGCAATCCCAGCATTCGAGCAGCCGCAGACCTACGCCTTAGACCGAGCGGTCGCCGATATATATATATAGGCCTATATTCTCGTATACATATATATGCAGTTTTAATATTGTTAGAGGTATGTTTATGACATAAGTTTTATAATATGCTTTTTAAAACCAAATATGACATATATTCTGGGTTCGCTTCTGGTGATAGGAAATAGCAGATTATGTTTTAACAGTTCCCTTACCGATTTACCGAGAATGTGGAGCCGGCATGACTCAGTCGGTATGGCGACAGGGCTAGGTTCTGGAAGACCAATTTTAACTTCTGAAAAATGCCCAGACTGGATCCGATTACCGTGATAGTTGTCCCGGAGGAAACGGCTGGAGCGTGAAGCTGACCATTCACCTCAATTTCTGTGGAGGTAAAGTATATATGGAACTATCCTGATGCTTAATTATGCACAGGGACTTTTTGCGTGATTCTCTGGAGTTGTTCAAAGCGGAAGGGAAAACTCTCCTCTTTGCTTGATCTCCCGGGGGTACTCCCCCGGCCGCCCCCGTCACCGGCACTCTTCATCCTTGCTACCAGCCTTGTCTTGTGTTCCCACATGTCGCACTACATGGCCTCCCTCTTGTGACGTCACTCGGACAGCCGACTGCTGACAATGTGGCAGGGGTGAAAGGCGCTAATGGGTAACTTGTGTCCGGTTTTATAGTGCTGGAGCCAGCAAGGAGATACGATAAGACAAAAAAATATAACAGAGTTTAGCTTATAGACGTCTGACCAGATCTGTAGCATTGGGTTCTTACAGGCAGAGTGACGCATCTTGTGTGATTTCTCGTCTTCCTTCTCTTTTCGCAAGGCACTTTTATTCTATTGCTTCAGTCTTATTAAATTGAAGTGCGGAGGCGTCTTGAAGAATGAGCACAGAAATGTAATATAGGACAGGCGATGATGGCAAAAGTATTGTGCTTTGTGCGTGTTACAGATATTGACATTGCTTATAGAGGTTGGCCTCAACTTACACGTAGTCAGTTTGCAATTTTTCGGATATTTGTACACGTGCTCAATTCCTACCGAAGTATCTGTATTAAGCTCTGCTTTCCCGCATAACTTTTGAGAACAGTGGGCTGAGGACCATGTTAACATCTAACAAGGGTAGAAGAAAGAAAATTAAATGACAAAGATTACATTTGTTTTTTCATAAAATATTATTAGGATAATTAAATCAAAGTAGATCTATAAGGGAGGGACATGTAGCATGCATGAGGCAGACCTACATAACACTCTGATGCCAACACCTAAAGGGAACATTTAAGTTTGGGGGCTAAGGCCATAATGGGATGATAATAATAAAAATTGGACCTCGGAAAAAATGGGACAAAAATGTGGTTAATAATAATAATAATAATAACCATGGCTCAACAGCCCTATATGGGCCCGGGCCTCCTCTTGCCTCCTCTTTCCGAGGTTACTAAGTCGTGCGCATTCGTGGCAGTTGGTGACTGGTCAACTGGCCGCGCTTACTGTTCTATCGATCCTGATGTGTCCGCCAGAGCCATCTGGCAGGCAGTCAGGAGACTTGGGAGAAATGGAGGCAATTTGGCTTACGCAACATTTTTATTCATGCCGTAAATCTACGACATGGGACCGACGGCTTTACTTCCCCTCCGAAGGAAGTGGTGCTACGGATTTTTATCACCCTTAAAAATCCATCGACCTCGGTCGGGATCGAACCCGCGAACCTTGGGTCCATTGGCGAGCACGCTAACCACTAGTCCACCGAGGTCGTCTCGTGTGGTTAATGACAAGTACAAAATGTGGGCGCTTTTAAACACGGTAACGAAAATCAGGATTCAGTGAAATGAGTGAAATTTAATGATGAGGCTAGTGACTAGGATTTAATATTATATTTTCGTTAAAAGTAAATTCCGACGTTCCTACTGAGTCATTGATTTTTGACTTAGAGGACAGTCTAGCCTGAAGAATTGCTTGTCAGTATGGTTTATATATATTGTTTTTAGCCTGAAATTTCAAAGGCATTTCTTGCTTCCCAACTCCACCTTTTTTGTGTGTCGTCACTGTAGCTCGAAAATAGTTAGCGTAGGATGTACAAGTACAAAAATATTTGGGTGTAAGAAAAATTAAATTAATAGGTTGCTAAGAATAAACAAAAAACTTGAAAATTGGTCATTTATGTAAGTTGTCTTCTCTCGTATATATACTGAAAACAAGAAAGTTGATGGTCCGGAAATTGGTCAGAATAGAGGAAACAAGAAATACCTGCAAAAGTTATGTAGAGAAATATAATTATTCACGTGGATGACACAACGGATTTTGAAAGATAACGTTAAGATGGATAACAGACAGATGGTAAGATCGACAGTTGATGAAATTCGCTCAAAATCATATCCATTGGCCTTTTTCTGCTTTCCTGGTGCTGTACCTGTCGTTTAAATAGTCACAAAATTTATTTAAATATATTAATGCATTATATTTTTTAAAGCCTCCGGTCTCCTGGGATAGAAGCGGTGACTCTTTGCCAGCTTTTCGGAGTTGCATACTGCCTCCTTTTTCATGGCTGAAAAATGTCATTTATGTCCACTGAAGCTGTAGGCAAAATGTTCTGTCGAGCTACCAGACTGCACGGAGTTACATCCCAGATGCCATCGGTATTCGTAGCCAATCCCTTGAGAACTTTATCTCTGTACACGTAACTTAGGAGTTATGGTATAAAAAGCAGTTGGTGGTAACTTCTCCTTACCGGTACTTAGTAGCCTGCATGGCTGCTTAGCTAATCAAATCATGACACAAGTCAGAGGAAACGAAAAAGATAATCGTGTAATGGAATGGCTTCATTCATTCCGTAGTTTGTCTTACGACAGGTCCCTAGTTTCTTCCACAGCGAGTTCTCCACACAGTGCGATCTAGTGCATCCTCTTTCAATTTCCAGTATCTTCTCTTTTCCTTAAGGTCATCCAGTATCTGCTTACGCCTTCTTCCTCGTCTTCCCATCATTTCTATCCTTCCTTCTAACTTTCCTTCAATCACGTGTTTCAGAAGGCAGTTTCTACGCAAGATGTGACCAATCCAGTTAGCCTTTCTTCTTTTTATTGTATGTACGATATTCCTCTCCTCCTTCACTCTGTGTAATACTTCTTAATTTCTCACACGATCGGTCCAACTGATCTTCTCCATTCTTCTCCAGCACCACATATCAAAACTTTCCAGATACTTCTGATCTACTTTCCCAAGTGTCCACGTTTCAGCACCACACAAAGCTATGCTCCAAACGTAGCACTTTGCTAGTTTCTTTCTTAAATTTAAGTCAAATTTGCTGTTGAAAAGAATAATGCAAGAGCTATGCCTAAAAAAGGAAGAAGATTTGTATCAGTGCTGAAATACCAGTTTACGTCATAAACGAGTTCCGTAAATTACAGGGGATGGGAAGAGAAGGTTAGCCTTTCATGTCACGCAGTTTACGGTACGTCTCTGATGCACAAACCTTAAATTTAATATTTTTATTTCAAAATGTCAACATAACCCATGTTAAGTGGGCCCCTGTCACCTTTCCAAGGCGCGTCCGCGATCTGCACATGTGGCGGACAGCTGCGAAAATTGCATAAGCAGTAGCGCACAGCCGACAAGGGGTGGTCCAACAGCATGGAGTTTGGGCGAGGGAATAACAACTCGTAGCCATGAAATATCGACATGTAAAAAATTGTTAAACAGGACCTCGAGCTTGGACGGGTTCTTTTTGAACAATCTGCCCAACGGTCGACGTACGTCTGGACCTGATAACAAAAAAGTAAGGAGAATCTGAAGAAAACTGCGTAATGAGGAGCTGTTTGATTTTCACCCCATACCAGATATTATTAGGGTGATCAAATGAAGGATAATGAGATGGGCGGGGAATGTGGCACGCATCTGGTAGAAGATAAATAGTTACAGGTGTTTGGTATCAAAGCCTAAGAGAAGAAACAGTTTGGAAGATATAGGAGTAGATGGGACGATAATATTAAACGGGATCTTAAGGAAATAAGATTTTAGAATATGGACTGGATTCATGTGACTCAGGTTAGGAAAACATAGTCTTATGTTGTGAGCACGATAAAGGACTTTCAGGTGTTATAAATTGTTGGGCGTATCTTAACTAGCCTGGCGAATTTTGGCTTCTGAAGAAGGACTCGGCTGCTTGGAGCTACTTAGATAGTTTAATGAATCAGTTAAGTAGTGCCAGTGTAAGAGCTTTAATCCAGTCTTGTCTTCTTTTGACTGCTATCTATGCCAATATCCTTCCTTTCTCCTTTTAAATCACTTTTTGTGATTGTAAATGCTGTTGGAGAAAAATTAATTAGATTTATAGGAAAGTGACAGCTTTAATTTCCGAACGAAATTCAAATGTCTTCCAGCTGCCAAAGTGTATCACTTATTCTCAGTAAAAAAATTTCACCAAAGTTTTCCTTTGTGTTTTAATCGCCTTGCAGTCCTGCATAGTGATCAAACAACCCTGTAAAATTCTAGACATTCACCAACAAAATGCACAAATCACTAACAAATTGTAATCAGCCCTTTATCATAATTAAACCCTACACATGTTTCGGCTCTCTATGAGCCATCATCAGGGGTTTTTCAATAGTGCTTTTCAAATGCTGGATAGATCTGCTAATGACACTCGTAAAACGTGAAAGACGAAATGCCAAGAATTCATACTACACGCACTATCCATCACCGTTCTACATCAAATTCCACCACAATCTACACAGTGCAGTATATGATCTTGTGAAACTTCTAGAAGTGCGATACGTATCTTTATAAGAAGATACAGTGAACAGTGTTGTTTTAACATTTTATAATTTTAACTATAATTTATGACTCACGATTTTGACTTACGAAACAAATGTTTTATGATCATAAACAGTGCAAAATTTTACGAGTGTCATTAGCAGATCTATCCAGCATTTGAAAAGCACTATTGGAAAACCCCTGGTGATGGCTCATAGAGTCGAAACATGTGTAGGGTTTGACTATGATAAGGGGCTGATTGCATCTTGTTAGTGATTTGTGCATTTTGTTGGTGAATGTCTAGAATAATAAAAATGTACGGTGAATTGAAACTAAAGACCCTGTATAACTTAAAGAAAAAATATGTTTATGCTACTCACACCGTGCATATTCTCATAATTAATACATTAACCAACTTATGCACTTGTCGACCTCGGTGGACTAGTGGTTAGCGTGCTCACCACTGGACCCAAGGTTCGCGGGTTCGATCCCGACCGAGGTCGATGGATTTTTAAGGATGATAAAAATCCGGAGCACCACTTCCTTCGGAGGGGAAGTAAAGCCGTCGGTCCCATGTCGTAGATTTACGGCATGTAAAAGAACCTTACGCGCATGAATAAAAATGTTGCCAAATTGCCTCCATTTCTCATCCAGATGGCTCTGGCGTGCACATCAGGATCGATAGAACACTAAGCGCGGCTAGCTGGCCGGTCACCAGCTGCCACGAATGCGCACGACTTAGTAACCTCGACAAGAGGAGGCAAGAGGAGGCCCAGGGCCCATACAGAGCTGTTGAGCCAAGAATTATTATTATTAACTTATGCACTTAATAAAATACATTCAAAAGTAAGCATAAAACTCCTACGTGTTTCGGCACCGAGGTGCCATCATCAGGGAGTTATTTAGAACAAAGGAGTGTAAGGCTATCACATTTAATTAGGTGTTTTGTCGCCTTAATTAAAATGGTTAACACTAAAATTCTAAAATCTACAGTTAAAACTAATAATAATAATAATAACAATAATACCAAATAATAACAAATTTAAAAGTATGCAACATTGTAATTTTATTATTAACTTTGGGTATTTTAGAATTTAAATATTTTAATCATTCCAAAAAGCGCCACACAATATCTACATAAGCGTGCTGGCCTTATATTCCTTTGTCAGAATAACTCCCTGATGATGGCACCTCGATGCCGAAACATGTAGCAGTTTTATACTTCTGAACGTATTTTATTAAGTGCCTAAGTTGGTTAATGTATTAATTACAGAAGACTAATTCGTTCAGTGAAACTCTAAAGTTGCATAGTGCCTGCATAAGTCACATAATTTTTATGACATTCAGGCTAGTTCAATAATAATAACAATAATATTATTATTATTGTTACAATTCATTGTTATTAAGATGCTGGCACAACAGCTATAAGGCCAATTAGAGAAACAGCAAAGGAACATAAAAGAAATACACAAGTAATAAACAGAAAACGAAAACACACGAAATAGATAAATAATACTAGTAATTCAATTCAATTCAATTCAGTTCTAGTTTATTAATGTGCCGAATCAACAGCCAGATGGCCAATTAATAATAATAATAATATACTTAAATTTCCATTCAATTAGTGTTGATTAACTTTGCTAACTCAAGATCTAAGTGGCCAATAACAGAAACAGTACAACAAATAGACAAATAAAAAGAACGTAAAGAAGACACAATGAAAACAAACAAGTGAATTGTTGGGGCACCGTGTGATATAAGATTACAGGTAATATTAAATGTGACCGAATGTAAGGATTTTCTTTCTGAAAGTATCAAAATCCTACAAACAAATCCTCCAACTACACGTCTGGTGGAAGTTCTGTGTTTAAAGGATGCTCTGATATGAAACAAAGAAACCTGTTGGAAGTTTCGAATAAAGACTTTAAGACCAATAAAATCCATGGAATATGACAAGATTTAGAACCCCCTCCAAAAAAATAAAATAAAATAAAATAACATTTAACGTGAAATATTGCGTCAGTTTAATTTCTTCTCTGGTTCAAATACTTTAATTAACAGGTTGTAGAACATTAGCATAGTTACAGTCATTACTCTCTGAAGAAATTTTCGATGACAACGAAGAGGTAAAAACTTCCGCTGAATGATTTCGAAGTTTTGTAGTATCGGTAGAAGTATTATATTCCCTACTATAGCTGCGTATTCTAAGTTAGATCTAAGAACTCAGAAATATAAAATCACTAAATTCTCGAGAGTCGAACGTGAAAAAGTAACATTATGAATAAAGTAAAAAAGTTTAAAGTACCGAGGAAAAATAATCAACATTGTAATGGAAGATTAATAGAGAAACAATAAAGAATTCCATGTCCTTAATAAAATCAGTACGAGTAATATAAAAGTCTTCAAAATTTTATGAAAGAAGAAAGTGTTGGTCCTCCTAGAGACGGGAATCGCTAGAGGTGGACAAAGCGGCACTGGGACAGGTTTTTCCCCGAGTACTTTGGTTTTCCCCTTTCAATTTTATTCCACCGGTGCTCCATTACACGGAAAAACGGAAAAAAAAACTAATAATCTTCATCACAGGGTTGCACAATAAACCTCAAGGTGCATCCGTAGGATCTGCTGTGGGGACCTTGACCATAAAAGACATTGACCTTCTAGAGGCACAGAAACACAAAGCTAACAAGTTTTCATAGCTATAAAAACAAACCCCAAGGCTCAAAAGAAACTGAAATGAAAAAAAATGATTACTATTTTAGAAACATTTATGGAATATCATACATATTACATTAGAATTGCAATGAACATGCTTTCCTTCGTGGAATCTCGACCCGTGAAGATGGGACCGACACGTTGTCCCGAAACGTCGGTAAATAATTACCTCACGACGCCGTGTAATCACCCAAAAGACCACAGATTACAACATGTTTTAACTCTCCTTCGTATAAACTGATGGTTGCAGTGCCGGGTAAAATACAAGACTGAAGTGTGCCTTATGTATCAGTTACAAACTGCCTGCCGTCTTTATTTAAAACTGTAGTTTTTATACTCATAATTTTACACAACTCTCATATATTTTAACATAAGTTTTTATGAAGTATGCTGTAAGGGAATGACATCTCAATCCCACATGAAGTTTTTTTAATCCATATTGACATTGAATAGCTCTGTTGATGGTTGAATTGGAAAGCCGAAACTAGTAACCAGAAGATTTGTAAAATTTGTTTTGAATGACAGTGGTTTGAATAAATATATATATAATATTTGAAGAACAGTGGGGATGTTTCACTTAAAGATTACAGAAGCTTCTCATTGTGACGTTAATTGCCGTTTATATGAATGTTCATTACGGCGTAATGCAGAGGACATGAAACCTATATGGAGAAGAAATCCTGTTATGTGTTTTAGCCAATTAAGAAGAAGGACTCCCGGTATTTCATAAAGAACTAACTACCTGCATGGTAGAGAGTCCTTCCTGAGAACCCAACAGGTCCTCAGCTAGTCAAGAAATTTCTCGCATTTTCTGGAACCCGAAGGTTCATTACCGCATTCACAACAGCCCGTCACCTGTCCCTATCCTGAGCAAAAGATCAGCCCAAGTCCGAGGTGTTGTTAAATGTTTCGTAAGATTTTAAATTTTTACGGCGAGGAGTTGTTAGCATTTCGTCAAACCCCCCAAGCTGGAGGCCCACCCTTTGTCGGCTGTCCGCGACTGCGTATTCAATATATTCGCAGCTACCATTCATTTGTGGAGGCCTTTCCTTCATCCGCAACCTGACGACGCGCCATACTGCAGTGACAGGAACCCACTTATCACTCTGTGTTTTATATTCCTTCGAAATCAATAGACGTACTACTAAGTCTCGTGAACAGATTCTTCAAAAACAAGTTCTGTTTTAAAGTCTAAACGCGGGAGAATGTGCGTGTCCTTTCAGAAGAAAAATTAGATGATAATGGAGCGCGATAAGATGCGTCTGCAGGAAAGTCTTTTAAGACTTCCAGCCGCAGCCCCGCCAAATTGCTTCATTTGTAACCATCCAAGTTTACATTTGTGCAAAAGGTCCGGAAGAAGATTATGTTGCCGCGGGGGGAGGGGGGGATTAGCTTTTTTAAACTGGTTCTATGTAGAAGCGTGCAGTGGTAAAGCCGATTCGCTGGTAAATTATTTTACACGTATGAAATGGTTTACTGAAACAGTTACGTAAACACGCAGAGTAACTGACACTAGTCAGTATTTCATTCATTCTGTAGTCTGTCTTACGACAGGTCCGTAGCTTCTTCCAAAGCGAGTTCTCCACAGGGTGCGATCTAGTGCTTCCTCTTTCAATTTCTAGTATAGTCAGTATTTAATCCCCAAAAATAAAATAAATGCCTTTACATGCCATTAAATTTGGAGCATGGTGTGCTGCCAGTGCGACAAGAATCCTGGGATCTTCTTCTTTTCGGACAGAATAAATTTAGAAATGTACACAGGATAAATTCTCACACCACTTTCTTTTAATGTTAGCAATTAGAATTAATAGGGGTGGAGGGTAGCGGGTTCGATTCCCGATGGTGTCACTGGAATTTTTCACTGACATAATCGTTTCAGTCGCACTATGGCCCTGGGGTCGACTCAGCCTCTAACAGAAATGATTACCAGGAATATTTCCTGGGGGGTAAAGGCGGTCGGTGCGTAGGGCTGACAACCTTACCACCTTCATGTGCCGATTGTCTAGAAATCTGGGAGCCTGAACCTCCTGGAGCCCTAGGGGCCTGTCAAGGCCTGTAATGGGATTGCTTTACCATTACTTCTAGCAAGGGGTGTAACCGCCCATACAATCAATGTTTCAATGACCTTCTTACGTAAAATTATTGGGGCTGAATAATTAGTGACATTGTGGCCCATTTTTCACCAAATATGACGTAATATTTATATTTTCTACATGAATGTTTGAAATACAGGAAAAGCTTACAAAATCTTCAGGCGCACACTATCGGCAATTTATACATAAGAATTGCAAGCAGTTTTCAATAATGTATTCTCCAGATGTCAAGCATGTTTGAGAGCTGGAGACCATTTCGAACAACAGTTCTGTCAAGTTAAGATTTATGTTACATAATACAGATTGTTAATGTAAATTGTATCAGCTGGTTTTTAAATGCTATGATCGGGCCTTCTACTCAGCTAAACACCCTCTATTAGAAAAGTTTCCTTACGCTGACACAGTGCATTTGTGTGTTTTAAGAGTTTCTGAGAAAAAATATCGAAGATTTTCTTAAAAACATTAAAGGATTTTTCTCTTTAATTAAGACAGTGGATGTTGAGATTTTTTTGTACAAATCCTATTACTTAAATGGGCCGAAAGAGTTCAACTTGGCGTTCATCTTCTTGATCCGACTGTACCTATCCTATGAAATTTAGAAATAGTTGATCAATAAAGTTAGAGGAAAGAAGTCAGTATCTTTAGTAATGATGGCACGGCTTGCCTGATCTGTAGAACAGTGTGGCTTTCTGTGTAGGACTGACCTCACAGCTAAACATTAGCAGCAAGAGTTGGTGGAATTAAGCAGTGTAGGTAGACGAAAATACGGTGTGTAAGAAGAAGACAAAGTGGACGGGAAGAAATGGTACAGCATTTGAAGTCACATAAGATAAAGAATTTGCAGTGGAAAAGGAATGAAGTGAAGTAGTAAGTAAAGAGGAATAAGAAAGAACAATAAGGAGGATCAGTAAGACGGGGTAAAAGTAGCCCGGAAAGATAATGTGTCTGATTTGTATTTGGGGGTTCGTGTCTGGGCCGAGACACCAAATATTCTGACTGACCTTTCTCGTGGTTCCTCAGTCCCTGAAACAAGTACTGGGACTACATTAAATCAAGAACACATCTGAACCTTCTACTTCCTTTTCAGTTCATTATTCACTATTATTTTACGGTATAAATTCTGTGTTGCAGTTTTGTTAAATAAGCTGCAAGAGAAATACAAGGAAGAAATTGAAGATTGAGGAACAAAAGAAGAATTGCTAGTAACTAGCTAGTAGCACAGACAGTAAATGACAACATGCTAGTAACTAGCTAGTAACACAGACAGTAAATGACAACATGCTAGTAACTAGCTAGTAGCACAGACAGTAAATGACAACATGTTAGTAACTAGCTAGTAACACAGACAGTAAATGGCAACATGTTAGTAACTAGCTAGTAGCACAGACAGTAAATGACAACATGTTAGTAACTAGCTAGTAACACAGACAGTAAATGACAACATGCTAGTAACTAGCTAGTAACACAGACAGTAAATGACAACATGTTAGTAACTAGCTAGTAACACAGACAGTACATGACAACATGTAGTAACTAGCTAGTAACACAGACAGTAAATGACAACATGCTAGTAACTAGCTAGTAACACAGACAGTAAATGACAACATGCTAGTAACTAGCTAGTAACACAGACAGTAAATGACAACATGCTAGTAACTAGCTAGTAACACAGACAGTAAATGACAACATGCTAGTAACTAGCTAGTAACACAGACAGTAAATGACAACATGCTAGTAACTAGCTAGTAACACAGATAGTAAATGACAACATGCTAGTAACTAGCTAGTAACACAGACAGTAAATTGCAACATGCTAGTAACTAACTAGTAACACAGACAGTAAATGACAACATGCTAGTAACTAGCTAGTAACACAGACAGTAAATTACAACATGCTAGTAACTAACTAGTAACACAGACAGTAAATGACAACATGCTAGTAACTAGCTAGTAACACAGACAGTAAATTACAACATGCTAGTAACTAACTAGTAACACAGACAGTAAATGACAACATGCTAGTAACTAACTAGTAACACAGACAGTAAATGACAACATGCTAGTAACTAACTAGTAACACAGACAGTAAATTGCAACATGCTAGTAACTAGCTAGTAACGCAGACAGTAAATTGCAACATGCTAGTAACTAGCTAGTAACACAGACAGTAAATGACAACATGCTAGTAACTAGCTAGTAACACAGACAGTAAATTACAACATGCTAGTAACTAGCTAGTAACACAGACAGTAAATGACAACATGCTAGTAACTAACTAGTAACACAGACAGTAAATGACAACATGCTAGTAACTAGCTAGTAACACAGACAGTAAATTACAACATGCTAGTAACTAACTAGTAACACAGACAGTAAATTGCAACATGCTAGTAACTAGCTAGTAACACAGACAGTAAATTGCAACATGCTAGTAACTAGCTAGTAACACAGACAGTATATGACAACATGCTAGTAAAGAGGTAGTATTACAGACAGTAAATGAGAGTATGCTAGTAACGAGCTAGTATTAAAGACAGTATATAAACAACATGTCAGTAAATAGCTAGTGTTACAGACAGTAAATGGCAACTCATAACTTAAGTTAGAGTGTTTACTGAAGAAGGTCTCAGCCTTCAGCCCACAGAGATGAACATTATTGTAGACTTCACAGGTCGTTGAGCTTAGATCTGGATGATTTATGTGCAAAATATATTAGGTTTCATTTTATAAATCCTATGCTTTCCATTTTTTTTATATGGGAATAAATTTGAGTAAATAAACTCTACCATTCTGACGTCAACTTTTGTGCCAGAACAGAGAACTAGCCTTTCGAATTCAAATGCCACTGCGCCTTCAGCAGAAGCTGCAGCTATCTTGACAGTGCGAGGGCTGAACTTGATGTGGATGTTAGCAGTCAGCTAAATCACCTGCAGGGTCGGTATTCATGTTGAAGTTCCTGTTGTGTATTTACATATTGATCGTAATTAAACTAACCCTCTGACATTTGGACTTAAAGGTTGAACGTTCAAAATCTCACAGCTGATCTTCCAGATCTGACGAAATCACTGTGTTGAAAACTCGCGAACATGAAATCTCTGTCCTTTGAAGGCCTGTGAGTGCCTTTTTTAGGTTAAAACACCAACAAATGCACAAATTATAAGGTGCAAATTTTGCTCCCTATATCATGATTTACCCTACGCGTTTCAGCTCCTCATGAGCCATCATCAGGGGTTATTTTCTCTATTATAAAAGGTGCTTTACAAATGCTGCATCTGTGGATGGCACTTTTGATTATGCACTATTTTGGGCCATCCATAGATGCAGCATTTGTAAAGCACCTTTTATAATAGAGAAAATAACCCCTGATGATGGCTCATGAGGAGCTGAAACGCGTAGGGTAAATTATGATGTAGGGAGCAAAATTTGCACCTTATAATTTGTGCATTTGTTGGTGTTTTATCTTAAATAATAAAATGCACGGTGAATTAAAACTTAAAATTGCCTTTTTTAGGGTTTAGAAAAATGGGGAAATGTTATGCTCATTCTAACAAGAGGCAGTCTATCAAGAAATGTCCCGCAACGTGTATTATCATTATTATTATTAGTAGTAGTAGTAGTAGTAGTAGTTAGTTGTAGTAGTCGGGGTAATATATAATAGTGGTATTAACAGGGTGTAAACTGCTGAAGTAGTGGCTTAGGTTTTAAATTTCTACAGTTTGAATGTGATCCGTTTATCCAAGCAAATAAATTTTATATTTTACCCCAAAAGTTGCAGGAAAACTTCTCAAATATTACACTACCTTCGTAATTATCATAAACTTTATTATCCTTAATCCGTGAGTGGGACAACATTAAAATATTGTGTAAGGCGATCAGGTTGATGTATGAGATGGCCTACCGTCCGCCTAACAGCTGCCAACAAACATCTAAAATTTTGCTGTAGCGGAATTGATTTTGTCTCGGAAAAGGGCACAGAAAAAAACTAAAAAAAAAATTAATCGTATAATAAGCTTTGCCTTCCGTACACTTTTTTTTGTCATTTTGTAGCTAAAACAATAACAAAAATTAGTGATGACATAAATGCGACTCTGGCTTTGTATATCGGATACGTACGGACATTTTGTTTTAATGAGCCCCATCTATCTGCGGGCGGGTCGACAACATTCATCGTGCCTCGCCACGAGCAGCATATCAATCCGATTATAAGGATTTCAGTTTCTCGCTTCACATGATCCAGGGCCTATTAGGATTCAGGGGCTAGGCATATGTCAGAAAACGTTAGAATGATATGCTACCGGTTGCTTAGCAACAACAACGATACCCATCGTACATTTAGAAGAACAAATGTGCATGCAATATTGATTTGAGTATCGACGGACCGGTGTTGATCCTTAGACAATAACACCATATCCAAATAAAGATGCAAAACTAGTTGTACCATTGCGAATAATTCACGCTTAGAAAGAGTAATAAAATATGTAATAACAATTACAGCATCTTGATGTTAATAAACATTATAAATTGTGTAACATTTAGACTTTGACAATGGTTTAAATGACTAATATAAGCAGAATTATCAAAAATTTTTTCATCATCACAAAAATACCCAAAATGTTACATTAGGTTTTCGGAAGCAAGCTGCTTAGTTCTTCAGGTGAAATCATTGATATTGTTCATGCTTGATGCTGGGTAATTTCTTTCGCAGATCAACGGATCATAAGCAACGTGTAAATATGAAACAGAACGTTTAAATAGGCAGTCATGCTTCAAGCGTTGGTGGATTGAAGTACGTGAAATATATTAGCTTCCCTTGGCCTCGATTTGAGGCAGCACTGTCGATTTTTTAACGTTAGATTTTTTGTTCAAAACATATTTTTGGGAATAAATTAGTAATAACAAAGGAGATAGCTATCAGTGCCGAATCGTAAGCTTTCTAAAAATATCTATCTTGAAAAGATCCGTTCGGTAGTTCAGTAGATCACGATGTCGCAAACAGGCCAAACCTACAAAAGGTAAATCTACACCACAATACAAGAAAAACGTATTAGATGTACATAGGCCTTCTGAAGAGTGGTTTTCGAGTTACGGCCTCCTAGTAATTACACAAAATGCTCAAAGTGTCCACCTTCAGTTCCCATGCAGGCATTGCAGCAGACCCTACGTTCTTCCACCACGTCTGACTGAGGCTGTTTACCACGATTTCCTACGAAACGTCCTTCCAGAGCTGTTGCAAGACGTGGATCTGCAGACTACAATTCATGTATGGTCCATACATGACGGTGCTCCACCACATTTCCTTCTCGCAGTTCTGGGATTCTTGAACAATGTGTTTCCGGAACAGTGGACAGAACGATGCGGACCAACAGCATGGCCTGCTCTTTCCCCTAAATTAATTCCCTTACATTTTAACCTCTGAGGACATCTGCAGTCTACTGTTTGTGCTACATAAGTCAGTGACTTCTGCAGTCAACAGTTTGTGCTACAGCAGTCAGTGACATCTGCAGTCTACTGTTTGTGCTACATAAGTCAGTGATTTCTGCAGTCAACTGTTTGTGCTACAGCAGTCAGTGACATCTGCAGTCTGCTGTTTGTGCTACATAAGTCAGTGACTTTTGCAGTCAACAGTTCGTGGTACAGAAGTCAGTGACATCTGCAGTCTGCTGTTTGTGCTACAGTAGTCAGTGACATCTGCAGTCAACTGTTTGTGCTACAGCAGTCAGTGACATCTGCAGTCTGCTGTTTGTGCTACATAAGTCAGTGACTTCTGCAGTCAACTGTTTGTGATACAGAAGTCAGTGACATCTGCAGTCTGCTGTTTGTGCTACATAAGTCAGTGACTTCTGCAGTCAACTGTTTGTGGTACAGAAGTCAGTGACATCTGCAGTCTGCTGTTTGTGCTACATAAGTCAGTGACTTTTGCAGTCAACAGTTTGTGGTACAGAAGTCAGTGACATCTGCAGTCTGCTGTTTGTGCTACAGTAGTCAGTGACATCTGCAGTCAACTGTTTGTGCGACAGCAGTCAGTGACATCTGCAGTCTGCTGTTTGTGCTACATAAGTCAGTGACTTCTGCAGTCAACTGTTTGTGGTACAGAAGTCAGTGACATCTGCAGTCTACTGTTTGTGCTACATAAGTCAGTGACTTCTGCAGTCAACTGTTTGTGGTACAGAAGTCAGTGACATCTGCAGTCTGCTGTTTGTGCTACATAAGTCAGTGACTTTTGCAGTCAACTGTTTGTGCTACAGCAGTCAGTGACATCTGCAGTCTGCTGTTTGTGCTACATAAGTCAGTGACTTCTGCAGTCAACTGTTTGTGGTACAGAAGTCAGTGACATCTGCAGTCTACTGTTTGTGCTACATAAGTCAGTGACTTCTGTAGTCAACTGTTTGTGCTACAGCAGTCAGTGACATCTGCAGTCTGCTGTTTGTGCTACATAAGTCAGTGACTTCTGCAGTCAACTGTTTGTGGTACAGAAGTCAGTGACATCTGCAGTCTACCGTTTGTGCTACAGCAGTCAGTGACATCTGCAGTCAACTGTTTGTGCTACAGCAGTCAGTGACATCTGCCAGTCTGCTGTTTGTGCTACATAAGTCAGTGACTTGAGGTGATTCGTACGACAGCTGGAATTTTCCAGCAAGACAGCCAATCACTGTGCAGATGTGCAACGTCCTACGTTGCAGCTCACGGTGGACACTTTGAGCATTTCCCGTGACACTCAGGAGGCAGTAACTCGGAAACCACGCTTCACAAGGCCTATGGTCATGTGACGTTTTTCTCTTGTATAGTGGTGTAGATTCACCTGCTGTAGGTTTGGTTGTGCATTTTTCTTTCACCCTGTATATAATGATGACTTATGTACGACAAATTGATTAACCGAATAAATAATTTATCTTAAATTGATTCACACTTTTGGTGCTATCACAGCCAAATCGCGAATTGCCTTTTTTATCAGAAATGATCCAGACAATAGTTAATGTCCAGAACAATATTCGTATAATGAATGGAAGTGACCTAGGTGCTTAGGTTGTTCCTTGGGGAAAAGGCCTGCAGATACTGAAGATAGCTGCAATGTTAAATGAGCAGTCGATGACGGTCATCACGTGATAAACCTCCAGCTCCTTCCCGCGAAAAAACTAGCATGTAAAAAAGTGCCTTAGAGAAAAGGTTCTTGTAAACACAGTAATGAATCTTAGCGTTTCAACAAGGCAAGCAATCTCTTAGCCAGCTGATTTTTTTTAGCTTCTCAAGGGAAAAGCTGTTACATGGAATTAGTCCCTTCTATTTTGTCTGCATTCCGTTACTTAATATACACGCAAGCAGGAGATGAGAAATGCATGCAAAATGTTGGTCGGGAAACCTGAAAAAGATAAGACTTTTAATTTCGTATTAAAGAGAAATTAACAGAAGTTCTGAAGAAATAACTTGTGAGAGTGTGAATTTGTATTAACTCGCTAAGGGAAGGCTCTAATGACGTGGTTTTGTTGTGTACGGTAATGGATGATAGGAACCCTATATTGCTGTTTGTCAATGACATCTCATTTTGTTATATGAACAGCAAAAACGAAGTGCAAACTGTCAGTATCAACTACATTTATATCAGTTTTATTGCTTGCTACATGTTTCGGCTATTGTGAAAAGCCATCTTCCAGATAAAAAATGCATAAATAATAATAATTTATATAAAACCATTATAATTATACTTTTTATAAAGACTTTCATATATTCTCAGCTTATACAACTCCAATTTTTTTAAAATTTTACGTTTCACCTATATAAAAAATATCGATTTAAAGAGTTGTATTTAAATAATCGTTTTTATTTATTTTTTAATGGCCTGATGATGTATTTTCACAAAAATACTAAACATGTAGCACGCAATAAAACTGGTATAAATGTGGTTGACGCTGACGGTTAGCACTTCCATTTTGCGGCACGTAATTGGTAAGCGCAAAAACGCTGCCGAAAATTTTGAAGGAAAATCCTGCACCATGAAGTTACTTTTCTGTTAAAGGGCTGAACTTTTAATAAATTTTACAGGAGTCTGACGTTGGTGTATTGCATTTGGAGCTATTCGTTATTTGGACTTTGTGCATTGTTCCGTGTTTAAACAAATTTAAAAAAAAATAAAGTTTTGGGGGTCAAAAGGTCTATAATACAGGCTCAGAAAATCGCTGCCTATCTAGGCCAAATGGATGAAAATTTTAACGAACGTCATACCGTTGTGCTGTTAGTAGTACAAAAATTAAATCAATATCTGTACAAACACAACTAAATTATATATATTATATAGAACTACATGTTTCGACCTATCTCATGTCATCCTCAGTTTCACAGTTTGTCTTCAAAACATACAGGGCATATACAAAAGAATGGTGCGGTATCAATATATATTCATATTGAAACCGCACCATTCTTTTGTGTATGCCCTGTATTAGTCTCACCATGCATTTTTACGATTCACTGTTTAAAACACCAAAGAAATGCACTTCACTTTCACTTTTATTATGTATTAATCAACCCCTACATATGTTTCGGTCTTATATAAGGCCATCTACAGGGTGTTCATAAACTACGTTCATTACGTAGTTTATGAACACCCTGTAGATGGCCTTATATAAGACCGAAACATATGTACGGGTTGATTAATACATAATAAAAGTGAAAGTGAAGTGCATTTCGTTGGTGCTTTAAACAGTGAATTACATAATGTATGTTTCTTCCTAAATACGTTTTAAAGACCAATTGTGAACCTGAGAATGACCTGAGATAGGTCGAAACATGTAGTTCTATATAATAAATACAACTGATTATCATTCACCAACAAATGCACAAAGATAATTTTTTCACTAATTACTTTATTAAAGGATTTCCCTTATACGTATTTCGGCAATCTATATTGCCATCTTCAGGGGGTCATTTTGGTTTGTACATAGACCAATGTACATGTGTCAATATTGGTTATTATACCATCTATAAAATTGTATAAACCAAAATGACCCCCTGAAGATGGCAATATAGATTGCCGAAATACGTATAGGAGAAATCCATTTAATAAAGTAATTAGTGAAAAAATTATCTTTCTGCATTTGTTGGTGAATGATAATCAGTTATATAATGATGCACGGTGATTACAACGTGAAATAATAAATACAATTTAGAATGTATTTTTTTTTGGTACTTTGTGGTATTTTTATGTATATTTCCCGCACTCTTGTGCCTGAGAGCCAATCCTGGCACCGATCACTATATTTTTTAGTTCAGTGCCCTTATGTTCATTATTGCTCAACTCTGTCTGCAATAGACTTACATGTGTATTAATCTTCTGCAACAATGCCACTATTTCCCCAAAGTGTATTTTGAATACATGAGGTAATAGTCTGTGAGTATACTCAGAACTTCCCTGTCTCTAACTGATATGATTGTTGTTGCTTATGTTGTCCCTCTGCCCTACATACTATGTCATGCAGCACCAATAATGATCACCAGACCAAAAACAGACAGGACCAACTGAAGTTGCTCGGTTTGTAGCCAATATCCTTCACTTTCCGCGACCAGCCACTTCACTATGATATGCCAGACACGAGCTGACTGATACACTTCGTGTTCTGTGTTATAAAGAGAGGAGAAACGAACTTTAATTTAAAACACAACAGCTTTCTCCTCGATTGAAGCAGCTAAATAAATGTACACAAAGCCAATGACTTAATAAAAACGACAATAATGATGATACTGATGATGATAAATTCAATTCAATTAAATTCAATTCTGGTTTATTAATGTGCCGAGTCAACAGCTAGGTGGCCATATAATAATAATAATAATAATAATAATAATAACTACGCAGAAATACTAAAACACTGCAGGCTTCCTTAAGTTGTCAAGTCGTATGGTGGCTAATCGAAAACCTGGGTAATTTAGGGAAATAATTAAGTAAATAAATAATAAAATAAAATAAGCACTTTGTGGGAAATAAAACAGAGTTTATGCATCGTGTCTTGAACACGCAGTAAATTTAATTTTTGCCTTATATATATATATATATATATGCATAAATTTCTGAGGGTGTTTTTCAACGTGCTCTTACATATGTAAACGCAGGTAGTAAAAAGGTTACGCGTATGGGAATTTTAAAAAAATGGGTAGCCATGCACTGCAGAACTGCCCTAGGTAAACTGGAACGAGGGAAAATATGGAGCCATAATCCGTAATATAGGGCCGTACCATGGCTCAGGCGGAAGCCAGGATTCGATCCCGGTTCAGTCTATGTGGATTTGTGGTGGACAAAGTGGCACTGGGACAGGTTTTTTCCCCCTAGTACTTCGGTTTTCCCCTGTCAATTTCATTCCACTGGAGCTCCATTACAAGGAAAAAAGGTAAAAAACTAATCATCTTTATCACAGGGTTGCACAATAAGCCTCAATGCTGCGGTGCGTCCGTAGCATCTGCTGCGGGGCCCTTCACACCAAAAAAAAAATTAAATGTCAATTGCGCATTTTATGTTAACACTGTGTCCCGAAATATCGCACTTATCTGAAAATAGATGTGTGTCCGTGGGGGGAGAGAGATTTTGAAAATTTAGTTCATAAGTATGCTTTGCCAACTTCTGTTGCGAAAGTGTTTAACCTTCCTAAATGGTGAGCAGTTTTACTCGTAAATGGAAATGAAGAGGGAAAAGATATGTCATTAAGAATATTTAGAGGAACTGTGATGACATTTCACGTTATTTAATTGTAAATACTTCTAACAATCGTTTTGCAACTGTCACATGAGGTTTATATGGTATCATATACAAATAGGCGTGCCGTGTGTTATCATAGGTTATTTATAAGTGTGCAAAAGGATGTATTTACATTTGTACAGAGATTCTGCAGAAACCGGAAATATTCTAGCCCGAAACATGTCACAATAAAGTTATTAAAAATAATCGAAGGAGTTCTAACACATATTTTACCCCTACGTGCAAAAAAACACGCTAAATAATTTCCAAAATTCTACATTTCTGTTTAAATCAACCAGTTTCTCTGTCTGTCTGTCTGCTCGACAATCCTGTTGCGCCAGGGTCAATAAAAAATTTTGTCCAACCATGCATACTGCCATTTTAATCTTCGGCGTTCGAATACTTTGTCGGATTTGGATAAAATTTTAAATTAATACTATATATCGCCGGAATAATAGTTCTGTCTATGTCCGCCAACACAGGAGAGACTTCTGCACTGAGAGATCTAAATTAAGTTAAATACAGCACGTAAGAATTAATTACTAATGAAGATAAATAAAATACATCTTTAGTTTTAATTCACCGTGCATTTTTATTATTCTAGACATTCACCAACAAAATATACAAATCACTAACAAGATGCAATCAACCCCTTTATCATAGTCAAAACCTACACATGTTTCGGCTCTCTATGAGCCATCATCAGGGGTATTCCAATAGTGCTTTTCAAATGCTGGATAGATCTGCTAATGACACTCGTAAAGTTTTGCACTGTAAACAGTGTTGTTTTAACATTTTATCACTTTAACTATAATTTATGACTCACGATTTTGACTTACGAAACAAATGTTTTATGATTATAAACAGCAAGAGCAAACATAAAGAGCAATATATTCAGTCTACACACTATAATTTATATAAAAATTTATGTATGTGTTAATAATATATTTTATAATATTATTTTATTTCTTTAACATTTTATTTTACAATTTTATAATTAATTTATATAATAATTATGCACATTCTTGTGTTTAGACTGAATATACGAGGGCTGTCCAAAAAGTATCCGACTATATTTTTTCCCGCGGTAAGTAATGGCGAAAGGGTGGGGAAACTGAGCGTAGTGGTAGAAGGGACTTTCATGCGCATGCGTGATTTTTTGCTGCCTCGCAACACCGCCGGATGCGTCTGTCGCTGCCAGATAGCGAAGTGGTGTAACACGTCTTCGTCGCATTCTCGTTTCGCTCAAGATGACAGAATGTTTGGAGCAGCGATATTGCATCAAGTTTTGTCAGAAACTTGGGGATACCCAAGCGGAAACAATCCGCAAAATTCAGCAGGCTTTCGGTGATGATGCAATGGGGGTCACTCAAATTAAAGAGTGGTTCAACCGCTTTAAAGATGGCCGCATGTCGGCGGACAGTGACCAGCGTTCCGGGAGACCGTCAACGAGCCGAAATGCTGATGTCATTGACAAAGTGCGGACATTGATC
The DNA here is from genome assembly GCA_021186555.1 of Reticulitermes speratus. Lineage (NCBI taxonomy): Eukaryota > Metazoa > Arthropoda > Insecta > Blattodea > Rhinotermitidae > Reticulitermes > Reticulitermes speratus. The sequence continues at coordinate 27,608,160 of JAJKFL010000012.1, forward strand.
ATGGAGGACCGTCGTTTGACCGTCCGGGAAATTGCTGATGAGGTTGGGATCAGCAGAGGTTCCGCAAACACGATTTTAACTGAGGATGTGGGCATGCGAAGAGTGGCGGCAAAATTTGTGCCCAAGCTGCTTTCGCCGGAGCAGCAACAACTCCGCCTTGAGGTCGCGCAGGACATGCTGGAGTGCGCCAACAGGGATCCTGAGTTCCTGAAGACTGTGATCACTGGTGACGAGTCGTGGGTGTACGGATATGACCCGGAAACCAAGGTCCAGTCGTCACAATGGAAGCATCCAACATCCCCGAGGCCCAAAAAAGCACGACACGTTCGGAGCAATGTGAAGGTGATACTGACTGTTTTCTTCGATTACCGGGGTGTTGTGCATCATGAGTACGCACCACTAGGCCAAACTGTTAATAAGGAGTACTACCAAGAAGTCCTCCGTCATCTTCGTGATGCAGTTCGGCGCAAGAGACCGGAGCTGTGGGACGCACGCAACTGGCAGCTGCATCATGACAATGCCCCAGCTCATTCATCACACCCGATCCAGGGTTTCCTGGCTAAGCACGGCATTCCGCAGGTTCGCCAGGCTCCCTACTCTCCTGACATGGCTCCTTGTGATTTCTGGCTGTTCCCGAGATTGAAGACACCGCTAAAAGGCTCCCGTTTTGACAGCCGCGAGGACATCATACAGAACGCGACGGCGCAGCTGCACACCATTCCAAAGCAAGCCTTCCAGAACTGCTTCCAGCGATGGAAGGACCGCTGGGCTAAGTGTGTGGAGTCACAAGGGGCCTACTTTGAAGGGGATTAGGTATTGTAACCACCCAGATACAGAACTTTTTTTTCCCGGCCCAAGGTCGGATACTTTTTGGACAGACCTCGTATGCTTCTGGTTGTACTGATATTTTAACTATTTGTATAACGTATCACGAATTACAATCGAAGAAGTTAGGTTTGAACAACAAATGCTTCAAACGTTGTTCTATTTTCACCGTGCATTTTTCGAGTATAGACAATGTTATTCACCAGCTAAATGCACCTGTTTATAAAACACTAAAATATTCTAAAAATGTTTGATAAAAAGGGGGCTTTTTATAAAAAATTGTTAGAATATTTTAGTGTTTTATAAACAGGTGCATTTAGTTGGTGAATAACATTGTCTAAATAAATGTTTCCTTTGTGTCAACGAATTCCCTGAGGATGGCTATTATTAATAGCCGAAACCTATCAGAAAAGTAATCTTATATACGTTAACCAACAAATGTGAAGTTAGTTGGATATAAATATATTGTTACATATATCTAGTGTACGGAAAATGTATAATATCAAATTTGCTGCTTGCAGAGTTTCATAATATTGCCTGTTTATAGCGCGGCACCCCGTGCTGTAACGTTAATTAACTCTGCAGTTGGCCCGCACAGTGTATCACTGCGTTTCTTACGGCTCTCACAATAAAAGCAGGTCGTTCCAGTAAACATCATTGCCCAGTTGGAATTTACCGCTGAAAATGGATGTGTCTTCCATGAGGTAGGAACTGAAGTATTATGTGTAGTTCAGACGAAGATCAGTCATCAAATTCAAGCAAGGTTTGAGATTTATCTCAAGTTCGAAGTTCCTACAACCTGCTTCTCATGCAGGCCTCTTAATTTAAATTTATACAAATTTATAATTTTCTTTAAATGCCACTAAGGCCTTGCCATGGCTTAGGCGGTTAGTCGCCGGCCTCTCACCGCGGAGGCCCGGGATCGATCCCGGATCAGTTCATGTGGGATTTATGGTTGACAAAGTGGCACTGGGACAGGTTTTTCCTGGAATACTTCGGTTTTCCCCTGTCAATTTCATTCCACCGGTGCTCCATTACACGGAAAAACGAAGAAAACTAATCATCTTCATCACAGGGTTGCACAATGAGTCTTCAAGACTGCAGTGCGTCCGTAGCTTCTGCTGCGGGGCCCTTTACCACAAAAAATCCAATATGTTATTGGCACAAATTATGCCCTTTTTTATTAACAAGTAAATCAAAATTCTTCAGACTTTATTATTTGAAGTCATTACTTCTGTCAACACTCTGACGTCTTCCCCGTACGAAATTGCTATCGAAGAACGAGCGGGCGAAGTCTAGGAACCTTCTAGAAAAGTTTCGTCTTTTTCCCCCTTCTCCTGAAATAGAGTTTTTTTTCCATCTCCCATGACTTTCCTTTCGTCAAACCTTCTTCTATTTCACACGTTTCACTCTCAGTTCGTCTTCGATGGATTAAAGCTGATAGGATCATAAACAGAAATAGAAGCTTCTAGAAATACCGGGTGTTAAAAAAAATTGTTACAGACTTTAAAGTGTAGGCTAATCTCTTACGTGAGAAAATAATTTCGAGTCAACGTATGTCCAAAAACAAATGCCTCCTGAGGTGTAAGTGATTTTAATGTTATCTCTACAGCAGATACTCTATATGATTCCCGTGCATGTGAACAGAACTCTCAGCTCATCTCACGTAAGTTCACAACCTTTAAAGAACTCCTGGTTTTGTTCGAATCTCCGGACAGGCTTTCACTACTCGTTGCTATAACACATCTAAATCATTTATCGGCTCTCAGTAGGTGTCCCCACGTTGTCAGGCAGCATCTGAACCAGATTTTCAGTCGACAGTGGACCGGACACGGAAGACCACTCAATTGGCCTGCACGATCACCTGACCTCATTCCTCTGGATTTTTGGTTGTTGGGACACCGACAGACTTTGGTGTATTCAGACATGACCAATGACTCAAGGGATCTTACAGTAACCTGTAGAGAATGTCTGTTGGGAGATTGGAGTAGAACCAGGAATTTTTGAAAGAGTACTTACTTCTTATGAGTAGAAGAGCTGAAGGTTTTGTTGACATGCGTGTGAACCATATAGGGTACCTGCTATAGATATAACACCAACATAACATATCTCAACAGGTGTTTGTCTTTGGACATACGTTGGCTGTGAATTTTTGCTCACGTGAGTACTACCCAACTTAAAATTCTGTAAACATTCTTTCCCCAACGCCCTGTGTGTGTGTCCAGTCTAATGTGTTTTGCTTTTACCTCTTTTACAGAGAAAATCAGTCAGGAGCATTAGCCATCTTTGGTCTGTTTCCAAAAAGAAGTCTATTTCCTACTGAAACAACTAAATTTCTACTATAAAATTACTAATTTTGTATACAGCACATAATTTTACTGCTTGCAGCTACGTGTATTTTATATCGATGTGCTACATTTTTAGTCAAATATGTAAACAATAACACAATATAAATTACATGTAGTTCAGGACGCTGCAAAATACACGCTAAATTAGTCTTATAAATTATTAAATCCAGGTTCCAAGAACCGAAAGATCTGGATCCTCGGGCTTACGAGTACGCACTTAGCCACACGTGGTAACCTAAAATGGAATAGTCTTGGATATGAATTATTTTCTTTGTAGCATTCTATGCTAATATGGTCTGTAGTACCAGGCATACAGGACAGAAGACAGAGAAGCAAAGTACCTATAACGTAACAATCTGGCGCGTTTGCGTAACCATTGTTGCCGTGTGAAAAGCAATAAGTATTACATTTTGTGTGTGTGTCTGTAGCCTTAGTTATCCAGCATGCAATGCGCATGCGCCGTATTATATTGTCATCTGTGGCCTGTCTGGCTGTACCATATTTTCCCACATTATCTCATAAACGGCACGATTTTCGGGAAAAAGTTATTGAACATAAAATGTGTGTTTTGATGTTCTCTACAACTTTTGTCTGAAACATTTCTCGTTCTAAGAAGAATTGAGCGAGATATTATCATAAATGTACATAGGTCTTCATGTAAAGTACCCGTTATTCTTTGTCAGATTTTAATTAAAATTGGATTTTCTCGACAGATTTTTCGAAAAGTACTAAAATATCAAATTTAACAAATATCCATCCAGTGAGAGCCGAGTTGTTCCATGCGTACAGACGGACGGACAGACAGATATGACAAAGATAATAGCCACTTTTCTCAATTTCGCAAACGCGCCTAAAAAAGGGTAACGGAAGCAATTTGTACAACAGATAAGTGACTTCGCCAGTTGAGAGACAGTCGTTCAGCAATAACAAACTCGCGGAAGCAGAGAGAAATCAACTTCATCCAGAATTATGAACTTTTCTATAGTCTTGAATAGCTGAAAATATGTGAAGTGACGTAAGTGTGAGTGCTACTGATGAGACAGGAACCTCTACAGCTATTTATTGAAGGCAACAGAATCAGTTACCGGAAGTTGCTTGAAGGAAATTATAGACGATGGAGAAATATAAAATAACAACCTGTTTTTAAATTAGTGTCGATCGCATTTTTTCATAACAAAGTGATACAGAATGGAATCATGTAAAGATACAGTTGTTTCTACGTTTAATTAAGTACCGTGGAGTAATGGAGATATGGCTCCTGACATTCTTAACCTCTGCTCTAGATCGAAGTGAGTGGTAATATTTACGCACCATCTGCTTTACTTCCAAGGAAAAGCCCCCGGTACCTATTGAATTGAGGGGTCAATAGGACCTACAGCCAGTCTCGACACATTGGTCAAAAGAGCAGTACGTTTTCTCTGCCGAAATTTGACCTAGACACCTTTGTCGTCAAGTCCACAGTCCAGTCACTATACCAACTGAGCTATCCCGAATCCAAGATGATGACAGAGTGTAACAAACGCTTATGACCCTACAAATTTGACTTTATTGAACAACAAGACAAATTGTGTATTATAACGTAAGTGAAATTTCCCTGATGATGGTGGTGGTGGCTGCCACCGAAACATGTTGGAATATAGAGTGGTTTTATAATAACTTTGTAAAAATCATTAAATGTATGGTGCATATTGTTGGAAAAAATTTTTAGACAGTAACTTAACAAGAAGCCGATCGCAGTGGCCGCGCGGTCTAAGGCGTGGGTTTGCGGCCATTCGAATGCTGGGATTGTGGGTTCGAATCCCACCGGTTGCATGGATATCTATGTCTTGTGGGTGTTGTGTGTTGTCAGATAGAGGTCTCTGCGACGGGCTGATCACTCGTCCAGAGGAGTCCTACCGAGTTTGGTGTGTCTGAGTATGATCGTGAAGCCTCGATAATGAGGAGGCTCTAACCCACTAGGGGCTGTCGAGCCATTGGAAAAGCGTATTAACAAAATAATTAATAAAAAATAATAATACAGAAATTTCTGATTGTGTAACTTGAAATCAATGGCGGTGTTATTTAATGCTTTATGGACAGACGGACACTGACCGGTTCCGACGAATCGGGATGAGACCGCGTGGTTGGAGAGTCGCCCCCCATCCTCCTGCTACTGCGCAGATCACTGCCAGCTCAGTCAATCTTTCTTTTTTCATTCAGTGACGCTGATTGCTTTCGTACTTTACGGAACAGCCTGTCTTTCAATACTGTAATATGTACAGGATATACACAAAAGAATGGTGCGGTTTCAATAGTTTTCACTATTGAAACCGCACCATTCTTTTGTGTACACCCTGTATATGAAGTTAGTAAACAACCGGCGATAACAAACCAATTTTTTCCAGATATTTAATATTTAAATTTAATACTACATGTTTCGGCCTGCATGGTCATCTTCAGGTATTACAAATCAAAGAACTCTGAGGAAAGGTTAAATGCAACAGAAGGTGAGTATTAGAAAGAGCTCTTCTTCTTTACATGAAAAAAGGAATTTAAAAAGTTTCATATATATTTCGGTTTAATTCAAGTTTCTATATACAGGGCATACACAAAAGAATGGTGCGTTTTCAAAAGTGAATAAAAAATTTATTTCTCACCTTACACGGGCAAAACATACACCGTCAGCGGCGGCAACTGTCCAAGTTTCTCATTTGGTAATTACAATCCTTCAATGTGTGCACCCTGGGTCACACGACACACATCCACACGGTAATCAAACTCATCCCAGACCCGGTGTAGCATGTCCGCTGTAATGGCCTGCAGTGCATGCGTTATCCGATCACGAATTTCATGGATGGACGTGGGCAATGGTGGTACATAAACGCTGTCTTTAACGAACCCCCCAAAGAAAGAAATCGCACGGTGTAAGATATGGCGAACGGGGTGGCCAAGGGAGAAGGTTCTTGTCTCCATTTGCAGCAGCACGTCCGATCCAGCGCTGTGGAAGAACACGATTGAGAAGCACTCGTACATTCCTGTGAGAAGATGGGGGAAGCGAACTGCTGGTAGCGAATGAGAAACTTGGATAGTTGCCGCCGCTGACGGTGTATGTTGTGCCGTGTAATGTGAGACATAAATTTTTTATTCACTTTTGAAACCGCACCATTCTTTTGTGTATGCCCTGTATTATATTTATTATATATTTATACTGCAAGTGGGTTTTACCCGGTGGCAGTGGTACTACATGACACATAACACACAATAACATACATCACAAAAATAACACACAAAACAACACACAACACACAAACTTACAAAAACAATAAAACACACATACTACAAAAAGAAAGAGTAGCTAAGCCTAACAAAAAAAAACCTAACGTAGATGAATCAGAGTTAAAAATAATACACAAATTTAAAAATTCCATATTTGAAAAAGTGATACACACACATTTCTCCAGGACCTTCACTTCACTCCACTTCACTACGCTTATATACACTTCACGGCCCCCCCCCCCCCGTTTTGCCTCCCTTCACTTCATTTCATTTCTCTGCGTTATTAGATGATTTTCCTCACACTTCTATACCCTTCACTTCACCTCACTTATCACTTTCCTAACCCTCTTCCTAAAAATACTCGGCTTACAGGGGAAAGTCCCTAAAGCATCTACAGTATATAAAGTATATAAAAGCAAGTATATAAAAATATTACGTCAGAACACGGACCAGAAAAGTTTGTCATTGTATCGACTCGCTAATATCACCTCTATAATTGAAAAATACACGTATGTTTCCTTGAAACTCACTTTAATATTATCCTCCATCTGTGTATGTTGTGTTTCCCCTCAGATTTTCAACCAATAATGCTGTATCAAATTTGACCTGTCCGTTTAGTAAAATAATGAATTTTCTTTCCTTGCGTCATGCCAAATAATCAGGCCACGCGGGAGCCTTGCAGTGACAGTTTGTTAACATGCAGTGCCGCCTAGTGAGCGCCACCGCAACTGTGTTACTGACGTCGGTTATTCCAGCGTGTTTGTTCGCAATACGCAAGCCTTCTGTCTGTATCCGCAGCCCCGTAGTGAAAGGCCACCCATTTGACAAGGCCATAAATATGAATAGAGACCAGTAAGGTTACAACTGTTTCACAAATCCGTTATTTTGTATCTTTCATCCTCTTTAATGAAATTGCATTACACACAAAATCTGTTTTGGTAGCGTTAATCGCTGTACAAAAATAAATAAACAGAATGGAAAAATATTTTCAGGGTATTGTATCCAATAACTAAATCCACGGAGCACATTTGGTCTTTATATGCTGAAATGCCCTCAAATGGACAAAAATCCCTTCCTATTATGGAAAACCAAGCCTCATAACTGCGTGCATATACGTTGGACGTTGCCTCTAGCTAGATGAATCAAACTTCTCTTGCGATCACATTTCTGTTTAACGTCATTTTCAGGTACATTGGTCTGTCAAATGACCTCGTCCCTTTAAGCTTTCGAAACAAATTTTTTATTAATTTAGTCATATACTTTTTGCTACATGTAATGCCCATATCACACTCATTAATTGCTCTTTTTTTTAGTAAAGAGTCGAACTCGGTTATAACGTCATGAAAGGGACTGAATAGTTATGTCGTTGTAAACGGGTGTCGTTATAAGCGAGGAAAATAATGCTACGGTTAACAGTGAGGAATTAATTCGTACCACATAATATCTGACGGTATACACGAGGTGTAGTATAAACAGATATCGTTATAACCGGGTTCCACTCTATTTGTTGAAGAAATTATGACGATTCTCTGTGTTAAATTATTTTCATTCCTCTCATTGTGTTGAACATTCAAAATTGCAATTCATATTTTAACTTTATACGTATTTTCCCCCGAAAGGAAATGTGGGCCCTCTATTTTATGTGCTTATTTTATTAGCATTTAGAAATTAACTTATAAAATTCGTATTTTGGAACTAAGCGTTCTTCTTAGAGATAATGATGATGATGCTGTCACTTTTGGTTCGGAGAGACAGCTAGTGGGCACAAGTGGTATCTCTTCTGAATTGTATTTGGGAGGTGTCTGGTTTGAATCTTGGTTGCGACATCGACCACCCTGAAAGAGGTTACCTTTATTTTTTTTTCTATTTTCCCCCAGTTTCTCAAAGTAAAATACTGTGATAAATTCATTAGGTCATAAACGCTTCCTTCCCGATAATTTCCTGTTACTCATTCACTGTCATTCGACTCTTATGTACTCTGAGTTGCTGACAGCATCATTAAACAATACAAATAAACAACACCAGTTATAGTGGAAGCCATATCACATGGGCAACCACAGGTCCTGCCCGTTCCTTCCGCAATATGGAGGTTGCTGCGGTTACACCCACGCACATTAATTGTGTTTCAGTACAATGCACGTCATCTTCAGGTCGTGCATTATCTGTGCCTCAAATTGTCAAGCCGGTCAGGTCGGCTGGAGCACTGTATCGGTTAACTTGTATCCAGTACCCAGTTTGAATCCCGTTCTGGGTGCTGGTCACTATGACAGGTCTGTTGCGATCTTCCGTAATTGGATAAGGAACCTGCTACGTCCATCTTAACCAAGCACGGCGTAGAACACTAATGAAGGTTTTAAAACTCGTCAAATATTCAGTAGGCATGTAACAAACAAGACTTCGCTAAGAAGATTTTCTTTAATATATTAATTTTAATGATATATTCATTCATAGCCTCTAGTAGGTTACATAAGTTGTAACTTTTAAACATCTGTATTTTTCATCTGCCTATTCGTTTATTTCATATCATTCTTAGATTGCGCGGCAATTATTTATCTATAAATGTCTTACCTGTTTTTTTGTGTGTAACGGAGACTCAGGTAAAACACGAAATGGGTTTTTAGGCGCTTTAGCAAAATTGCGAAAAGCGACTATTAGCTTCGTCATGTCTCTCTGTCTGTCCGTCCATTGGAACAGATCCGCTCCCACTGGATATATTTTCATTAAATTTGATATTGGAGGATTTTTCGAAATTCTGTTCAGAAAATTCAAGTTTGGGTTTAAAATCTGACAAAATAACGGGTACTTTACATGAAGCCTATGTTCATTTATGAAATATCTCTCTGAATTCTTCTCAGAATGAGAAATGTTTCAAACAAAAGTTGTAAACAGAATCAAAACACACATTTTATGTTCAATAACTTTTTCCCTAAAATCCTGCCGTTTATGAGATAATGTGGAAAATATTGTACAGCCAGACAGGCCACAGATGACAAATAATACGGCGCATGCGCTTTGCATGATGGATAACTAAGGCTACAGACACACACTCAGAATATGTAATACTTATAGCATTTCCACTGCAACAATGGTTAAGCGAACGCGCCTCACTGTTACGTTATGCTTACATTGCCTGTCTTGTTAAATATCTGTTAAGTAAAGAAACTTCAGTGAGTATATCTTAAAAAGAAATTGGGTTGTAATTATAAATGGTGAGTAGCTAAACCTATAGATTTGAAGGACAATGTTTATGAAGTAGTTAAGGTACAAATTCTGCCAGATTAACTGAGTAAATTAAATGTAATCTTTAAAGATATGCAGTCTATTAATTTTACTATAAAAATCAGTTGGAAGACCTAGGCATAGAAGGAAGGAATAAGTAAGTAAATTGGCTTCAGAGGCTCCAGATGGTATCCGCTGACGGTGAATGTTAGGGTTCCACAGTATATGAGGTAGTTTTCACCATTCCAATGATTAGCTCCTATAGATTTAATTGGTTGACGCCATTTTGGCCTTTTGCAGGGCTCATCTGCATTAATTACAGCTATTAATATTTATTCCAGCATCATGGATATACACAAACTGTGGACTGAATGGGGTATTCATTTTTATTTGTCCTATTTCCTAGTAGATGCAATCAATTCTGACGTCGCTTCTGGGTTGACAGTGTCACGTCATAGCGATATGCCACTAGGCAGCGCTAGTGCAGCTTCTCTGTATTCACAAAGCATGTAGATTTTGATTCTCGGAATCCGTGACTTTGCCAGGTTTTCAAAATTAGAGTCATTACTGCAAGAGCAGGACGTGGAAAAAAAAAAAACAGAAACTAAGCAAAAAAAATCAATTGTGCGTCAAATGTAGGAAAGTCAGGGTTTAACTGACAACGTCACAGCATTATTAGAATCAGTGATAGAAATGTCGACCTTTCACAGGATTGTGAACCGTGTCCATCTACCTCGCTTCCTGGAAATTTAAGAAATTCGAGATATATATTAAATCCTTCCTATTCTCCCAATTTGGAAATAATAGGTTTTGTCACCAGGATTCATTTCTCTTCCCCCCCTCTCATCCTAATCACGTAGCTCCCTACACATCACTCTCCTAATTATACTCCAGTGGCCGCGATAGCTCAGTCGGTATAACCACTCGCTACAGGCTTGGACGGTCCGGGGATCGAACCCCGGTGGGGGCGAATTATCCGCACCCGTCCCGAAGCCCACCCGACCTCCTACACAATAGGTACCGGGTCTCTTTCTCGGGAGTAAATCGGCCGGAGTGTGGCGTTAACCACCCACCCCATCTAGCGCCGAGTTTAAAGAAAGAGTAGAGCTGTACCTGTACTCCTTCTCAATGCTTGCATGTCGTGTTATAAGGGTGAAATGTACCTTTTTAATTACAATGAAGGACTTCTTTCAATCGTGAATTTCTTTGTTATCAAATATCCTCAAATTTTCAGGTCCAAATATATCGTTGAGATTTTCTTTTCAATGCTTCATTTTGATAACGAACTTAATGTCCAATTTGACATAATCCTTGTATAGCATCATTGTGCATCAGATTCTGCTTTATGCCGTATTTATTTGCATTACATTGTCCCGGTCGTTGTAACATCCTCAGGAAGGTCTCATTCAATAACGTTAAAAATAACAACGGTTACTGATAAATTTCACTGAGGGTAATCACAACGATCGAAACATGTAGCAGGAAAATGGCATTGTAAATAAATACAGGGCATACACAAAGAATGGTGCGGTCTCCATATTAAATACATAGTAAACCGCACCATTCTTTTGTGTATGCCCTGTACACCATTCAAAAAAGATAGAGTGTACTGCTTTGGTGTTAAAAGACTTTGTCAAAATATTCATACGCTAATTGTTTATAATGTATGTTGTGTGTTACGTGTACGTGAAGTACACAACAATAGATCAACCACACACTTGTATACATGACCAGCAACCAGTTTTTTTTTAAAAGACTACCACATGTTTTAAATACCAATATCGCTTCATGTAAAACTGTCTGTATATATGTTTTATATTCTGAGTTCATGTGGCATGTTTGACTATGACCACTACTTGACATATAATGTCTTATTGTTGTTAATTTTTAATTTTGTAATTTTATGCATCTATATATTTTAACATCGTGAGCGGCATAAATATTTGTACTGTAAAACCAATTATTATGTATTTGAATGCTATAATTACTTGAAGTTCCTTGATAATACCCCTGAGGATGGCAATTTATTTGCCGAAACATATATAGGGGTTGTAAATACATCTTATACTTGTTAATATATTGTGCATTTATTGTTTTGACTTACACTTATATTCATAAGCTGTTTGTTTTCAAACAGTTTTGACTTACACTCATATTCATAAGCTGTTTGTTTTCAAACAGTTTTGACTTACACTCATATTCATAAGCTGTTTGTTTTCAAACAGTTTTGAATTACACTCATATTCATAAGCTCTTTGTTTTCAAACAGTTTTGACTTACACTCATATTCATAAGCTCTTTGTTTTCAAACAGTTTTGACTTACACTCATATTCATAAGCTGTTTGTTTTCAAACAGTTTTGACTGACACTCATTTTCATAAGCTCTTTGTTTTCAAACAGTTTTGACTTACACTCATATTCATAAGCTCTTTGTTTTCAAACAGTTTTGACTTACACTCATATTCATAAGCTCTTTGTTTTCAAACAGTTTTGACTTACACTCATTTTCATAAGCTCTTTGTTTTCAAACAGTTTTGACTTACACTCATATTCATAAGCTCTTTGTTTCAAACAGTTTTGACTTACACTCATATTCATAAGCTGTTTGTTTTCAAACAGTTTTGACTTACACTCATATTCATAAGCTCTTTGTTTTCAAACAGTTTTGACTTACACTCATATTCATAAGCTCTTTGTTTTCAAACAGTTTTGACTTACACTCATATTCATAAGCTGTTTGTTTTCAAACGGTTTTGACTTACACTCATTTTCATAAGCTCTTTGTTTTCAAACAGTTTTGACTTACACTCATATTCATAAGCTCTTTGTTTTCAAACAGTTTTGACTTACACTCATTTTCATAAGCTCTTTGTTTTCAAACAGTTTTGACTTACACTCATATTCATAAGCTCTTTGTTTTCAAACAGTTTTGACTTACACTCATATTCATAAGCTCTTTGTTTTCAAACAGTTTTGACTTACACTCATATTCATAAGCTCTTTGTTTTCAAACAGTTTTGACTTACACTCATATTCATAAGCTCTTTGTTTTCAAACAGTTTTGACTTACACTCATATTCATAAGCTCTTTGTTTTCAAACAGTTTTGACTTACACTCATTTTCATAAGCTCTTTGTTTTCAAACAGTTTTGACTTACACTCATATTCATAAGCTGTTTGTTTTCAAACGGTTTTGACTTACACTCACATTCATAAGCTCATTGTTTTCAAACAGTTTTGACTTACACTCATATTCATAAGCTCTTTGTTTTCAAACAGTTTTGACTTACACTCATTTTCATAAGCTCTTTGTTTTCAAACAGTTTTGACTTACACTCATATTCATAAGCTGTTTGTTTTCAAACGGTTTTGACTTACACTCATATTCATAAGCTCTTTGTTTTCAAACAGTTTTGACTTACACTCATTTTCATAAGCTCTTTGTTTTCAAACAGTTTTGACTTACACTCATATTCATAAGCTCTTTGTTTTCAAACAGTTTTGACTTACACTCATATTCATAAGCTGTTTGTTTTCAAACGGTTTTGACTTACACTCATATTCATAAGCTCTTTGTTTTCAAACAGTTTTGACTTACACTCATATTCATAAGCTCTTTGTTTTCAAACAGTTTTGACTTACACTCATTTTCATAAGCTCTTTGTTTTCAAACAGTTTTGACTTACACTCATATTCATAAGCTCTTTGTTTTCAAACAGTTTTGACTTACACTCATATTCATAAGCTGTTTGTTTTCAAACGGTTTTGACTTACACTCATATTCATAAGCTCTTTGTTTTCAAACAGTTTTGACTTACACTCATATTCATAAGCTCTTTGTTTTCAAACAGTTTTGACTTACACTCATATTCATAAGCTCTTTGTTTTCAAACAGTTTTGACTTAAACTCATATTCATAAATGTCGAATTTAATGAAAATCCGTCCAGTGGGAGCCGAGTTGTTCCATGCGGAAAGACGAAAGAGCAGACAGACATGACGAAGCTAATATTCGCTTTTCGCAATTTTTCCAAAGCGTGAAAAAAAACTATGTTTCTGCCTGCACGATACATATTTACGAAGTATTTATAAGCAACGTAAATATACACAAAACCTTTGTCGGCCCTTTACAGCAGGTGACTGCTTGTCTTCTTAGTCTTTGCTGTAACGGCAGCTCAGTGATTGCAAGATAGTACGGTAACTCTGAGCGCCACAAGTTTGGAGACACTTATATTTATTTTGTTGGTCAGTGTTGCGAGCACTTTCGTTCTAATGATTTTGTATGAATTTTATATTTTTCATACCGTGCATTATAATTCGACATTTTAATATTATCCAACAAACGCACTCTCAATATGCTACACACGGCCCATCTCGTAAACATAATTATTTATAAAACATTAGTCTACAGCTTGCATATCATGAAAAATTTAACGTATTAATAAACATATATTTTAAATAAGATTGCTTTTCTGGACATTACAAGTTCTAATTGTTTATTGATTTGTACAGATCTGGTCTTCTACTTACGGCCGTGAAGTGGTAACGATATTGTGACGTCAATAAACTATTGACCCCATCCTCATCCCAGAAGAAGTCTGACCGATACGTTGTGCCCGAAACGTCAGTAAACAATTACCACACGACGTCGCGTAATATCCCAGAAGAGAGTCCTGACCGATACGTTGTGCCGAAACGTCGGTAAACAATTACCACACGACGCGCGTAATATCCCAGAAGAGAGTCCGACCGATACATTGTCCCGAAACGTCAATAAACAATTACCACATGACGTCGCGTAATATCCCAGAAGAGAGTCCGACCGATACTTGTGCCGAAACGTCGGTAAACAATTACCACACGACGCCGCGTAATATCCCAGAAGAGAGTCCTACTCGGACTCTTGACCCTTGACCCTTGAAGATGGGACCGATACATTGTCCCGAAACGTCGGTAAACAATTATTACACGACGACGCGTAATACCCCAGAAGAGCGCAGATCTCATCAACATCGCGGCGGAAGCTTGAAATAAATGTTATTATGTAATTACAATTACGTAATAATGGAAGCATTGTTGTGTAACTTTTATACAATAACGTCTGATGTTCTCCCTGATGATGGGCCGAAACGTGTCCGAAACATGTAGCAGTGGAATGTTTTTAAATATATTATTACGAACCTTTGACAATTAGTGCATTTTTTGGATAATATTAAAAAAAAATATTTTATATGACATGCTTGCTGCTTGCATAATTTTGTGACGAAGTCACAGAGACACAGGATGTTAAAAAACCCATACGCAAATAGCGAATGGATTTGGGCCCTTGCTAATAGCCAGTGATACGTGACACTCTTTTGCAGATGCAGCAACTCCAAAAGTTCGTCGTCTGGCAACAGTGCCCAACCTGGCAAACATATGTCACTACACACTTAGTTTGAGTGTTACTGATGATTTGTCACGTTTGTACTAGAACTACTTTCGCCGGCGGACTTATACAATGTTTCTGGTGGTGATGTGACAACTATTCGGCAGAAGGATATTTTCTTTTCAGGCCAAGGTCCACGGCCATGTAAACATGGAACAAAGAAAGACGAAAGGTCCGTATCTAGTGTCAACAACGTAAAATGGAGCTGTGACCTACCCACAATGCAGAAGCTGGAGAAATGCTTGCGGAATTCTTCTTGAACAGTAATTCTAGTACTTCGGCAACAAAAGTTCAAACGTTCAGCAGAGAACTTCATAAAAGAAACAGTTCTTCTTGAAGTGGAAGCTACAGAATAAAAATGGTAAGTACATTCTTTTCTTTTACTAAATTTACTTTTTAAGGCATGGCGGTCCTATCATCCTGCTAACTTGGTTTTATTTTCTGTACGATATTTGTCACACGCAGCTGGATGGTAACATTGAGAAAATCTAAGCTTCATTGTATTTACATGATAAACTGTGTTCATTAATTTAAATTCACCTTCGAAGGTACTATACTTCCAATTTCTTTAATTGTATCAGATTTATAGGAGGGTAATATTTCCGGTGCCGATCCCAGTGGCCGCGCGGTCTAAGGCGTGGGTCTACGGCCCCTCGCTTGCTGGGATTGTGGGTTCGAATCCCACCGAGGGCATGGATGTCTGTCTGTTGTGAGTGTTGTGTGTTGTCAGGTAGAAGTCTCTGCGACGGGCTGATCACTCGTCCAGAGGAGTCCTACCGAGTGTGGTGTGTTTAAAAGTGTGATCGCGAAGCCTCGAAAAAATGAGGCGGCCTAGGCCCCCTAGGGGCTGTCGAGTCATAGAAAAAAAAAATCCGGTAATGAAAAGAAGGAAGGAAAATTGGATTGATCACATCTTGCGTAGGAACTGCCTTCTAGAACGCTATATTGAAGGAAATGCGGAAGGAAGGAGTGACGAGAATATGAGGAAGAATATGTGAGCAGCTACCAGGTGACCTTAAGGAAAAGAGAGGATACTTTAAATAGAAAAATGAAGCACTAGATCGCACTCTAGAACTCGCTTTGGAAGAGGCTACGGACCTGTCCTAAGAGAGACTGCGTGATGAATGAATACTTCCGGTCTGAGCATTTACATGTTTCGAACTTCGGGAAGACCCATGTCTAGAGTCGACATGTGGCCACCTATTTTGAGGGAGGATTACGGCTTACAGACATTTAAATGTCATGAATTAAAAATTAGTTGAAAATGTCGTTTTTGTAGTCTATTTAGGGAGGTAATAAAAGGTTCGTAATTAGCGGTTCATTGGGTGTAGCCGAAGACGTCTATGTCAGTAGCAGCTCTCAGTCGACTTCGGTTTTGACTTAATTATTTTGTACAATTGTAATTTTGTAAGCGTAAGCTAATGTGTTTGAGTTTACGAAAACCTCCAATTTAGCTCAGAATGGTTGCTGAAAAACGCCTAATTCCTCCTAATTTTTTTTTTTACTTAAAAGCAACACACAAAGAAATACAAACTGAAATGCCTTCAAGTCGTTAGACTTTCCAATACCGCGGGGCTAAATTTTAAATTTCTGCCGCTAGAGGGCTCTGCATTTTGCTCGTAAATATGGCGGAGTGTAAATCGAGTGTCAGTGTGTATGAAAGAGCCTGGAGTGATAGAATTCCTTTGTGGTATTGTGAAACACTGGAAAAGCTGAAAGCACGAATTCGAAGATTTCATTATCACATGGGAAATGCTCGATCGCACACAATGCGAGAACAACTGCAAAGATTCGATGCATTTGGTTTCACCATCTTAGATCAACCCATACACAGCCCCAACTTGACGCCATCGGATTATCTTCTTTCCCCAAAGTAAAGGAATATTGTACAGGACATCACTAAGCCTCGAACGATGAAGACAAGACGGCGATTACGTTTCGGGTCAGTCATCACGGTACACAAATCCATCATGACAGACTTACGAAACGGTCTGATATTTGGCGAAATTTTGTAGAACTCAAAGGTGATGATGTAAGAAATAACTGCATAGAAGTGAACAACACAGCTGAAGAAAATTACATGTTTTAGTGCTATTCAAATACATATATCGATTGCCATATAAAAATTACAACGCGTTACTTTTCAGCACTTTGTCATACAATTGAATCTAATGCAAATTTTGTTATTAGTGGATGCGTTATATGAGTTGTCTTGAAAGGTTTACGGTTTTTGGTAGAACAAAAGTGTCATAATACGGAATTTCTTACTTTTTGGACTTTGTCCAGAGTTCCAAGCTTAAAATAAAATTAAATATTGTAATGTTTCGGGGGACAGTAGTACAAATAATGAGAGAACAAAAACAATTGGAGAATTTGTAATATTTCAACTGTTTTGGTAGCGTGATAACAAATGATGCAAGACGTGAAAAGACGTGAAATTAAATCTGGGATTGCCATAGCAAAAGCAGCATTCAACAAGACTCTTTTCACCAGCAAACTGGAAGTAAATTTAAGGAAGAAACTAGCAAAGTGCTACATTTGGAGCATAGCTTTGTGTGGTGATGAAACGTGGACACTTTGGAAAGTGGATCGGAAGTATCTGGAAAGTTTTGATATGTGGTGCTGGAGAAGAATGGAGAAGATCAGTTGGACCGATCGTGTGAGAAATGAAGAAGTATTACACAGAGTGAAGGAGGAGAGGAATATCGTACATACAATAAAAAGAAGAAGGCTAACTGGATTGGTCACATCTTGCGTAGAAACTGCCTTCTGAAACACGTTATTTAAGGAAAGATAGAAGGGACGGGAAGACAAGGAAGAAGACATAAGCAGCTACTGGATGACCTTAAGTAAACAAGAAGATACTGGAAATTGAAAGAGGAAGCACTAGATCGCACTGTCTGGAGAACTCACTTTGGAGGAGGCTACGGACGCATCGTAAGTGAGACTGCGTGATGCGTGATTGCAGGCTCCCGCCACGATGTAGATGAGATCTACGCTCTTCTGGGATATTACGCAGCCTTAAGTGATAGTCCTGTACCGACGTTTCGGGACAACCTATCTGTCCCATCTTCAAGGGCCAAGAAGTCCGATAAGAAAGCTTTCTTTTTGGACTTCTTGACCCTTGAAGATGGGATCGATACGTTGTCCCGAAACGTCGTTACAGGACTATCACTCAACGCTGCGTAATATCCCAGATGAGTGAGACTGCGTGATGGTGATTATGCATGGGACTATGCAAAATGTCCAAATATTTAATAACGATAAATTTGATGTATATATATATATATAAAGTAAAAGTAAAGTTTTCCCTATAACAGGCCATGAAGGCCCAAAGGGGGAGTAGAGGTATAGCTATACTCATTCTTGACCCCGGCACTAGTTGGGGGTAGGTGGTCAATACCACGCCCCGGCCGCCTTACCCCCGGGAAAGACCCGGTACCCATTGTATAGGAGGCTGGGTGGGCCCCAGAGCCGGTCTGGACGAAATATATATATATATATATATATATATATGTCGACCTCGGTGGACTAGTGGTTAGCGTGCTCGCCACTGGACCCAAGGTTCGCGGGTTCGATCCCGACCGAGGTCGATGGATTTTTAAGGATGATAAAAATCCGTAGCACCACTTCCTTCGGAGGGAAGTAAAGCCGTCGGTCCCATGTCGTAGATTTACGGCATGTAAAAGAACCTTACGGGCATGAATAAAAATGTTGCGTAAGCCAAATTGCCTCCATTTCTCATCCAAGTCTCCTGACTGCCTGCCAGATGGCTCTGGCGTGCACATCAGGATCGATAGAACACTAAGCGCGGCTAGCTGGCCGGTCACCGGCTGCCATGAATGCGCATGACTTAGTAACCTCGACAAGAGGAGGCAAGAGGAGGCCCGGGCCCATACAGGGCTGTTGGGCCAAGAATTATTATTATTATATATATATATATAGGCCTACTACCATCTTTGTCAGAATCATACAGAAGTGTAGCCTTATTATGTTTTGAACATTAAGTTCAGAAACTACACTGCAGGCGGACTTTATTCATGTCATGAAGATTAGTCTGGTTGGTTTACAGAATGTGGAGTGTTGCTGTAACTGTAACAGGCAGACAGCGTTATAACTGTCTGCAAGTTTGACAGGTTTCGAGTGACCACATCTGAACTTGGCGTTAGTTGGAGTACGAGTAAGACGTGGGAGTGTGGAGGGTTTCGTTAATGGCTGCTTATGTAAGATTTCTGTAAACATACGAGGATGAAGCCTTCGAGGTACTGCAGTGTTTGTGATAATTAAATTAGTGTACTAACTACGATAACGATGTACTCCATTTTGTCGGATATGTATATGGTTTCGTAACAATATCAACAAACTGTCTGCTAGAATGTCATCTACAACAATATTGATTATTATGACGGTTGGAGAGCTGAACATCGTTAATTTCATTCATTCTGCAGTCTGTCTTACGACAAGTCCGTAGCCTCTTCCAAAGTGAGTTCTCCACAGTGTGCGATCTAGTGCTTCCTCTTTCAATTTCCAGTATCTTCTCTTTTTCCTTAAGGTCATCCAGTAGCTGCTTACGTCTTCTCCCTCGTCTTCCCGTCATTTATATCCTTCCTTCTATCTTTCCTTCAATCACGTGTTTCAGAAGGCAATTTCTACGCAAGATGTGACCAATCCAGTTAGCCTTTCTTCTTTTTATTGTATGTACGATATTCCTCTCCTACTTGACTCTGTGTAATACTTCTTCATTACTCACACGATCGGTCCAACTGATCTTCTCCAGTCTTCTGCAGCACCTCTGTTCTTTTATCTTACATGAGTTGTTGTCTTAAAGTGTTACAAGGCACTTCTATGGTTTTAACTGTTTTAACGATGTTTTGTCGTGTTTTATATGGAACGTGACTTTCGTGATTCTTCACCGTCCTTCCGGACCGCCGGGCCGCGGTAATTTGTACCTGCTTTGCCCAACCAAACCCCTCTCGTAGGCACTAAAACGCATATCAGTTAGAAATAAAACTGCAGCTGAGGTGAATTAGCAGTTCGGATGTTTCCGGCTACCATACGAACTTTCACGAAGCTCTGTTGAGTTAAATGGCAGCAACACGATACAGTCTGAGCACGGCAGAGGCACAGTCCTGTATGTGTGAGTTAGCCTTTAGGCATTCCTTTGCAATCCAAGCAGTTCACATCTCATTTTCAACGACCATATAAATTATTGTACGTCGCAAAGCCTTACTCTTTCAGGAGGATATTGTCTATGGTTTAGAGTAGATCTTGCACTCTAATCCCCACTTGTGTCTCACTGTTGTCGTCACATAGGTCACGAGGTGTGAACCCTTTTCCAAGCATTCAGAAATGGCGCTGCTTTCTTATAGCTTATGAAGTTTAAATCCGAAAGGCGATCTTGGTCCATCACTGTTCAAGCGAGATTTTAAAATAGGCCACACAGCTTTAGATGTTTCCTCATTTTTTAATATTATCTTTTCCCAGATTTCTAGTGCCTTTCCTGGTTCATTTAGTAACTGTTATATCGACCCAGTCAGTTACCGTCTCACATGCTGAATCCTGGGTTTTATGTCACAATTTTCTCAGCTGCTGTCTTTGCCCTAGTTATCGATATAACCTAGGCATATATTTCTCTAGATCAGTGGTATTCAACCTTTTTTGTTCGCGTACCCCCACATATAATTTCTCTTCAACTTTGTACCCCCAAAGTTGTTGGTGCATAATTCAAGTTATACACAGTCTATAATCTACATCTAAAATAAGTTAAATAAATTACATCCAAAATAATGTATTAAATAATAAGTTTTAAATGAGAAAAAGGAGAGTCAAGCTATTAAATAACAAATATATTATTGCCTATCATATAAAAATTAATAAATGAACAAAGGTATTTTAGCAAAGTAAAATTTTATGCACTATGTGAAATAAAATGAAACTAGCCGCCCAGATAAGAATCGCATAAAGGAGAGAGAGAGAGAGAGAGAGAAAAAAATGGCGCTCCCAAATCGCATGTCCTTACGTCCGGTCTGTTGTGGCTAACCCTAAATCTGGCCCTGATTATTCAGTGTTTATCATGAAATATATATTTTATTTTTTTTTAATTTTACGAACCCCCTAAGATGTCTTCGCATACCCCCGGGGGTACGCGTACCCCAGGTTGAACACCACTGCTCTAGATCATAACGTATTACTTTACATGGTCTCCAGTCTCTATAGCGCTCTAAAGTGGCTAACAGTTTTATCAGATTTGTGTCGCTCTGTTAATTTAAATTCTAGGAGAAATTATTTCATAGGCAATGCTTTGAAACTGTTTTGAATCTGTAAATGTTTCAACACGACCTACAGTGTTGAAGTGATCCCTTATATGCTACACGATTTGCAGGCGGTTTGAGTCCAAGACACCGGTAACAATTACAAACGGTACTCGCAATACACCACAATATGTAACACATTGCCTGTCCGTGTAGAAGTATAATTTGAGGAAAATTTTGAGGCTGGAATTTCAATTGTAAGATAACAATAAATACGTAAGTTTCTCATCCGAGGGGATTCGAAAATAAATGCTTAACATTCCATGACTAGATGTCTATGCACTAAAAATTTTATTACGCATTTGTTCGGTTGGTGTTACGTTTATGGCCATATTTTTTGGCTGAATTAGCCATTATCGTAACCACTCATATGAAATTATCATCGACACTGAGCATATATGTTGTCATTAATAAATAAAGGCGTTGTACATAAAACTTTATGCCTTAAATTTGGAGTTTTATTCCTGTATAATTGTCAATAAAATTTTAGTTTTTTTTCGAAAGTTACAGGAAGTTACGTATGATTGTACCCACAAGCGTGCTGAATTTTTGCTAATCTTATTATTCTTGACTTAACACTATAAGGACGAAACGTTATCTGTTTCATATAAGGAGCCAGTCCGTACCGCGCAGTAAACACACTCCATCTCGGTTATAAAGAAACATAATACACCCTGTCGGCAGAATGTAGAACTTTTGAAAGATATAAATAAAATAAATAAAATAAAATAAATAAAATAAGCCTATAACATCCCATGAGGGCAAAGGCCTCCTGCTATGTGCAGGGTGAGCTCTGAGAGTGCTCGCTAGGTGAGCTAGTCCTAGCAAGCTTTTGGGTACTAACACGTGATCCTACCAGATCTGGATTACAAGCGGCCATGAGTTAAAACTAGTTGGGGACTGAGACTGACCACAGAAAGTAGCTTGCATAATTTTCTTTACAATTAGTGTTTGACTTTATCCTAGAGTCTTTTCTAGCATGATCTGCTTCTAGCCTGATATTTTGCCATAGCTTGCACAGTTTACATAATTATTGTCTGAACTGTTCTTAGTGACTTCTCAAGTCTTCTCCATTCAGTCCTATTCCTGGCCACACGTGTCCACTGCCTGCCCACTATTTCGGTGAATAAGGCGGACCAACGGGTTCTAGGTCGTCCCACGTTCCTCTTTCCTGTCTTGGGGTCCCACATCGTCGCTGCATAGGCCCATCTAGATTCATGCATTCTTGATACGTGGCCTCCCCACTTCCATTTCAGCTGAACTGCGGTTTGTACGCCATCTCTTGTGCCTAACTCTTTCCTGACATCTTCGTTTCTTATTCTGTCCTTTATGGATATTCGCAGAATTTTTCTCTCCATTTTCCTCTGGCAGACTTGTAGCATTTTCCTTTCCTTGGAGGTGGGAGACCATGTCTGGCAGCCGTACAATAGTGCTGGAATCACACAGGTTTCGAAGACTTCCCTTTTCGTTGATAGTTTTATATATTTGTCCAATAAAATAAATTTTAGACTCCAAAATTTGTTCCATGCTAGACCAATTCTTCTTTTTACTTCTTTCCCTGAACTCTTATGAAAAGAGACTATTTGGCCTAAATATGTGTACTCCCTTACATATTCTAATACTTCTCTGTTAACTTTAATTTCAACTTCCGTTCCATTTGTCATCAATTTAGTTTTCCTAGGATTCATTGAAAGACCTACTTCGTTGCTGACTTTGTTTACGTCATGAATCATATTCTCTAATTCGCGCCCAGTTTTTGCGAAGAGAACTATGTCGTCTGCAAATCTCAGATTGGTCAATCTTCTTCCATTGATGCTTATTCCGTATTTGTTATCCCAATCTAGTTTGCGAAACTGATTCTCTAAAAGGCAAGTAAAGAGCTTAGGTGAAAGAGGATCCCCTTGTTTGACTCCTCGTTCTAGCCTGAATGTGCTGCCCTCAAGTTCCGTTCGTACTTTGGCATAGCTGTTCCTATAGATCGATGCAAGAAGTCTTACATATTTGCTCTGTATGCCTTGATTTTCCAGTGCTTGAAGAACGCACTCATGCTCTACGGAATCGAAGGCCTTTCTGTAGTCAATAAAGGCAATATGTATTTCATGGTTATATTCTTCCATTTTTTCAAATATCTGGTTTATTGTCTGGATATGGTCCGTTGTACTGTAGCCCGAGCGAAATCCTGCCTGCTCCGGCGGTTGGTTTTCGTCAAGAATTTTAGTTAGTCTCTTCGTGATTATTTTCGAGAAAAGTTTGTAAAGGTTTGACATCAAACTTATTGGTCTATAGTTATTTAGGTCGTCTTTTGGGCCTTTCTTGTGGAGAAGTATTATCGTGCTGAGGTTCCATTGTTTAGGTACTTCCTCGGTATCCAATATCAGGTTAAATAACCGGGTAATAGGTGGTATGATTTCCTCTATGCCAAGTTTGATGAACTCATTTAGTATGCCGTCCTCTCCTGGTATTTTTCCGTTCTTCAATTCCATTATTGCCGTTCTTACTTCACTGGGGAGGATGGATAAGCTAACATCTTCGTCATCGTCTTTCTTGCGAAGAGGTCTCCGGCCTGGGTTCTCTGCTGGCAGGGTAGATGTGTATAGGTCCCTGTAGTAATCTGTCGCGTGCTTACTTATCTCTGCCCTTGAAGCTATCCTCTTCCCATTTCTGTTCTTTACTCCCAATATCCAATGTTTTCCATCCGTGAGTTCTTTTCTGATTTTCTTCACAGATTTTGATTTTTCAATTATGGTTTTCACTTCCTTTGAAATGTGATCCCGGAGGTCCTTTCTGATTTCTCTTTTCGTGAGTTTGTTTAGCTCAGAGTAT
The DNA here is from genome assembly GCA_021186555.1 of Reticulitermes speratus. Lineage (NCBI taxonomy): Eukaryota > Metazoa > Arthropoda > Insecta > Blattodea > Rhinotermitidae > Reticulitermes > Reticulitermes speratus. The sequence continues at coordinate 27,632,368 of JAJKFL010000012.1, forward strand.
TCTATTCTGTTCCTAGGCGAGTCGTGTATAAATGGTTTAATATGCTCCCTTTGGTCGATCAGTTTCTTGGTGCTCTCACTTAGGATAATGCGTTTCTTCTTGTTCCTGTCTTTCTCCGCAGCGTTGTTTACTGCTTGCACGATACAGTTTTCCAGATTTGTGTAATATTCCTGTACTGTGTTTTCCGTATTATGATTCAGTGTTTCCAAATTTCGTTGTAGTTCGAGCCTATATTTCGTGTCGTTAACATTTTCGGCTCTCATTCTTGGGGCGGTTTTCCTCTGTCGTCTCTGTTTGTAAGTTATCATTTTCATGCGAAGCATCCTGTGATCTGTGTCAAATTTCAAGCCATTAATTACCTGGAAACTCTGCACATTGCTTAGCGTGTCGCTTAAAATGAAGTCGATTTCATTCTTTGTTATGCCATTTGGCGCCCGCCAGGTCCACTTACTAGCTGGATTTTTCTTATAGAAAGAGTTTATTATTTTCAGTCTTTGACCCTGTGCGAACTGAATCAGTCTATCGCCTCTCTCGTTCCTAGTGCCATAGCCGTACGGGCCGATCGGGTCTTCATCCTGGTGCTCTCGTCTCCCAATTTTACTATTAAAGTCCCCCATAACAAAATTTCTATGCGATCGATAAGTATTCAGGGTGTCGTCCAGGAGGTCGTAAAAGTCTTCTATTTCCTGGTCAGAGCTCGACTCTGTCGGAGCATAAACTTGGATGATGGTTATTTTCAGTCCATTTTTTAGTAATATTAATACGGCGATCCTTTCTGAAATTCCTATGATTTCCTGAATGTTTGGTTTTAAGTACTTCTTAACTATGAAGCCCACTCCTTTTTGCCCTTTGGTTTCGCCTATATAGCTTAAAATATCACCATTCGTCCTCTCAATTATTGCTTCTCCATATTTTCTCATTTCGCTTATCCCTAAGACGTCGTATTTCAAATCCCTTATTGCATTTTCTAGTTCTAGTTCTTTTTCTTTGGTTCTGAGAGATCTTACATTTAGGGTTGCTAATATCAATTCCTGTGTACTTCTCTTCTGGTTCTTGTGTTTTTGGTGTACATCGGTAGAGTCCTTTAAGGTGCTTTTGCTGTTGCTAGATCCTTCCAGTTTACCCAGTTGCCATTTATTTGGAGTTTCTGGTAGCCACCTTTACAGAGTTGCCTTTTTCTTTTTCTTCTCTTGCTAGTTTCCTAAGTTCTGCTTGTATCTCTCTCTCATTTAGCGTCATGTCGTCATCTATGAAGCACTCTTGGCCTTGCAGTTTACTTTTATTCTTCATTACATTTATTTTCTCTTCGAATGTATTAAGTTCAACTCTTACGATATCTCTGTTGTTTTTATCCTTTCCGATAAAGGTTGCTTTTCTGAAGGCCGTGTTTGCCTCAATCTTACTCAATACGTCTTTGACCTTCATATTCAACGACTCCTGGTTGTCTGTGCCCATTCCATTGCTCTTAATGATCACGTTGTTTTTCTTTTCTCTTTTGGCTCGACGCTCGTCCGCTACTTCCAAGTACTTGATTTTATCCACTAGATGCCTAATGCTCTCCTCCGTCCTATTTTCGACGTTGCTTATTTTTGAATCTAGAGAGTTGTATTTCGTCTCCCAATTTTCGTCTCGTGCCTTTATTTCATTTTTGAGGTCCAGAATTTCCTTCTTCGTTTCTGTTCTAAATTCCTCACTCTGTTTTTTGAGGTTCTTTACCTCCAGTAGAATCTCGGATAGCAATGACTTAATGTCCGAGTCTTTGTCTTTAGTTGCCTCAGTTGTCTCTGTTGGTTTCGGTGATCCAATTGCATTGTCGACTTTTTTGTCCTTTGTTCTGATAGCGCGCTTTGGTATGTTACTTGGTGACGGCTTCATGTTGACAGTTTCGATCTCTGCTCCTCAATTTGCCTCTTGCTGGTCCGTACTACTCCGTTCTCTCTCCTCAGCGTCCTAGTCTCTCCCCCACGGTGTCGCCACGCACAGAGAGGATACAGTCCCTTACGGTAGTTCTGGGGTTTCCACTTGAGTTCACTGGGGGCCTTCCGTTTCGTCACTTCCGACGTGTGGTGTTCCGACTTGGGTTGGCTACTCTGGAAGCGCTCTTCAGTTGTTTTGTTAGCTCTTCCTAACCTCAAAATTGATTTGTTTTAAGATATGTAATATTCGTTAGGGCACTTTCAGTTCGAATTCCTACTCACCAATATCTGTAGAGGTACTTGCTCTTCCCGTTGTCATTTATAGCTCGTAAGATCACTGATTTTTCCGTTCTACCACTTATTACTTGCTACTTACACTGCTCGATTCCTCTGGAGGCAATTCTGATTTCTTACCAACTGCCAAATATCGAAAGATATACCTGATGTATATATAACCGTTAGGGTTTAAAGGGTTAATCGCCCTAGTGTTGTTGGTGGTAGTAGTAGTAGTAGTAGTAGTAGTAGCAGCAGTAGTAGTAGTAGTAGTAGTAGTAGTAGTAGTAGTAGTAGTAGTAGTAGTAGTAGTAGAAGTAGTAGTAGTAGCAACAAAAAGGAACCAGTTCTGAAGCTGTACAATTTGTAATTTAATGCAGCCTGCTATTTGCACCAAAAGTTTTGTATATTTTCCCCTTGCGCCAGATACCAAAATCCATATAAATATAAAATATATTCAAGTTGTGTATTTTTGTATCATTATTCTTAGATTCTTAGATACGACGCGGTTAGTTAAAGAGTAGATTATAACGAACTCATTGGAGGAATGTCTTTCTTTAGAAGCTAAATTCTGTCAGATAGTCAAGAAATTCCCCGCATTTTGTGGAAATCGAAGGCTCATTTTCTTGTACAAAGGAGTACGCCACTTGTCCCTATCCTGAGCCAGATTATACTAGTACAAGTCCTTCAATCCTAAAGAAGTAAATTAGAAATTAAACTAAACCTTAGAAGACTAAGCTGCGTATAAAAAGTTAGTTCCTACCTTAAAGAGAACACACTTCATGTATTTTAAAGAACAAACGTTTCGTGTTCTTTAGGGAAATAATAGGCGATGAATGCGATAATCATAAGAAACCCATTAAATACACGTCTAATAACATTTGGTATAATTAGTGTAACTCATTATAACTTTTCTCCTAACTTATTTTGATTGTATAAATCTTAGTGTTGTCCGAATTTTTATATTAGTGAAAGATGTCCCTGACTAAGATCTTCAAGATCGAACCACGTACAAAAAAACTAAACCAAAAATGATAAAATAAAAATAAGTGTATTGTGTATTGTGTAATTGTGTATTGTGTATTGTGTAATTGTGTATTGTGTATTGTGTATTGTGTAATTGTGTATTGTGTAATTGTGTATTGTGTATTGTGTAGTTGTGTATTGTGTATTGTGTAATTGTGTATTGTGTAATTGTGTATTGTGTATTGTGAAATTGTGTAATTGTGTATTGTGTATTGTGTAATTGTGTATTGTGTAATTGTGTATTGTGTATTGTGTAATTGTGTATTGTGTATTGTGTATTGTGTAATTGTGTATTCTGTAATTGTGTATTGTGTATTGTGTAATTGTGTATTGTGTAGTTGTGTATTGTGTATTGTGTAATTCTGTATTGTGCAATTGTGTATTGTGTAATTGTGTATTGTGTAGTTGTGTATTGTGTATTGTGTAATTGTGTAATTGTGTAGTGTGTATTGTGTAATTGTGTATTGTGTAATTGTGTAGTGTGTATTGTTTAATTGTGTAGTGTGTATTGTGTAATTGTGTATTGTGTATTGTGTATTGTGTAATTGTGTATTGTGTAATTGTGTATTGTGTATTGTGTATTGTGTAGTTGTGTATTGTGTATTGTGTAATTGTGTAGTGTGTATTGTGTAATTGTGTATTGTGTATTGTGTAATTGAAGGCTTCCGCCGTGGTCGTAATGTTGCTTAAATTTTTTTGGGTTTTTGCCCGGCGTCAATTTTTGTTGTATGACCAACGTTTCGGGATCACTTATTTGTCCACATCTTCAGGGTCGTAGGAAAGAGGACAAACAAGTGATCCCGAAAAGTTGGTCATACACCAAGAATTGACGCCGGGCAAACAAACCAAGAAATTTTAAGTGTATTGTATTAGTATTATTCTATTACAAATAGTGCAGCGTCCGAAAATAAAGAATTTTAAGTCCTAAATACACTGTGTGGAAAATTTTGAGTTTATGAATGTTACAGTATGTAACACTGGGTTTTAAATTGTTAAACAGGAACAAATATATTTGTTTCTTACGTAACGAAATTCAGTTGTTTGTTGAGGTTTTTTTCTCTATAGGGCTGACTACTAAATTTTGCTTATATTCACTTTCAAAATACATGATTTCGCTTGTCTACAGTTTCATAAAACGTTTGAATATACGATGTCTGTCTCATTTCACTGAAGATCAAGTCATAAGTACAATGTGTTAAAGCCGCTTAGGGGCATAGATATCTCTGTCTATCTCACATATAGCGCGGGACTCACCTCTATGTTCCTCGGAGCTGGGTAAATGAATGGTAAAGACAGCCGCACAGCTGAGCCCTGAAATATAGACCCAGGTAATATCGGAGCAGGTAGCTTATGTTTGATTAGTTATAGGCAGATGGACCTAACAACCGATCCCAGTGGCCGTGCGGTCTAAGGCGTGGGTCTGCGGCTGTTCGCTTACTGGGATTGCGGGTTCGAATCCCACCGGGGGCGTGGATGTTTGTGTTGTGTTAGTTGTAAGGACGGTAGCATGGAACGTAAAGTGACATGAAGGACGAAAGGATTTAAACAGTACAAAAATGGATCAAAGGGGAAAAACCCCGGACAGGCAAAAAAAAAAAATCCTACCGGGGCATGGATGTTTGTCTCTTGTGAGTGTTGTGTGTTGTCAGGTAGAGGTCTCTGTGACGGGATGGTCCCTCGTCCAGAGGAGTCCTACCGAGTGTGGTGTGTCTATGTGTGATCGTGAAGCCTCGATAAATGAAGCGGCCTAGGCCCCCAAGGGGCTGTCGAGCCATTGGAAAAAAAAAAGATGGACCTAACATTGATCTTAAATATTTAGACTCGTGGTGAGCAGTGTGTGGTTCTCCTCACTGTCCTAAAGTGGCCCGTGGAGGTTTTAGTATCTTGAGATTCTTATGACAGTCAGCCTTATATATGTCTATTGTGCCATTTATCTTAGTGAACCTAACTTGTTGTATTTTCATGTAAGAGAGGATACGTACACGAAGGGTTGAAGACAAAGAATTCTGTAATGTGTGTACGATACTTTAAAAAAAATTGAGAATTTCTCCTTACAAATTCGTATAAGCGTTACTGAAGGTTGAAGACGTAAAGCGTAGCAGAAAAGAGGAAAAGTTCTAGAGTGGAAATATTGCAATATTAAAACCCCTTTGTAGCACTCTGCCAGATCACTCGAGTTGCAGTGGCCCGCAGTTCAACAACTTTATAATTGAATAGTACGGAATTCTCCCTGGTCGTACGAATTATGCCCAGTCTGTCACTTTTGTCTTTTAAGCAGTTTTCCTGCTTAAAACCCTCAGATTTTTTCAACTTTTATCGAAGCAATCTTTTAAAAAGTTTTGAGACTCAAGCTTTTGTAACCACTTTTTTTCCTAAAATTGTTATGAATGGTTTAAAACAGTGTTACAAGCTAAATTTCACCCTATAACAGGCCCAAAGGGAGAGTAGAGGTATAGGTCTATTCTTTCTTTAACCTCGGCTCTAGATGGGGAGGTTGGTGGGTGTTCGACACGCTCCGGCCGCTTTACCCCTGGGAAAGAGATCCGGTTTCCCATTGTACAGGAGGCTGGGTAGACCCCAGGGCCGGTCTGGACGGGTGCTAAAAATCTCGCACCAACCGGGATTCGGCCAGCCCAGTAGCGAGTCGCTATACCGACTGAGCTATCGCGGCCCACTTAAAAGTACTGTCAGCTACCGTAAATCACTAAGTGCCACATCAATTGATCATCTTCCTCCACCGTAGCTACATTCAAAACCTCTTGTAACTTTCTTCCTTTACTTTCATTTGTTTTTTGTGTGAAGGGCCCCGCAGCAGAAGCTACGGACGCACCGCAGCCTTGAGGCTTATTGTGCAACCCTGTGATGAAGATAATTAGTTTTTTTCGTTTTTCGGTAATGGAGCACCGGTGAAATGAAATTGACAGGGTAAAGCCGAAGTACTCGCGGGAAAACCTGTCCCAGTGCCACTTTGTCCATCACAGATGGACTGACCCCGGGATCGAACCCGGGCCTCCGCGGTGGGAGGCCGGCGACTAACCGCCTGAGCCATGGCACGGCCACTACTTCCGTTTATACGAAACCAAATTTAAAATACAGACAAGTAACTTTCTGTTCTTAAAATAAACAAAATAAGAGAAGGGCCAGCCCTTTACGCACAGGATGTGCAATTCTGGAAACTTGTTACAACCATAACGTAGCGTCCGTACATCAGTTGCTTTCGTTTGAATAATTTTAAGATATAGATGCAGAAGAGGAAAATGGATCGTACGAGCTCCATGGCAAAAACAAAATAAAAAGAGCTTTTATTTTTACCAACACATGCACCACAGTTTTGTCGTCTTATATACCCCTACATATGTTTCGACTATTTATTAGTCATCATCAGAGGGATCAAAGTATATAAACACAGACTACACATCCACTATAACAGCTGGTTCACATTCAATGTTAAAACGAGATGAAATATGTTCATTATAAAAACATGTAGCATTTTTTTTGTTTTGCTTCAGTGGTTAAAATATATAAGTGCGTTTGTTTTCCTTTTTGGATTAAAACGTTTAAAATTATTTTAAAAACTTTATTTAAAATTATTGGCAGCTGGTATTGTTTCCGTCTCAAATGGCTGGTGTAGTTATCTGTGGCTTGTTGTTGTACCGTGTTGTTGTACCGTGTTGTTGTACCGTGTTGTTGTACCGTGCTGTTGTACCGTGCTGTTGTACCGTGTTGTTGTACCGTGTTGTTGTACCGTGCTGTTGTACCGTGTTGTTGTACCGTGTTGTTGTACTGTGCTGTTGTACCGTGCTGTTGTACCGTGCTGTTGTACCGTGTTGTTGTACCGTGTTGTTGTACCGTGCTGTTGTACCGTGTTGTTGTACCGTGCTGTTGTACCGTGTTGTTGTACCGTGTTGTACCGTGCTGTTGTACCGTGTTGTTTGTACCGTGCTATTGTACCGTGTTGTTGTACCGTGTTGTTGTACCGTGCTGTTGTACCGTGTTGTTGTACCGTGTTGTTGTACCGTGTTGTTGTACCGTGTTGTTGTACCGTGCTGTTGTACCGTGCTGTTGTACCGTGTTGTTGTACCGTGCTGTTGTACCGTGCTGTTGTACCGTGCTGTTGTACCGTGTTGTTGTACCATGTTGTTGTACCGTGTTGTTGTACCGTGTTGTTGTACCGTGCTGTTGTACCGTGCTGTGTACCGTTGTTGTACCGTGCTATTGTACCGTGCTGTTGTACCGTGTTGTTGTACCGTGCTGTTGTACCGTGCTGTTGTTCCGTGTTGTTGTACCGTGCTGTTGTACCGTGTTGTTGTACCGTTTTGTTGTACCGTGTTGTACCGGTGTTGTTTGTAACGTGTTGTTGTACCGTGTTGTACCGTGCTGTTGTACCGTGTTGTTGTACCGTGCTGTTGTACCGTGCTGTTGTACCGTGTTGTTGTACCGTGTTGTTGTACCGTGCTGTTGTACCGTGTTGTTGTACCGTTTTGTTGTACCGTGTTGTTTTACCGTGTTGTACCGTGTTGTTGTACCGTGTTGTTGTACCTTGTTGTACCGTGCTGTTGTACCGTGTTGTTGTACCGTGCTGTTGTACCGTGCTGTTGTACCGTGTTGTTGTACCGTGTTGTTGTACCGTGCTGTTGTACCGTGCTGTTGTACCGTGTTGTTGTGACCGTGTTGTTGTACCGTGTTGTACCGTGTTGTTGTACCGTGTTGTTGTACCGTGCTGTTGTACCGTGCTGTTGTACCGTGCTGTTGTACTGTGCTGTTGTACCGTGCTGTTGTACCGTGTTTTTGTACCGTGCTGTTGTACCGTGCTGTTGTACCGTGCTGTATACCGTGTGTTGTACCGTGCTGTTGTACCCTGTTGTTGTACCGTGTTGTTGTACCTTGTTGTTGTACCGTGTTGTTGTACCGTGTCTGTTGTACCGTGCTGTTTTACCGTGCTGTTGTACCGTGTTGTTGTACCGTGTTGTTGTACCTTGTTGTTGTACCGTGCTGTTGTACCGTGTTGTTGTACCGTGTTGTTGTACCTTGTGTTGTTGTACCGTGTGTTGTACTGTGCTGTTGTACCGTGCTGTTGTACCGTGCTGTTGTACCGTGTTTGTTGTACGTTGTACCGTGTGTTGTACCGTGTTGTTGTACCGTGTTCGTTGTACCGTGTTTGTACTGTGCTGTTGTACCGTGCTGTTGTTGTACCTGTGCTGTTGTACCGTGCTGTTGTACCGTTGTTGTACCGTGTTGTACCTTGTTGTTGATACCGTGCTGTTGTACCGTGCTGTTGTACCGTGTTGTTGTACCGTGTTGTTGTACCGTGTTGTTGTACCGTGTTGTTGTACCGTGCTGTTGTACCGTGCTGTTGTACCGTGTTGTTGTACCGTGTTGTTTGTACCGTGCTGTTGTACCGTGCTGTTGTACCGTGTTGTTGTACCCTGTTGTTGTACCGTGCTGTTGTACCTTGTTGTTGTACCGTGTTGTTGTACCGTGCTGTTGTACCGTGCTGTTGTACCGTGCTGTTGTACCGTGTTGTTGTACCGTGTTGTTGTACCTTGTTGTTGTACCGTGTTGTACTGTGCTGTTGTACCGTGCTGTTGTACCGTGCTGTTGTACCGTGTTGTTGTACCGTGTTGTACCGTGTTGTTGTACCGTGCTGTTGTACCGTGCTGTTGTACCGTGTTGTTGTACCGTGTTGTTGTACCGTGCTGTTGTACCGTGCTGTTGTACCGTGTTGTTGTACCCTGTTGTTGTACCGTGCTGTTGTACCTTGTTGTTGTACCGTGTTGTTGTACCGTGCTGTTGTACCGTGCTGTTGTACCGTGCTGTTGTACCGTGTTGTTGTACCTTGTTGTTGTACCGTTTTGTTGTACCGTGCTGTTGTACCGTGCTGTTGTACCGTGCTGTTGTACCGTGTTGTTGTACCGTGTTGTACCGTGTTGTTGTACCGTGTTGTTGTACCGTGCTGTTGTACCGTGCTGTTGTACCGTGTTGTTGTACCGTGTTGTACCGTGTTGTTGTACCGTGTTGTTGTACCGTGCTGTTGTACCGTGCTGTTGTACCGTGCTGTTGTACCGTGTTGTTGTACCATGTTGTTGTACCGTGTTGTTGTACCGTGCTGTTGTACCGTGCTGTTGTACCGTGCTGTTGTACCGTGTTGTTGTACCGTGTTGTACCGTGTTGTTGTACCGTGTTGTTGTACCGTGTTGTCGTACCGTGTTGTTGTACCGTGTTCTGTAGACCTCGCCTGATGGCTGCGTTGTAGTGCATGTGTACGTTAAAATAAACGCTATTATATAAGCCAGAATGCACGGTGAATATAATGTGAAATAAAAACAGATTCATAAACTTTAGTCTTAGATTTATAAGTTAAAATTTTTGTGTACGTGTTTTTTACACAAATAATACTTTCGTTTGTTTGATCAAACCTTTTTCACACAAATACCTTTAAATACGTAAAGTAGCTCACAAGAAACTAAGTTCCGCCCCCTTAGCCTCATGGGCTATATAACCGTGTTGACTGCGACTAAATCCAGACAAATGTACAATATATCAGAATATTATGGCGAACGACAGATTCTTACCCACAAAACGTTTGCGTAAAATTTGCAACTGTTAGAACTGATATACACATCTGCGTTCTTCTGGGTATTACACAGCGTCGAATGGTAATCCTTTACCGACGTTTCGGGACAACGTATCGGTCCCATCTTCAAGAGCCATGAGTTCTTGACCCTTAAAGATGGGACCGATACATTGTCCCGAAACGTCGGTAAAGGATTACCATTCGACGCTGCGTTATACCCCACAAGAGCGTAGATCTTATCAACATCGCTGTGGAAGCCTCAAATCACTGATATATACAGAGGGTAGCTACGTCCATTTAAGTAGGTCTCTTGGTGAAGAACACCTTGAAGAATTACATGTATTTAGCAGCAGCAAGACCGACCACAAATACAGGGCATACACAAAAGAATGGTGCGGTTTAAATAGAAATGTCTATTGAAACAGCACCATTCTTTTGGGTATGCCCTGTATAAGTGGAGTTTGTAGTAGTAGTAGCAGTAGTAGTAGTAGTCCACTGTCGGTAATAGGAATGTTGAAAATACATTTTACATAAACTCGTATATTATAAATTTCATTTAATTAATCCTGTTTTCGCTGAGCTGACCTACAATTAAAAGGCCCAGTTGTGAAGGCCGGATCATTCACTGTCATTCCCAGTGGTGCCAAAACTGAATTCGTAATGATTCCGGGAATAAATTTATCTAATCATTAAATTCATTAGGGTTACGGAAACAAATATCTGTCCTTAATCCTGCAAAAAGGATTAAGGACAGACGAGTTTGGAAATCAAACACGTTTTTCGATAGTGGATATATTTATTTTGTCAAAGACACACAAGATAGACTGTAATAGAGTTTAGCTTCTGTTTCAGAATTCTGTCTTTCTTTAGGAAGTTATTACTTGAATAGGAAACTCATTTTACGACTAGTAAAGGCAAAAAGCGTATTAATATGAGAACCCCAGCTGGCATTTCCCTCTTCACACTGAAGCAATGCTTTAATATATTGCCTTGAATTCATTTCTGAGTAGCGCAGTTGAAACGTAGGAATTACACAAGAGGAGAATTGAGCAACGTTCTATGGCTGTTGAAGATGAATGAAATTGCTTTTTTCATCCTCCCACAGGGTGGGTCTGGATAGCTTAGTCGGTATAGCGACTCGCTACGAGCTGGACGGTCTGAGGATCGAATCCCGGTGGGGGCGAGATTTTCGAATCCGTCCAGACCGGGCCTGGAGCCCACCCAGCCTCCTGTACAATGGGTACTGAGTCTGTTTCCCGGGGGAAAAGCGGCCGGAGAGTGGCGTTGACCAATCACCGCATCTAGCGCCGAGGTTAAAGAAGGAGTAGAGATAAACCTCCTTCATGGCCTGTTATAGGGTAAAATTTACCCTTTCAAAGGCGAAGCTGGGCTAAACAGTGTATAACAATGTGCCTTACCACACACAACAGTTCACATATTTCTCACGGAGTGTCAGTTAATGTGTTCAGGATAATTTAACTCCGTGGAGATAATAGGTCCTCGCTTAGTCAATAAATTCCGCACATTTTATGGGATCAAGAGATTCATTCCCGCATTCACAAGAGCCAAACACCTGTCCCTATCATGAGCCAGATCAATCCAGTCCAAGCCCCTTTAACTATTTCTTGAAAATCCACTTTAGTATTACTCTCCCATCTATGCGTAGGTCTTCCAAGTTTTCCTCAGGTTTCCCCACCAAATCCCTGTATTCACCTCTCCGCTAGCCCATTGGTGCTATATTCCCCGCCCATCTCATTTTTCTTGATTTGATGAATAGAATAATTGGCGATGAGTACTAACTTTGTTATTATGCAACAATTTCAAACTAGTAAATACTGTTTCGGAGCGATATGCTGTGTTCTGTATCGTTAAACGATGCGGCATATATAATTACCACTGCCCACTGAAGGGTTAAATTATAACCGCCACAAACCCAGAATTATGGAATAGGTCCATAAAATACCGCTCTTGTCACGACAGTGCTGCCCTCTCTCATTATATCCAGCACTCAGAATCCGCAACAACAAAGGCATACACTATAAATAATTTATCTAAAAATACCAACTGTAGTGCACACTGCAGCACAATTTTCATTTCATGTAGCTCTCTGGTTTGCGTGTCACACACAAGCTTATATCCTGAAGTAATATTTGAGGTTAACACGGCGGTAAGCTTTTCCGCACCCGTCCTGACCGGCCCTGGGGCCTAACCAGCCTCCTATACAGTAGTTACCGGGTTTCTTTCCCGGGGTAAAGCGGCCGGGGCGTGGAGTTGACCACTCACCCTCATCTAATGCCAGGGTTAAAGAAATAGTACAGCTATACTTCTACTCCCCCTCTGGGACTTTATGGCCCGTTCAAGGAAGAACTTTACCCTTACCATGGCGTTAAACAATCAGAATGCCATCTTTTAACATGTGATGCAGTGTAAATTAGTCAATAGGTACAAGCTTTTCGGAGGAACAAAGAGGTTCCTTCCTCAAAGTAAAATTGTGAAGATAAAGGAGACAGGTTCCTCAGAAACCTTGGCAACTATCTAGCAATGCGAATTCCAGAGAACTGAGTTAGTTTCGTATGGTTACAAACAGTTACCTTGGCGAGTCACGACCGAGCCGTTCCTCGATTTATCTACAGATATCGCTAACATGAACATAATGTACTGATTTTTCTGACACTCTGAATATTCAGTTTGTGTGTGCCGTAATCTACATATATTTTAATTCCCAGTTATCATATTAATAAGGTAAGCTTTGCATTTGACACCATGATCTACTAAAATAGCAAAAGGATTTCTTTTTCAAAATAAAGATTTTAGAATGCTTATGATTCGGCATTCATGGCAATCTCCTTTTGTAGTAGTTTCTTCTAAAAAAAAGTTGTTCTTTAACAAAGACAGCTAATGTTAAAAATTAAGTGCTGCCTCATGCGGAGGCCAAGAGAAGTTAACACATTTCATGTACTTCCATTGACCTCCGTCTCAGGCAGGACTGTCGATTTCAACGGTTCCCTTTTCTTATTTAGAACTGCTATAAATCATCTTTTTCTTATTTAGAAGTGCTATAAATAATCTTTTTCTTATTTAGAAGTGCTATAAAGCATCTTTTTTTTATTTATAAGTGCTATAAAGCATATTTTTCTTATTTAGAAGTGCTATAAAGCATCTTTTTTCTTATTTAGAAGTGCTATAAAGCATCTTTTTCTTATTTATAAGTGCTATAAAGCATCTTTTTCTTATTTAAAAGTGCTACAAAGCATCTTTTTTCTTATTTAGAAGTGCTGTAAAGCATCTTTTTGTTATTTAGAAGTGCTATAAAGCATCTTTTTTCTTATTTAGAAGTGCTATAAAGCATCTTTTTCTTATTTATAAGTGCTATAAAGCATCTTTTTCTTATTTAGAAGTGCTGTAAAGCATCTTTTTCTTATTTAGAAGTGCTATAAAACATCTTTTTCTTATTTATAAGTGCTATAAAGCATCTTTTTCTTATTTAGAAGTGCTATAAAGCATCTTTTTTTTATTTATAAGTGCTATAAAGCATATTTTTCTTATTTAGAAGTGCTATAAAGCATCTTTTTTCTTATTTAGAAGTGCTATAAAGCATCTTTTTCTTATTTATAAGTGCTATAAAGCATCTTTTTCTTATTTAAAAGTGCTACAAAGCATCTTTTTTCTTATTTAGAAGTGCTGTAAAGCATCTTTTTGTTATTTAGAAGTGCTATAAAGCATCTTTTTTCTTATTTAGAAGTGCTATAAAGCATCTTTTTCTTATTTATAAGTGCTATAAAGCATCTTTTTCTTATTTAAAAGTGCTACAAAGCTTTTTTTTTTCTTATTTAGAAGTGCTGTAAAGCATCTTTTTGTTATTTAGAAGTGCTATAAAGCATCTTTTTTCTTATTTAGAAGTGCTATAAAGTATCTTTTTCTTATTTATAAGTGCTATAAAGCATCTTTTTCTTATTTAGAAGTGCTATAAAGCATCTTTTTCTTATTTAGAAGTGCTATAAAACATCTTTTTCTTATTTATAAGTGCTATAAAGCATCTTTTTCTTATTTAGAAGTGCTATAAAGCATCTTTTTTTTATTTATAAGTGCTATAAAGCATATTTTTCTTATTTAGAAGTGCTATAAAGCATCTTTTTTCTTATTTAGAAGTGCTATAAAGCATCTTTTTCTTATTTATAAGTGCTATAAAGCATCTTTTTCTTATTTAAAAGTGCTACAAAGCATCTTTTTTCTTATTTAGAAGTGCTGTAAAGCATCTTTTTGTTATTTAGAAGTGCTATAAAGCATCTTTTTTCTTATTTAGAAGTGCTATAAAGCATCTTTTTCTTATTTATAAGTGCTATAAAGCATCTTTTTCTTATTTATAAGTGCTATAAAGCATCTTTTTCTTATTTAGAAGTGCTATAAAACATCTTTTTCTTATTTATAAGTGCTATAAAGCATCTTTCTCTTATTTAGAAGTGCTATAAAGAATCGTTTTTCTTATTTACACTTTGAATATGATCAGTTGGTCTCCGAAAGGAATTACCAGCATCAAGCATTAGTAAGTACAATTTTTTATGCTTATTGAGATTAAGATTCTAAAATGTTTGTTGATTAAATACATTGCTGCTTCTACGTGCAAATTATTCGCACGTGTACAACTAGTCAATAAAATTTACCTGATTGTTATGAGAATTTTTTAGGTTTTTTTATATTTTTCATTTCGTGCACTGCCGATAACAAATTCAAAACACGTTCACAACAAATGTTCCACGCCAAGGATCAAGGCTTCGATTATGTTTTAAAGAATGTCATCCTGTTGTGTTGTTAATAGTACAAGAAATTAAATCAGTTTCTGCCCAAACACAACTAAATTCTATTTATTATATAGAACTACATGTTTCGACCTATCTCAGATCATCTTCAGGTTCACACTTTGTCTTCAAAACACTCAGGAAGACATATATTTCTTTCTCAATATGATTTAAAGACCAATTGTGAAACTGAGGATGACTTAAGACTGGTCGAAACATGTAGTTATATACAATAAATAGAAGTTAGTTGTGTTTGGACAGATACTTATTCATTTTTTGTGCTTAAAGAATGGTGTTTCTTTCATCTGTTGCTTATAGTTTTGTTTTGAGGTTTTGTTGGTAAGTTCTGGGACCAAATTAGTTCAGCGAAAAATTAAATTTTGAAACACTGTTCTCTCTCAATGATATATCTTTGCTCAGCTGTGAAACGATTTTGGCTTCAAACCCAATAATGGCAAAAGGACTCAATCTGACGAAGCTCCACAAATCACGATAATTCAGCTTTGTCTTTGCCAGATCCGAGGTAGGAATTAGAGAACTTTCCCCCCACAATACGGACTGTTATTCACTCACAAACTTGTGTGCCTCTTTGAAAGAAAATGGCAGACCATTATCTGCTGGCAATGGAACTTGGTCACGTTCTGTGTCTGTTAAAGGGTGGAAACTATTACAAACAATACATGAAACAGGATGTGCGTCAGCATGACGTAAATGCGTCTACACAAAAGAGTTTTTTTTTTGTTGTTGATGACGTTACCAGTAGGAAATATTTCAGTTCGTATTTATCCGTAGTAAAAAAAAAAACTTTAATAGATTTGTGCTCTTCTGTAAAAGACGAAAAACTTGTACGTTTAATCACCAGTATAACCGGAAGTATTACCTTCATAATCACGTGAATTATTATCGAGAGGCTTCAGAGATTATGGGTGTTTAGAGACTAAAATCAGGTTTCATGTAATAGGCAGGACTCGATCCTGTGATTTTAGCCTTGTTTCTGCTAAGGTATTGTGCGCCTTTCGTCACGGACAATGACAACGGCAGTCTGTTTTGACTGAGGATTCTTCATGGTTATCCTCAAGCACTAGAGGGAAGTACCGGCAAAGTATCATACTGAATGACATGACAATTTTCTTTTCACTTCATTATTCACAGTCATATTCTCATTCGGCTTTATGTAACAACACCAGTTGAGAAATAGTCTTTAAATAAACTAAAAATGGTTAATAATGCGTAATCATAGCATTCCTCAATATCCATAGGGAATCATTCAGTGGCTTGTAACATACGTCATCCTTGTCTGCAATAGAAGCAAAAGTTCTCCTGTAAAATTTTACACCAGTAAAGGAAAATAAAATTATAAAAAAAATACAGAAGATAGTGACTGTGGAGTTTGCAGATGACCTTGACAGTTGTTTGCGCTGGGGAAAGCAGACCTTTTGCTTGTGACGAACGCCGCACATAAGCTTCTAGGCGTCAAAATGATATAAGACGCAAGATTTGACGTCGTCACAGCTGAGCATTCCGATCTTCTGGAACGTGACGCAGTGTCTTTGGGCGACTGTTGACACTGACTGAGGAGCCTGCAGTTGACCTTGACAGTTTTTTTTGCGCTGGAGAAAGCTGGCCGTTCCTTTTTTGTGGCCAGTATCCGATGTACACCAGTTAAAAATACAGTTGGCTGAAGTGCAGTTGTGTTTTGTGCGTGTAAGATAATATAGTCCATTTTCTGTAGTCTGCTGTGCATAAATTTGACTTTAGGCTTGTTATAAACGAAACGTCTAACAAATGACGACCATTCAAAATTTAGACACATAAATTATAATATTAGAAAGTGTCATTTTACTGTGCCACACAAAACATCTTCATCAATAATCATAATAATCATAAACGTAAACAGATTTAGGATACCTGAGTCCTGTCCTGTGATAACTCAATCATTACATGATGTTGATCGCTCCATCTTGTTTTTGGTCGACCTATGTTGCGTTTGCCTTTTGATTTGTATTCCATCGCCATCCTGAGTATGCGTGAGTGTTCCATCATTGTAACAGTTGTAGCCAATTCTTTTGGTAGCTCTGAATTTGTCTGCTATGTGTTCTACTTTTAGTTTTTCTCGAATTTTTGTATTCATTTGATGATCTAATATTGTCAGTCCTAAAAGTGATATCAGAAATTTCATTTGTGCTGTTTCTAATTTTGATATTATTTTTTTATTTAAAACCCAAACTTCACTGCCATATTTCAATGCTTCTTTGGATGTAATATTGCAAAGTCGTAATTTGGTGCTCTGGAGCAAACTAAAAGAATTTAGGCGATATATATGCAAAAGATTTGTTACCATATAATTTGTGGAATCTACTGATAATGTTGGTGTAATTTTAGTTTAAAAAGTTGGTTGTCTGTAATGTTGTCAGTGAGCCTAGAGTCTTAAGTGTTACGTCACATCAAACATCGATAGAATGAAAATATCGTTCAATTTAGTACTTATTAAGTAAGAGAACACAAAAACAATTCCATCTCCCTCTGTTTGTTCTTATTTTCGGTAAGTAGGTTATTAAAACACGGATGCTGTAAACATAACACGAGGTACATAAAGCAGTTAGGGCAGATGACAGCTAGCTTTTGTTATGTGCCTCTCTGACAAAACCTCTCAATTGTTCAGCTACTAAACGATTTACTTTTCATCGCCATTGTGGTTTTGAAGACCAGTTAAATCAGACTGTGATTGATGTGATATGAGAGTGAGTAATCTGATCATTAATTATAGACTTACTGCACAAACGTCATGTGGTTTAATAGCAGCTGGTTCGAAACCCGGCCGAGACAAGTGTGTCTGAACAGAACATCTATCATGATATACTAATCAGCTACAATATCTCGACGAGATGGTTAGATTTTGTGCTTATAACTTAGAACGCGGGTTCGAGTTAGGTGAAGGTCTTACATACTTGTGCGTTCTTTTGTGATTTTGTAACATGCTGGGGAATGATGTCAGCATGCATGTCCAAGACGTGTTGTGTTGACAGAATTTCCATTGTTAGTTCTGTTGTCTTGTCAGAAGGTAGCTACTAACCATTAACCGTGTTAATTTTTACGCGAGTTTACAAAATTGAGAAAAGCAACTATTAGCTCCGTCATGCCTGTCTGCCTGCCTGACTGTCTGCCTGTCTCTGTCTGTCTGTCCGTTCGCATGGAACAACTCGGCTCCCACTGAACGGATTTTCATGAAATTTGATATTTGAGTATTTTTCGGAAATCTGTCAAGAAAATTCAAGTTTCATTAAAATCTGACAATAATAACAGGTACTTTACATGAAGATCTATGTACATTTATGGCAGTATCTCGCTAAAGTTTTCTTAGAATGAGAAAATTTTTCAGACACAATTTGTACACAAAATCAAAACACACATTTTATGTTCAATAATTTTTTTTTCGAAAATCGTGCCATTTATGAGATAATGTGGAAAAAATATGATACAGCCCGACAGGCCACAGATGACAATATAATACGGCGCATGCGCTTTGCATGCTGGATACCTAAAACTACAGACACACACTGAGCATATGTAATAGACTACACGTTGCTTTTCCATAGCAACAATGGTTACAAGAAAGCGCCCCAATATTACGTTATACGTACATTACTTCTCTTGTGATTGTTTTAAAATCAGAAGTTGTGTATTTAATTTAAAATATAATAATGGACTAGTAAATATTGAGAATATTGACTGAAAAAAGAAAGTAAAATTTCGAATAATTTTAATAATGATCCACCATTGTGCCTATTTATAAATTCAAGAAGAGCTGTCTCTTTGTGTGTTAAGTGTACTTCCTATGATAGGCCAATAAATTTAGAAGTGTTGCCCATCAATATAACGGCAAAATTTAGGCGTGTTCGCGCAGTTGCAAAGAGCAACGATCAGCTTCATCATGTCTGTCCGTCCTTTGGCTCGCGCTGGAAGGACATCCGTGAGGAATTCGAATTTAAAATAAGGGCCACTTTTTTAATTTGAACTACAAAGACTGGCTAGTAGATAAGTACAATATTAACTCTGCCGAAAGGCTGTGGTATGTGTATTTTGCTATTATCAAATAACTAACCCTGATATTACAAAATTGGAATAAGCTTTACAAATCGATTTAGTATTAGTCAATAATTTTGTTTTATACAGGGTCATAATTAAAAGAAAAATTGTCACATTGTGTAGCTGTTTTACCTGTGTGTAACGATTGTTAGCTAGGTATCATTCAGCTCAATACTTAATGTGACTTGCAGCTGAGTGACAAAACATCGTTGATATTTGGAATTTGTAGAATACAATTTTATTCATTACAAAAAAGAAAATTTAGTAGCCGCCATATATTAATTATATAGTGTAGGCGATGTATATCAATATTTTAAATATTTGAAATTTTAATTTTAATTGCCCTGTAGTATGGATAAAAGGTAAATTTCACCCTATAACAGGCCACGAAGGCCCAGAGGAGGAGTAGAGGTATAGCTCTACTCTTTCTTTAACCTCGGCGGTAGATGAGGGTGGGTGGTCAACTCCACGCCCCGGCCGCTTTACCCCCGGGAAAGAGACCCGGTACCCATTGTACAGGAGGCTGGGTGGGCCCCAGGGCCGGTCTGGAAGGGTGCGACAAATCTCGCCCCCACCGGGATTCGATCCCCGGACCACTCTTTTGTTATTTTAATGTATTATACGGTTTTTAAAAAAATGTCTATTTCATCTTAATAACAAATTAAAAATCTTGTATTTTGACACTAGCAGCATGGATGTATAATAATATAATATAATATAATATAATATAATACAATATAATATAATATAATACAAATTACTTTTGTAATGTATAATATTTTAGTAAGTTTTAAATTTTTGTGTAATTTAAAACTCCTGAAGAGCTGAAAAAATGTAGGATAAATATAGGATTATATTTTTGTGTGTTAAATTTGCATTCGTTGGTGTCAAGAATGAAGGAAATAATTAAGTTACATTCATTTTGTGATCACGGCGTGTGTTCTACCGACTGACAAATTTTGGTGTTCTAGTGTAAAATAGAATCTTTACTCCGCCTCTTTTATTTATTTCCAAAGAAGAGTTTTGATTTAGCACAATGGCCACTGCCCTTCGTAATGCCTTATCCAATATTTTTCCAGTACAACAAAGAAAATTCTGCTCCATTATACTTCAGATTTACAACCTTTTGCTTTCTTTGTTAGGAAATGTGGCCTAAATGAAAACAGCATTGTAACTGCGATAGACAGTTTCTTTTGAAAATTCAAGTCTACTGGGATGTCACGCAATGTCGACTGGTATACAGTTTCCGACGTTTCAGAGGAGCTTTCTATCTTCATATTTTCATCTGGCGGTGCACGCTGTGGCGCTACAAGCCGGCAGGTCGCGGGTTCGATTCCCGATGTTGTCACTGGAATTTTTCATTGACATAATCGTTTCGGTCGCACTATGGCCCTGGGGTAGGACTCAGCCTCTAACAGAAATGAGTACCAGGAATATTTCCTGGGGGGTAAAGGCGGCCGGTGCGTAGGGCTGACAACCTTACCACCTTCATGTGCCGATTGGTGTCTACATCTGGCACTCCGAGTACAGACTTGGAATGCCAGAACCTGATGATGAAGGCAACACGCCCCTCGAAGCCTTCGGTAAATATTTATGATTCAGCAAGACATAACGTCCAAGAAGCCCTTGAATTTTGAATATTATATGTAGGGATCAAAACCTTACCTGCGTGATTTCAGGCTTCCGCCGCTGTGTAAATGAGACCTGACCTCTTCTGGGATTTCACGCAGCGCAGATTGATAGTTTGTTACCGACGTTTCGGGACAACCTATCCTGTCCCATCTTTAAGTGTCACGCAGCCAACCAGTCTGCTTAACCGTTGAAAATGGGACAGATAGGTTGTTCCTAAACGTCGGTAAATTTACCAATCCACGCTGCGTAAAATCCCAGAAGAGCGCAGATCTCAACACTTTAAGCACCAAGATATGTAAAAAAATTACGCATTTGAATGCAGTGGCGCACAAATCAGCAGCTTCAAACTTAAAGTTAGCAAGTTTGACATTGGTCCCTGTTGGTCCCCGTTATTCCCTGTTGGTCTGTGTTAGTCCCTGTTGGTCCCCGTTATTCCTTGTTGGTCCCTGTTATTCCCTGTTATGTCCCTGTTATTCCCTGTTGGTCCCTGTTATTTCCTGTTGGTCTCTGTTAGTCCCTGTTGGTCCCGGTTGGTCTCTGTTAGTCCCTGTTGGTCCCTGTTGGTTCCTGTTAGTCCCCGTTGTTTCTTGTTATTACCTGTTAGTCCCTGTTTGTCTCTGTTGGTTCCTGTTAGTCCCTGTTGGTCTCTCTTAGTCCCTGTTTGTCTCTGTTGTTTCCTGTTAGTCCCTGTTTGTCTCTGTTGGTTCCTGTTAGTCCCTGTTGGTCTCTCTTAGTCCCTGTTTGTCTCTGTTGTTTCCTGTTAGTCCTTATTGGTCTCTCTTAGTCCCTGTTTGTCTCTGTTGGTTTCCTGTTAGTCCCTGTTGGTCTCTCTTAGTCCCTGTTAGTCCCTGTTGGTCTATGTTGTTTCCTGTTAGTCCCTGTTGGTCTATGTTGTTTCCTGTTAGTCCCCGTTGGTCTCTGTTGGTCCCTGTTGGTCTCTGTTGGTTCCTGCTATTCCCGGTTGGTTCTTGTTAGTCCCTGTTGGTCTCTCTTAGTCCCTGTTTGTCTCTGTTGGTTTCTGTTAGTCCCTGTTGGTCTCTCTTAGTCCCTGTTTGTCTCTGTTGTTTCCTGTTAGTCCTTATTTGTCTCTCTTAGTCCCTGTTTGTCTCTGTTGGTTCCTGTTAGTCCCTGTTGGTCTCTCTTAGTCCCTGTTAGTCCCTGTTGGTCTATGTTGTTTCCTGTTAGTCCCTGTTGGTCTATGTTGTTTCCTGTTAGTCCCCGTTGGTCTCTGTTGGTCCCTGTTGTCTCTGTTGGTTCCTGTTATTCCCGGTTGGTTCTTGTTAGTCCCTGTTGGTCTCTCTTAGTCCCTGATTGTCTCTGTTGGTTCCTGTTAGTCCCTGTTGGTCTCTCTTAGTCCCTGTTTGTCTCTGTTGTTTCCTGTTAGTCCCTGTTGGTTTCTCTTAGTCCCTGTTTGTCTCTGTTGGTTCCTGTTAGTCCCTGTTGGTCTCGCTTAGTCCCTGTTTGTCTCTGTTGGTTCCTGTTAGTCCCTGTTGGTCTCTCTTAGTCCCTGTTAGTCCCTGTTGGTCTATGTTGTTTCCTGTTAGTCCCTGTTGGTCTCTGTTGGTCCCTGTTGGTCTCTGTTGGTTCCTGTTAGTCCCTGTT
Organism: Reticulitermes speratus; assembly: GCA_021186555.1. Taxonomy (NCBI): domain Eukaryota; kingdom Metazoa; phylum Arthropoda; class Insecta; order Blattodea; family Rhinotermitidae; genus Reticulitermes; species Reticulitermes speratus. The sequence continues at coordinate 27,654,273 of JAJKFL010000012.1, forward strand.
AGTCTCTCTTAGTCCCTGTTAGTCTCTCTTAGTCCCTGTTAGTCTCCGTTGTCCCCTCTTTTTCTTTGTTAGAAAAACTAATTAATACGCGGAGAAGGAAAAGGTACAGAACTGAACCATGAAACCTTTTAGGCTATACCGCTGTAGTACTATCAGGCTCAAAGCTTCTGTCTTATATCGTGCAGATATAATTACGTTAATGAATGTTGAATAACTTTTCGCTCTCTGTTATCTCACAGCCCTTTAGCACCCTAAATCACGTGACACTGATGTTACTTCCACTTCAGCACTTGGCACGTAGGCCAGCTTAACAGTATTGACAGTAAGGAAGGAAAAAGATACAGGATAGAGAACGTAACGTCTGCAGCACGCAGTTTCACGAATGTCCGTCACGTATTTGAAACGCATTATAAGAATCCGTACGTGTAAACAGAAACCTGTGTGTGCGTGTGTAACACGAGTAATGCATTGGAGGAACAAACAAACTGCTAAAATTTTCAGATGCCTTTTTCGCGATTTTGTATACGCAACTGGCCTTGGTTTTTCATTATTGCAGAATAAACCTTTACGTGTGAAATCCCTGTAATGAACGTGTAAAAACTAAATGAAAAGGCTCAGTCACTCACAACTGTATTTAGTAGTATATTACTCTATATTGCTACATGTTTCGGCGTTTATCAAAAGCCATCTTTAGGCATGTATAAAATATTTACAGAAAGAACGCCTTACATATAAGACACATATGCCTGATAATGGGTCTTGTTAAAGCCGAAAAATGTCGCAATATAATACAGAGAGAAAACTACTAAATATAGTTTTGGTACACCGTTCCTTTTGTTTTATTTTTTATTTACAGATAAAACGTATTGTTACAAAGTCCACAGCACTGTACAGTAAGACTTTTTTTTTAAATGGCTCTACAGCCCCTTGGGGGCCTAGGCCGCTTCATTTTTCGAGGCTTCACGATCACACACACTCAGACAAACCACACTCGGTAGGACTCCTCTGGACGAGTGATCAGCTCGTCGCAGAGACCTCTACCTGACAACACACAACACTCACAACAGACAGACATCCATGACCTAGGCGGGATTCGAACCCACAATCCCTGTAAGCGAGCTGCCGTAGACCCACGCTTTAGACCGCGCGGCCACTGGGATCGGCACAGTAAAGCCGGGATTAGACGGCGCGTGGCTCGGCTCGTTTTACGTCATAACTGACGTCACTGACAAAGAATCGTATTCAAACGCGCCGTGTAACCAGCCTGGCGCGGCGCGGAGTGTGATTGGTGGAGCGAGGCTCGTGGATCGCCTCAGAAGCGGTTTTTTCACGATCCTCAAAGGGACTCGGCGCAGGCAGCTGTTGGGCTACATGGCGCTTGCAGTCTACGCGCCAAGCCAGTCTCGTCCAAACCTGTATACACTTAGGTCTGGTCTTTGTTTTCTGCTGTCGGGGTGCGCGAAGAGTGAAGTTTCTGTCCCACAATTGGTATTGGCTAGAATGGAGTGGTCAAACGAGGACATTTTTAAGTTCATAGAACAACACACTTATTCCACAAGCCGAGCCGAACCTACCCGAGCAAGGCCGCTGGTCGGCCATTTGCCGAGCTGCGCCGCGTCTGTAGCCAGATTGTCTTACCTGTTCCGATCTGTTGGCCGAGCAAGTGACGTCACGTCACTGGACGAGCCACGCGCCGTCTAATCCCGGCTTAAAACATTACTTCTCCTTTTATTGACTAATTCATGCCATATCAGCAAATGGTTCACATTACTTATTATTTGCTTATTTTGTACGATGAACCGTATTACTAAGAAAATGATGTGTTAACTGATTTTCATAAACAAGCATCCTACCGCCTTAATGTGTCGCATAACCCTTGCCATTTAAATTTCTTGGAAAAGTCACAGATCACAGTCACGATGGATGACGTAACGAAGTAGTCGTGATGACGAAGAAAGTGTCAGCCTGAAACAAGATAGGCTTCTCTCTTCTTGTTACTGCATTACCCTAAGTGTAAAATTCCGTAATCCTCTTAATTTCTTCCTACTTCACCCGACGCCAGTTTAATTCGAAGCGTCGGTGTGTATACGCCGCCCCGCCGTTTCGCAAGAGCTCATGCTGTAAATAATTTAAACCTCTCTCTCAGATATCAGAGTAATTCACATCTTTGGAATCTGTGTTGCGGGGTGCAGAAGGAACACTGTTATAAACAAGTGTTTGTGACTGTCACACGTATAAAGCGGGGCACAAATGTGTACTATGGTGGTTTTTTTATTTATGGTTGTCTATGGTGCGCGTGAAGAAGGGGAAGGCACAAAATGTGGGGGGGGGGGGGGGGGAATGAAGAGAAATGTTGTTCAATAGAGACTTGCAAGTTGAGATATAGTGTGAGCTACGTTTAATGGAGAATAACTGTTAATTGCCATAATATTACTTGTGCTGCATTATTCTTTGACTAATTATGGTGTATTTTATTTTTCCTGCGCATAATTAGTCAAGTTCGCAAAATTTCGAAAGGCAACTATTAGATTCGTCATGTCAGTCAGTCATTCAGTCTCTCTCTCTGTCTGTCTGTCTGTGCGTCTGTCCGTGTTTTTTTTTTGAAATTTTATATTTGGGTATCTTTTAAAATCTGTCAAGAAAGTTCAAATTTCATTAAAATCTGTCAAGAAAATTCAAATTTCCTTAAAATCTGTCAATGAAATTCAAATGTCTTTAAAATCTGTCAAGAAAATTCAAATTTCATTTAAAATCTGTCAAGAAAATTCAAATTTCTTAAAATCTGTCAATGAAATTCAAATGTCTTTAAAATCTGTCAAGAAAATTCAAATTTCTTTAAAATCTGTCAAGAAAATTCAAATTTCGTTAAGATCTCTCAAACAATTCAAATTTCTTTAAAATCTGTCACGAAAATTCAAATTTCATTAAAATCTGTCAAGAAAATTCAATTTCTTAAACTCTGTCAATGAATTCAATGTCTTAAATCTGTCAGAAAATTCAAATTCTTTAAAATCTGTCAGAAATTCAAATTTCGTTAAGACTCTCAAACAATTCAAATCTTAAATCGTCACGAAATTCAATTCATTAAAATTGACAAGCATAAAGGATAATTACATGAAGACCTATGTATATTATATGAATATCTCGCTGATTTCTTATAAAAACGTACAGACAACGTTTATAAAACAAAAACGAGATCTTTATAAACAATTGATGCATATGCTTGTAAGCATATTCTAATGCAGTTTTGAACAATTGGCAACACTTTGAGTGACTTATTTCAACACTTTTAATACCTTAACGTCACAGCATTGTGATTTATGGTTGGTAATTTTGTGTATTTTAGAGCTTATTGATCAATATTTTAAGCACTTCTGTCAAGGCGAGTAAAAACTAGCCTCTTGTTAGTTCTACATTCCTTTATAACAAAACCCCCCCTGAAGATATCACTTTAGTGTTCAAATATGTAGGGGTTTTATAATAGTTTACATATGTATTTTGTATGGTGCATGAGTTGGTTGATGAAATACAACAATTTCTGAAAATATTCTTAATTGGCAATCGTGTGAGTTTCACGACTCGCTCCAAGCCGTTAGTTCAACATCATGCTTGCATTAAAGCTGTGGCAGCACTGTACAGGCAGTCTTCATAAACATACAGCGTGTTTCAGAAATACTTGGTTCGAAAACCACTTTGCACTGTTACAATTGACTGGGTTTTAGCAAATTGCAGGACACAAAAAGCTTTCTGTTCACCTGAAAACGCCATGTTTGCACACCACTGCCTCCTAGCGGAGAAAGGGGTAACTACGCCATCGCATCTGTCACGAAAAACCTTTTACATTTCCTCTATCCGTTGGCATGCTTTTATCTCTTATATGTGGGTTTACTACTGCACGGCCAAGCCTCTAAATCCCGGATGGATTCTGAAACACGCTGTACTTTTATGTGGGACATCCAATTGTGATGAAGGTACACAGGTGGTTAATAAGTGTCACATCTCTTTCTGTATGCATATTTTATGCTTTAATGCAACGTGTTTCTGCTTAACATGAAACAAAGATCAGGCAAATAAGACACAAAAGGAAAATAAGAATATATTTGTGTCTTATTTGCCTGAAGATAGCTTCTTTTAAGCTGAAACATGTTGCATTAAACATATAATACAGAGTATACACAAAACAATGGTGCGGTTTCAATAGTGAATACTATTGAAACCGTACCATTCTTTTGTGTATGCCCTGTATATAAAAATATTTGTCATTGACAGTTATTATCCAACTGCTTGTCTTCATAAACGTGTCGCTTACGCACATTGCAAACTTGCTACTTTGTAAATTTTATATTGCTTCTACCGTGCATTTTCACTCATTATTAAGTTAACTAACAAATGCACAAACATAAAGTACTTTATAGTTTTTATTGGTATCGATGTATTCCCCTACACGTGTTTTGGTCCGTAGAAGATGTTCTACGGACTGAAACAAGTGTAGGGGAATACATCGATACCAATAAAAACTATAAAGTAGTTTATATTTGTGCATTTGTTGGTTAACTGAATAGTTGCTACTTTGTAATTGACTAAAGCCTCTATTTAAAACAACTACTGGATGCACCTGTATTCTAAAAATGTATACAGGTTATACACAAAAGAATGGTGCGGATTCCCCTTATTCACCATTGAAACCGCACCATTATTTTGTGTATAACCTGTAGATCTTTAAAACATTTCAATGAAACCCGACATATGTTTCGGCTCTGTACAGAGCCATCCTCAGGGGTTTTCTTGTCACTAAAACTGCAAATACAGGGCATACACAAACGAATGGTGCGGTTTTAATAGTGTTCACTATTAAAACCGCACCATTCTTGTGTATGCACTGTAATTATAATACAAGCGTCATTTCCTTGGTTCAATTTGTAAGCACAGTTTTTCACTTTCACTGTTGGTGTGCACAGTCACTTATGTTTCTTATTCCGTGAGGTGTGTTCTTGTGGTGTGTGCTGTACCTGGTTGTGTATGAGACTGGTACCAGTCTTCTGACTGGTACAGCACACACCACAAGAACACACCTCACGGAATAAGAAAGAGTACCATGCATCAGCACATACTACGATAATACTAAATCATTAGTAATATAAGAAACATAAGTGACTGTGCACACCAACAGTGAAAGTAAAAAACTGTGCTTACAAATTGAACCAAGGAAATGACGCTTGTATTATAAATTACAGTGCATACACAAAAGAATGGTGCGGTTTTAATAGTGAACACTATTAAAATCGCACCATTTTTTTGTGTATGCCCTGTATTTGCAGTTTTAGTGACAAGAAAACCCCTGAGGATGGCTCTGTACAGAGCCGAAACATATGTCGGGTTTCATTGAAATGTTTTAAAGATCTACACATTTTTGGAATAAAGGTGCATCCAGTTGGTGTTTTAAATAGTGATTGTCAAAGATGCACGGTGATTTTAGATTAAAGTTTGACCAAAGCCAGTTTTCACTTTTCATAACAAGGGTCATATCGACCAGAGAGGACAGGAGAATAGTGTTAACAGGAATTAATATGCAGTTTTTTTTTTAAATGATGGCAAGATTTTGCGAAAAAATATGAAGCTCGATTTAAAATTAATAAAACACATTGGATATTTTTAATCGTATCTGTCACCAAATAATTTCACCTTAAACGTTTTAATATACCTGCCCAATTATAAATTGTGACATCCATTTAGTTGTTTCAATCATGCATAAGGGCAGACAGACATAAAGACCTATTTATGCGTTCTTTAATGCGCTGTACCGAAGGATGTCACTGCAAGCTACTGCATGTAAAATTGTGTGAGCATTTAAGCCAAAGAGCGTGATGACACTCCTGTGGCAACACTGACAGCAAGTGCTGCGAAAATCTAATTTGTTTCACGAATTGAAATAAAATATTAACTGGATTTAGATTCTATCAGAATGAACCAAGTGAATTGTTGACTCAAAGAGAGAGAGAGGACCAAAGTGCGATATTTGTGATGTCGCTAGAATTCTAATGTAGTTTAACAATTTTATTATGACAGTAGCCGGTGTGTAATTTTCTGCTGAAAATAAAATTTGTCGGAATTTAATGTTTCGTTTGTTGGCAACAGTGACTTGCTGAGTGTTTGAAACTATGTCTTGATGGACAAGTTTTTTTTTTACTAGACTACGTAAACACTTTTCACTTTATATTCACCGTGCATCTTTTATAATTCATTTATTTGTACCAACAAATGCACTAAGACAGTTTTTTCACTGTTTTCTTTATTATTACGATGCCCCAATACGCATTTCGGCAGTTATTCTGCCATCATCAGGGGGTATTTTAAGTGAGTTTTTACATAGACCAATTCTTTGGTTACGTCATAACAGTGAGTCAGTATTTGTTACCACATCGTATAAAATTTTTGTAAAATTAGTGGTATTGTTAAGCTGTTAAAAGTTATTAAATTATTAAAACTTATAAAAATTACAATAAAATCAAGCAGTATATTATACTATCCTCTATAGTACAATTATTAATTAATGGCAGCGTGGTCCTATTTACAGCGTGTGTTCCAGTTAACACTATTAATGTTACAGCCACCTCGTTCTTATTGTCACGGCCTACGTGACTTGCGGCACCACCGGGACACCAGGCTAATCTCAGGCATTCATTGTTACTCCAGACTCTCCATACAACTGCAATCGCTAGTTTCCATATAAATTCCCTTTCCGTATTCACTGATATTCCAGCCACTCGATACTACAGAGTAAACCGTAAGTCACTGTGCACATACAGAGTGATTCACGAGGAAAGGTCAGTATTTCGGGAGGTAATGGTATCGGTCACTATGAAGAAACAAAGAGTTCCCATTAACATGTGTCTAATTCTGAGTGATTACCGAGGTAGAGTTCTTTGAACATACAATTACAAAAGCGTTGTAAATGGTAATAAAGAAAAGGAAATTACTTATTGTTAATGTTAAATTAATTTTAACTTAATGTTTAAATAACAAATTTATTACAGTTCACAATAAATGTTCCAAAATCCCACCGTCAACCTCAGTGCACTTTGCAACTCGTGTGCTAAGATCGCGTGTTGTTCGTCTCAGTTGATCTTCACGTTTCTTTATGCAGGCAGCAGCATGCAAAATGCGAGCGAGCAATTCGTCTGTGTGTCCACCTTTGTTTTGTAAACTTCGCTCTTTATTTAAACCCAGAAACAAAAGTCTTAACGCAGTTATGTCTGGAGATTCAAACAGCTGTATCTCGGTAACCATTCTGAATTAGACACATGTTTATATGAAATTTTTCTTCTCATAATGACCGATAATATCACCTCCCTAAATCCTGACCGTTACTCTAGAATCACCCTGTATACTACAAACCATAAAACCGCTTCATTCTTAGTATTAATGTTACAACCACCTCGTTCTTAGTGTCACGGCCTATGTGACTTGGCGGCACGCAAGTGACCAACTCTCCTTTCCTCAAGCAATACAATTTTACTTTTCCTTTAAAAGCAATTATATCAGGATAAGAACAAATGTTAAAGTGAAAATAGTATTGTCGTTTGTGGCTCGAGTGTTTGTGGTGGAACAGGCGTTTCTTGCTGCAGAGGAATATGCACAAGAGTAACAGGAGTTGGCGCAAAATTTTTCCGACGCCCACGTAAATATCGCAAAGGAATGCGGCGGTTAATTAACCGCTTTTGTCTGCATGATGTTGCAGCGAGTTGTGGTTGGTCAGGGACAGCATAATTGCAAAGTACATTTTTCCACCAGTCTTAAACCACCTCATTATTTTTTTGTGAGGGAGCAATGAAGAGCGTATTTCACAAGTACAATCCTCGCACTTTTCTGGAGCTGAAGGAAAGCATCACAAATTTTATCAGGAATATCCGTCTGACTGAATTGTCACGTGTCATTGTCAGCAAAACAAAACTTGTAGATCCATGTGTAAAAGGATTTGGGGGCCATTTAAAACATGTGTAAGTGTGAGGAATGTGTTTGTGTTAATGTGCAAGGACTAGATCCATGTGTAAAAGGATTTGGGGGCCATTTAAAACATGTGTAAGTGTGAGGAATGTGTTTGTGTTAATGTGCAAGGACTAGATCCATGTGTAAAAGGATTTGGGGGCCATTTAAAACATGTGTAAGTGTGAGGAATGTATTTGTGTTAATGTGCAAGGACTAGATCCATGTGTAAAAAAATTTGGGGGCCATTTAAAACATGTGTAAGTGTGAGGAATGTATTTGTGTTAATGTGCAAGGACTAGATCCATGTGTAAAAGGATTTGGGGGCCATTTAAAACATGTGTAAGTGTGAGGAATGTATTTGTGTTAATGTGCAAGGACTAGATCCATGTGTAAAAGGATTTGGGGCCATTTAAAACATGTGTAAGTGTGAGGAATGTATTTGTGTTAATGTGCAAGGACTCTGAATATACACTTCGTCTTTTTTTTTCAATGGCTCGACAGCCCCTTGGGCGGCCTAGGCCGTCTCCTTTTTCGAGGCTTCACGATCACACTTTTTAGACACACCACACTCAGTAGGACTCCTCTGGACGAGGGATCAGCTCGTCGCAGAGACCTCTACCTGACAACACACAACACTCACAAAAGACAGACATCCATGCCCTAGGCGGGATTCGAACCCACAATCCCAGTAAGCGAGCGGCCGTAGACTCACGCCTTAGACCGCGCGGCCACTGACACTTCGTCTACCGTAGGTCAAATTTACTTGTGGCTCATTACGTTTATACTCTGATTTGCTGATAATGTCTTTAAATTAATCATAAATGAAATAAAATGTTGTCTCTGTTTAGTTCTGGAATTCAATTTAGCACTGCGGTGCAGGAAACAGAACTCCCATTCTTCCCGTATCGCTTTCAGTAATTGCACGCAGTAACTTCCATCACGCTAGATTTCTCCCTGATCCTCTATCTCACCGAACGCTGAGATGTAACATGACGAAAATATGAAAGGTATTTCTCTTGACAAATTTCGGTGTTATGAAGTATTTGGCACAAGGTTTGTTGGTAGTTGTTTACCGACGTTTCAGAACAACCCTTCGGGCACATTATTACATCTGAAGATGGGACCGATAGTCTGTCACGCAACGTAGGTAGCCAAATAGCAAACAATGCTGCATAACAACCCAGAAGAGCGAAGACTTCAACTACACAGCAGCGGGAAGCCTGATATCTCGTATTTGGCACAAGCATTTGAGCTGCTACTGCAGGCACTATTTTCTTAGATATATCGGCTTTGTTGGATATGTAACAGCGAGTGTAACTTCAAAAACTTCCACGTAACATTCTCTTTGCAAAGTTTGCGTCATATGTATCAACATGTCTCTGTCACTCTGCCTGCATTTTGATACATATATACAGGGCATACACAAAAGAATGGTGCGGTTTCAAAAGTGAATAAAAAATTTATGTCTCACATTACACGGGCACAACATACACCGTCAGCGGCGGCAACTGTCCAAGTTTCTTATGCGCTACCAGCAGTTCGCTTCTCACGCTTACTGCGTGGCCGCGGGGCCAGTTTCAAAGATGGCGTTGCAGCAGGAGAAGGCTTTCTGTGTGCTCCGTTTTGAGGTGTCCAGATCTGTGATTACAGTGCAGCGTGAGTTTCGTGCACGGTTTAAAAAAGACGCACCACACAAGAATAACATAAGCAGGTGGTACCGACAGTTTGTAGAAACTGGATGCTTGTGTAAAGGCAAGAGTCCTGGTCGACCTCGTGTGTCTGATGAAAACATTGAAAGAGTGCGTGAGGCGTTTCAGCGAAGTCCCCGCAAGTCAGTGGCTACAGGAAGCAGGGAATTAGGCATGCCAAAAATGACGGTGTGGAAGGTGTTGCGTAAGCGGCTATGTTTTAAACCGTACAAGATGTGAGCACCATTCTTTTGTGTATGCCCTGTACAGTATATATAATTTTTTTCTAATATCTGCATTCTAGCTTTGAACATTTCTTCCTATTTTAGGTGCGTTTGTAAAATCGCGAAAAGCGACTTAACTCCATCAAGTCTGTCTCTGTGTCTGTCCGTCCGAATGGAACAACTTGGCTGCCATTGGACGGATTTATCAAGACATTTGATATTTGAGTATTTTCGAAACTCTGCTTGAGAAAATTCACTTTTGATTAAAATCTGAGAAGAATAATGGGCACTTCATATGAAGACCCTTGTATATTTTTGATAATATCTCGCTTAATTTTCCTTAGAATGAGAAAAGTTTCAGACAAAAGTTGTAGAGAAAATCAAAACACACATTTTATGTTCAATAACGTCTTTCCGAATATCATACCGTTTATGAGATAATGTAGAAAAATATGGTAGAGTCACACAGGCCACAGATGACAAGTATGGCGCATGCGCATTGCATGCTGGATAACTAAGGCTACAGACACGCACTCATAATATGTAATACTTATTGCTTTGCCACACCCGCGCCTCAATCTTACGTTACACATACATTGCCTGTCTTGTTGATTATTCGATCCAAGCACATAGACTTTAGTCTGGCAGACCAGGGCTACACACTTTTGACTTAAACTAGCCCCACGAACCTACAGATGTAATTATTGTCAATGGAAGGTTTTGACAATATATGCCTTGTTATGTTTCACTTACCTTACACACTGTCAGCTCTGAAATTTAATACATAATATACAGAATGTTCCAGACGATTTAAAATTGTAATTCATATGTTGTTCATCCCGTTATATTTATATATATATTTATATATTATATATTATATATTTATATATTATATATTTATATTTATATATTATATAACTGTTATATTTACTGTTCAGGTGATAGGTTGTTTTATGTTCACATATTCTTCCTAGTTGGCGTTAAATATACAAAGGCAAGGACAGTACCTTCAATCACTACAATCTTCATATATTAATTAAGTTGAAATTTATTAAGCTACATGTTTCGGCTTACCCATAAAAGAACCATCATCGGGCAGTAGGATACAAAGGGATAATTATAGATGTGTAACGACTTATCTAGTTTTTTGTATTATTTGCTTAGAGATCTCAAATTATATAATTTTTATATATACAGGGCATACACAAAATAATGGTGCGGTTTTAATAGTGAACACTATTAAAACCGCACCATTGTTTTGTGTATGCCCTGTATATGTTATATGTTGAGCCGAAAATTATTGGGTACAATATACACATATATATATATATATATATATATAACAGTAAAGAGGTTGAAAATATTTGTAGTCCTAATCATAACAATAATATGAATTATAAATTATTAAAAAATTTGTGCTTGCCAGTTGAATTGTAGAAATTAATTATTGATGGTTTATTGATTTATGTTCGTGTTGAGCTTTGGCCATTGGAATTAAATAATTAATGGACGAAGATTGCTGTAATTGATGATACTCTCTTTGCCTTGTATATTTATATAACATGGGGATGTCACAATTAAAAATATGTTAAATTTACAATATTACTAACAATTAGAGGGATGAATTTTGAAACATTTTCAATACAAATTTTGCGGTGTGTTTTACCATAAGAACAGTATCATTTTCTTTTCGATCAGTCAACGTCGTCTTCAAAGGAGTTTCTTGTACGAAAAAGGGACAAAAATTATCTTCAGACGAAATCTCTGAAGCATAATCTTTAAAGACAAGCTAAATAAGCTTAGTTACTGCTGTTTTTGGAACCCTAAAGCTATATTACTGTATTAACAAGACTCAACCATTAAGACCCATCCTCAGCCAGATTATACTACTCTTCTCTTCAAGTTTCTATTTTAAATTTACCCCCCAAATATGATGGCCCTGTATGCTAAATATGCATGCAGAATTACTCTTCCAAATATATGATATAGAATTACATAGGTTAGAGTTCTACCTAGACGCATTTTCATCAGTCCTGTAGATGGAAGCAGCATAATCCTCCGAAACATTTGTCAACGTATACACCTAAACGGTGTCATAAAAGCTACAAGCCGGAAGTTCGCTGGTTCGATTCCCGATGGTGTCATCGGAATTTTTCATTGACATAATCCTTTCGGTCGCACTATGGACCTGGGGTCGACATGAGTACCAGGAATACTTCCTGGGGGGTAAAGGCGGCCGGTGCGTAGGGCTGACAGCCTTACCAACTTCATGTACCGATTGTCTAGAAATCTGGGACCTCAACCTCCTGGAACCCTAAGGGTCTGTCCAGGTCTGTAATGGGATTGCTTTATCTTTTACTGTATGAATTTAAAAGTGGCAATAAAAATCCATTAGCGTAGGAACATTTGTACTGGTGTCTGAAATGTGAATTGTTTCAATTTTCATTAATGTCTCAAGTGGTCATAATGAAGAACCTAAGCCTCTCAGGACACCTTATTTACAACGTTTTTCTTTGTTTTGTTCCATAGAACACGTATTTAAAACATGGTCGCCTATTTCAGAAACACCCTGTATATGGTAACAATAGTGATAGAAAAGTATAATGCTGATAATGGAACTTATGTTTATGATTATAACAAAAGGAATCAAAATTTGTCGACTTTGAAGACTAACGTTTTCGGGGATGTGACACCGTGTATTCTGGTAGATGTTTACCGATATTTTAGAGGTAACTGCGGTATCCTCCTACTTATCATACCTTGATGACAGAGGCAGAAAGTACCTGTGAAACCT